>JAJKFI010000152.1:1061807-1135932 GCA_029204185.1 Lerista edwardsae | reverse complement strand
GAGAGAGAGAGAGAGAGAGAGAGAGAGAGAGAGAGAGAGAGAGAGAGAGAGAGCACACTGTCAAACCACCCATAATCTTTGGGTTACCCCCACCTTTCTGGGGGCTGGGGTAAAATGCATGCTGCTTCCTCCTCTTTTTGGAAAGCATATACTTTACCATTCAGTAGCACAGCTAGAGGGGGGGCAAAATGGTAAGTACTGCAGTAGCTACCTGTCAGAGCCAATCCAGGCAGTGATGGCAATGTGCAGGCTCTTGCAAAACAAAATGGCATCTCCTGCATGCTGTAGTCACTGCCTAGAATAGCTCAAATGGCGAATGGGAGGGATTTGTGAACTTTGTGTTGAAAAGCGGTATATAAATGCTAGTGATTGATTGATTGATTGATTACTTAAATGGCACCTGCAGTACTTACCATTTTACTCCCCCTTTAGCTATGCTACTGAGACTCCTTCCTCCCACTTTTCTCTCTCTAAAAAAAGGATTAAAAATTAAACACTGCTGCCTCCCTCTCCTGACCTGGAAAGGTACCACCTAACTGCACTCTGTGTTACAGTTGTTGGTTTTGAAAATCTGGTCACCCTACCAGTTATGCCCACTGTTAGACTAAGGCACAATCCTAACCTCTTTTCCAGCACCAGGGTAAGGGCAATGCAGCTCTGAGGGAAGGGAGCAAACGTTCCTTAAGGTAAAGGCCCCGCAGGAATGCCCCACACCACGCCTGGAGCCGAACTTGGCTGCTTGTTGAAGTGCCCGTTCCTCACAATCACACTGTAGGTATCTGCAGGGCCCCCACTGGCGGAGCCACACATGCTCAAGACAAAGAGTCACCCCTGTACTCTGCTCCACCCCACTCCCCTGGGTTCCTAGCAGTACTATAATGAACACTGAGTGAATGTGACTTGGGGTGCAATCCTAACCAGGAGTTAAGCTGGCTCAGTTAGGCCAGCCAAGTTTGGCTGGCCCAAGGGCCACCGTAAAGCGCATTTGGACCACTCTCAGAGTCAGAGAGGCCACAACAGACTTGCGCCATCCTCCCTGACTCAGAGAGTGGTCAAAACATGCTTTATGGTGGCCCTTGTGTTGGCCAAACTTTACTGGCCTAACTGTGCTGGCTTAACTCCAGGTTAGGATTGCACTCTTGGAAACTGGAATCAAATGACTGCATCGCAAAATGGTGCAAAGACAAATCCAGCCATTTGTCTTTTGGTGCCTTGATCCTTCCTGGAGTTGATTGATCCTCCGTCTTTTGATGCATTACAAGAGGCTGAAGGCCACCTTGCTTCTCAACCCATAGGAAACAGCCATTAAGACTCTGCAGCCCCAAAGTGAGATCAGGGGAGACCCATCCTCTCAAGCTTTGGATGGGTGGAGGCTCATTGCTACCCTCTGGCCTTGGGAGTTACTCAGCTTTACAGATTGTTGAGTCAAATGTCTACAGATTTCCAGGCATCTCGTTTTGTAATGAAGGGGAAATTCATCGTTTTCTATAAGACTACGAACTGGACATTGCATGAAGGATAAAGCAATAGTGAGAAGTGACTACAACACGCCACATTTCAGGGAAAAGAAAGAGGAAGGGGAAAATTAATCTATACATGATAAGGTGCCAGAAGCAATCACAAATAGGGTTTGGGAAAGAAATCAAGAGCTCTAAGAAATGCCACAGGCAACTGTGTGCATCTCTGCCCCCCCCCCCGGGTTTGGTGAAGTTTTGCAGTTACTTTCACACAAAGATCTCCATAATTCCTGCTCTTTTGAATGGGGTCTGTACACACCAGGAATGGAGGCCTATTGTATTGTATGCGTGTGAACGGGAGGACAAGGAGAAGAAAATCCTTTTGGGTCACATTAACTGTGGGGGTTTGGTATGCCAAAAGAACAAACTTCCTCACCAAGTTTTAAAAGGAAGTTCTGAGTCAGATGCTGTAGCAGCTGGGTTAGACAGGGGAGGGGAGGGGAGGGGGGTTGGTGGGGGGAGAAGAGGCCAGGCAGACCCTGACTCATCAGGAGCAGCGTCTATGGACCCAGGGGCTCCAAGGGAAATTACATCACTCTGAGGGAGAAAGAGGGCGAGGGTTTGCTTCAGCTCAAGATGTGAAATATATAATACATATGATGGGGTTGTGGGGGAGGGGGGAAAGGCGGGCTGAACAGAAGTATGAAGGAATCCATAAACCTCAAGGCCTTGGGCCAGGTGGGAGGTGGGGGCCTTGTGAGGGGTGGGAAGTGTAAGTGCCAGGATTGGGCAGCAAAACTCAGTCATTAACCAGTGAATTGCTGACTTTTCTAGTCCTTTTAGGCTTCCATCCTCTGCATCCTTCCTTAGGAGTAACCCTACTGAACTCTTCAGGACTTAACTTTTTCAGAATCCAATAATCATAATCAGCTGCAATCCCCTGCTAATTTGAAACTAGGTCCTATGGAACTCCATGAGACTTGTTGAGGAAAAACTGGGCTGTCATGCTCTCCCTGCTTATCTAGAAGTGTCACTGAACTCGGTGAAACGCACTTCCAAATAAACACAACCCCGCACTGGGGCTATGTAGCAGCATCGTTTCGTTGGGAACAAGATCACAGAACTGAATGGGTCTTTTTAAACTGAGAAACCATGCACAGATAAGATCAGGCTGCGGAACTCAGAGAAACTCGCTTCCGATTAAGCACAATGGGTGTGTGCCGCGCCATCCTTCCTTAGGAGGAAGTCCCCTCGCAGTGAGGTTTACTTCAGAGTAATTGCACACAGGATCGGACTGCAAGGCTACCCAGAAAAGGGGAGCGGGAGGGACTGGCCGCGAGACGGACGACCCTTTGGAGAAGCAAAAGCCTTGACCCCCCCTTCTTTTCTCCCCCCTCCTCCTTCGCCGGCCTCCCCTCATTGCCACATTCCCCGATGAGTGAGCTCAGCTGTTCGTTCAGAGCAGCCTCTCTCCTTTTATGGTCAAACAGCTTGGGCAGGGCGAGGCCCCCTTTAAAAAAAAATGTTGCGATCAGCTCGGAAGTGTTGGGGCTACCACAGCATCTCCCCCACGCCTCCCCGATCTACTCCCCGCCCCCTCTGATCTCCTCCAACACCCCTCTTGGCAATCGAGCCAGCTCAGAAAGTTGCGCACGGGCCAGGCAGGCAGAGCCCTCCTGGCCGCTGGGAGGAGTCGCCGGAGGCTGCGATCCACCGTCTCCGGAGAGCAGGGGCAGCAGCACGCCTCTCATTGAGCGTCCCGCGGGGGACCTCACAGCAGCAGCTCTCCTCTCTCTCCACGGCTGCTGCTGCTGGAACCCCCTAACCATCGCCCCCCAACCGTAAGTCTTGTCTTCTCGCTGCTCTCTCGGAAGAAGCCGGAGAAATCTGGCTCTTGCCGAAAGCTGCTCGGTGTAACTCCACCCTCATTGTTAAGCAATCTAAAATGCCTGCCTTGTATTGGTTGGAGGGGAGGAAAACCTAATTGAAAAGACTCTCCTCCCAACGGCACCGGTTTTTGGTTTTTTGCCTACTCGCGGATTTTCTTCTGGGCCAAGTTTGCGAACATCCTAGTTATCATCCCCCCCTCCCCCCCGCGTGTTTACCCACGGGTGAGCCCCACTGAACTGAGTGGAACTTACTCCCAGGTAAGTGTGCTTAGGACTGCAGGTCTAGGGACGCGGGGAGGAAGGCTGTGAGCATCGGTAGCCTCGTGGATCGCCATGGGGCTTACTCTCGAGGAAGGTCGGAGTGGGCTGTGAGTGGGTGGGAGAACGATCTGCTTCCCGAGAGCGCCTCCTCCTCCGCGGGGGAAACCTTGACAATCCACGATGCGCTGTTTCTCTTCCCTTGCCTGCCCAACTTCCCTGCTCGGAGGACATACCTCGAGCAGTCTCCTCCTTTCTCCTGTACAAGTTTGCTCGCTGGTGAAAGTTGAGAGGCGGGCTGGGAGTTGCTGGCCGCTGGCCGCTCCGGCGAGCGAGGCGTGCGCGCCTCTCAGTCCCCGCCCCCCCGAGCAGTTTTCCAGATGTGTTGAGGTAGCGGAAAGAATCCGCACGCCCTCGGGGGGATTACAACTGGGGCGTGAGTGACTGTACTTTTGTGCCCTCCTCCAGGAGAGCGATTTCGGACTGCCGCTTGTTCACTCTTCTGGGTCTAGGTTGGCCTGGCCTCTTTTGCCGTGGGGAGGCTGCAGGGGTGTGTCCGTGTAAGCCTCTTGCGAAAAAAATGAGTCCGATTGCAGGCCTCTGTCGCCACCGCTGCAGCTGAGTCACAGGAAAGTGTGTGAGTGTGTGTGAGAGAGAGAGGGTTTTTTTTTTTCTTTTCTTGCCGGAGCTTTGCAATTCCCCTTCTCTCATTCGCTCCCCCTCCACCAAAGCAAACGGTGCAAGATTAGCCGGCAATGACTTGGCCTGGGGGAGGGGAGGAAAAGGAAGTTAAAGAACTGCACCAGCCCGGTACAGGACTTTCTGTTTCTCTGACTTGCGAACTTGTCAAGGGCAGTTAAGAAACGCGGCAAAATAAAGCCTCTCCTTTTAGAGGCAGTCTATCTGTGACTACCAGGTGGAGGGGGCAGACAATTGGTGAGGATCATCACCTGCATGGTTGCTTCAGAGGATTTCAGCTGGCTCCTCTGCAAGTGGAAGGCTGGTTTTCAAGTGATATTTTTGGGGGAGGGGGATAATGGTGCTGTTTAATTCCAAGCGGAAAAGGTCCACTGTATACAATCAGCCAGTGAGCTCCGGCAGCCATCGTGACGCCACTAAAATAATTGTTCTTGTGTTTTCTACAGAATTTGTTGGGCTGATGAGAGCTTGCTTTGTGAGTGTCTCCTTAAAAGCTCTGGTCTATTTATTATGGAAAAAGAGCCATTACATTATAGTTGGACCCAACAACATCAGTGGAAGCTGCATGCTGTAGTTTGGTCTCTTGGCGTCGAAAGTGTTTGTGCACGTTTACCTTTTGCAGAGCTCATAGTACTCAGTGACAGAGAAGGGTGTAGTCCTGAGTGGGGAGGAGGTTGACGGCTCCCATTCAAAACTGGAACCTCTCTGCTCTGCCTCACTGGTTTCACTTCCCTACTGATCTTATCTGGGAGGCTGCCTTAGGAGCTAAAATGGTGAGCTCTGTGGCTTCCTGACCTGCCAAATCTAGTGGTGTGAGCAAATTAGCTTTTTTTTTTTTTAAATGTTGGATGAGCCTTCTTCACCGTGGTGCAACTGTGGGCAGTGTCCATGGCATTGCGGTGTCTGGGAGAATGCCAGCAACCCCAGCTGTGCTCTGTTGCTCTGCGCCCCATCCCCGGGAATGTCCGAAGAGGCAAGTGTCACCTCTGCAGAGAGAATAGCCCCATGATCTAAGATGCTCTGCACTCGGCACTCCCGATTATGCTTGCAGCATTTGCCTCTTCAAGACAACAGCTATTTCTGGAGAGAGCCCAGATCAGAGCTCTGAAGTGGGGAGAGGAGGCCTTGCTGGGATGCTTCCAAGTGTGGTGTGACATTGACACAGTTGCATCGCGTCTAAGGAGGACAGTGGCGCATGGATGGACTAGTTCAATTCAGCGCCTGATTTTGGGGATTAGGACTGTGGCTCTTGTGGTCCACCAATCACAGCGCATCAGCTGCCTTTTTGATGACTCTGTCCCCATCTGGAAGTTCTTTTAGTCCCAGCCAGCATAAACATAAACAAGACAAGTTATCAAAGCCCTGGAGGGCTGTGTGTCAACTTGGTTGGCCCCAAGTTGTGGTCTGGCGTGACAATGCGTCCATTGTTCATGGCCAGCAGAATCAAGTGGTAACATTGCTCTGTACCGTATCTCTGGGTGGGATTGTGTTTCTCAATTCTCTCAGCACATCGACTGCATCATGGGAAGACTGGGCTGAACCCTTCTTCCTGATGTGCTATTCCTCTATGTTCAGGGTGGTGTCTTTCCCTTCCATGGAAGAGTATTCAAGCATGTAATTTCTCCTGCCTACAGTCAGGAAAAGCTTTACCATTTGTTTCTGCTAGTTTGTATAAACTGGCCCGTTGTCAGCTTCCTCCCCTCTGTCAAAATTATCCCTGTCAGCCCTGGTATGCTAATCCCCTTATTGATCAGTCCACAACAGTCAGATTGTATCATAATTTGTATTTATTAGTTTCTGTAATGCCATTGACATGTGCGCTGCAAAAAATGACTGTGGAGAAGCTCATGCTGGCGCTTCTCGCCTTTCTTAACCCTACTTGATTGAAGTCTGGCTGTTTCGTATTGTATGATTTGCCCAATGGGTATGCCTGTTGTCTTGATTGTATGAAACAATCAGCAAGGGATGCATTGAATGATTATAGTTACAGACGTCGACTGTGACATCACTAGATTTCTACCACTCCACCAGATAAAAATACTGGTGCTGAGATTTATTATCCCAACCTATCTAGCAATCGTCTGGGCAGCCTACTGGAGGCCCTCAAAGTGGCTCATACTTAAAATAAAAAAGCTATAAAGACACTATAGCTATAAAGACACCATGACAATAAAATATCATGTGCAGGAAGATAATTTTTGTTGCATAGACCCTACAGGAACCCTGGAGGAACAAATGTTTTCACCAGTATTCTGAAGCTTCTTGTAGGACAGGGTTTGATGGGTCTCCCCAGGTAGGGAATTCGACAAAGAAAGTGCCACCACAAACAAGGCCCTGCACCTTGTTGTTTCCCCCTGCAACTGATAGCAGACAGATTTGAAGGGTTTTACCAGATCTCAGTACTTGAGGGGAGGGGACAATTCATTAGAGCAGTGGTTCCCATCCTTAATCCTTGTGGCTGCAAGGGAAATTATCCTTCCTATGGGCTTATCTTGGTGCGTGTGCGTATGCGTGTGTGTGTGTGAGAGTCTTCCCCCCCCCTCTTTCTGAGTGGGCACATCACACTTTCCAGGTGCATGCCTTGGTGAGTCTCAGCGGAAGAGGAATATAAATACTCTAAAAACTAATATTTGACTTTACCACCTTGATCAGCAACGGCATAGAGAAGCCACAATGCATTCTGTGCAGTGTTGTTCTTGGTCACTGAACTCAAAATTCAAATGTCAATTAGGTACAAAGCATTCATAACTCTCTAAAAAGGATGTGGAGTTCTTTCGACTTTCAAAAAATGGGATTTATTAAAAACAATGACCACTCCTGGTTGATAATGTCACCTCCAGGTTGCAAACAGGTTGCAAGGTCTTACAGGTTGTTGTCCATCAGAAGGGGGTCCTGGTGCAAAAACAGTCAGGAACCACTGCATTAGAGGATATGCCTCTTGAGCTAGATCATTAAAGCCAACAAGTTCCTAAAGCATTTGGGGTTTGCTTCTCAAGGAAATGGCCACTGTTAAAGTCTAAAAGTGTGCCCTCGGTGCTGGATTTAGGCATAAGTTAAACAAGCTATAGTTTAGGGCCTCACAATCTGCAGGGGTCTAAAAACAGTTTCCAAATTTGAGGGTTTTTTAAAAAAAAAATTTTTTAATATAATATGTGTAAGTAAAGTAGTCCCCTGTGCAAAGCATTGAGTCATTACTGGCTCATGGGGGAGACATTGCATTGCGACATTTACTAAGTAGGCTTAGTTGTACGGGGTGGTTTGGCATTGCCTTCCCCAGTCTGGGGACTGCTGGGTACTCATTTTACCAACCTTGGAAGGCTGTGTCGACCTTTATCCAACTACCTAAGAACCCCAGGTCGTGGGGGGAGCTTCTGATTACAATACTACAGCGTTACCACTCTGCACCGCACAGGGCTCCTATATAATATGTGTAGATCTCTTAAAAATGGCTTGTTGCAACAAATTTTGGTGTAGGGACCACATAGCTTCATATGGCTTAGGGCCTCACCAAGTCTAAGCCTGGCACTGCCTTCACTGCTTCTTCTATGACCTGTAATGCCAACTTTTTCCTGGTTTGCTAAAGGGTTTCAGGCAATCATTGTCATCATCTTGGCTGCTCTCCCAAATAACTGCAAGATGAGGTGGTGCCAGAGCTGTCCCGGAGTCTTCTCCATTGTGCAAGAGTGTATGGGGAACGTCTTCCCGAAGGGCGGATGTGGTAACTCGTTTGGGCCTGCCCAAGTGAGGTGGTTCATGTTGTCTTGCTTATTGTCTGGGGAATGTCGGAGTCCGGCCCTGTGCTGGTTCCCAGCTGCTTTTTTATTTCTGATGTTCACATTTCTGTTTTCTTTCTTTGTGGCTATTTCAAGCGTCACTTAAGGGGATGGTTGCAAGTCCTAAGAGGTGGTGCTGGCTTGTCTTGGGCTGTGAGATCACTGGTAAGGCACAGGAGGGATGAGATGGGCAAGGCAGCTGCGAGTGGAAAGCTGCCGAGAGCATGTGGGCAAGGGGGTTGTGCTGTGGTCGAGGAGACGGGAACAGCTGTTCATGCTATGAGACGAAGTGTCTTTGTAGAGCAGCTGACTGCCCTGCTTTGCGTTCATGTGTCTCATTCTGCCATCTCTAGGATAGCGCACTATGAGCTGGAAACTGAATATAAACAAAGCCTTTTGTTGGTAAAGCAGCTCAGGAGAAAAAGTTCTTGGTGGTGAGATTCTCTGGCTTGCAGAAAAGCCATGTGGTAATCTTGATTTTCAACTCCTGAATTCTCAGAAAGAGTCACAGGACTTATTTGGCAGGGTTCCTCACGTTTTGGGCAGGGCCAAATCCAGATTTATGGTTGTGTTGCTGACTTTATCAGCAGAGATTGGGGATAGTTGTCTGTGTCTGTCTCTGTGTGATCCTTGCAATTCTGCTGGACTTTGAAGAACCTCAAATGCCCAAGGCAACTGTAAGGGCAGTCCTTCTCCTCCAGTTCCAACCTTGGGACCAAAGGGGAGGACTGGGGTTTATTTAGCCCTGGTGTTCTTTTGCCAGCCCTAGCCTTCACCTCCACATCATGGAGCTGGAGTGGGGTCAAGGGTCTCTCCCATGGTTGTGCTGCCCAAAGATAATCCCTCCCCCCTCCCCAAATCCCAGCCAGAGAGTGAGCATCTCTTGGCAACCTCAACAGAGAGTGATGGATCGCTCACTGTGATGAAGGTGGTGGGTGGTATTGTATACTTCTGGTAACTGGGATGTCCAGCATGGAAACTATTTGTTCTAATGCCTTTCTTGGGATGTGCAGAAACTGCTGAGTTCATCTCTGAAGTAGTCTGATCGACACGGACAAATGAGTTCCTGTCTGCCAAACAGAGGAGAGGATTGAGGCATCATCAATGGATTTCACAAATCTGTCCAATAAAATGGCTTTGACGTGGCCTTTATGTAGCAGGGGGCTTTTGATGTGGCATCTGGCATGTCTCTGTCATGTCTTTTGATGTGGCATGTGCCAGAGGTCTTAGAGCAGTGGTTCTCAAACTTTTTAGACCAGGACCCACTTTTGGTACTTCTGACATGACCCACTGGAAGTGATGTCATAGCTAGAAGTGACATCATCAAGCAGGAAGTGCTATCATTGTGATGTAATCCAATGACACTCCTGAAGTGCGAACTGGCAGTCTTGGACTGTAGCAATTGCACAACCATGAAACATCTCTGACAAAGCAAGACTGAAAGCATAGAACAAAAAACCTTCACTTGGAAATTCAAACAGTTAACATTCAAAAAAGGAATATAGCAAGAGGAAGGTCTGCAGCTTCCAAGATGGCTGCTCCTAGCTTTCTGTGACCCACCTGACATCAGATTGCAACCCACCAAGTGGGTCCCGATTCATAGTTTGAGAAAAGCTATCTTACAGCATGTGGGGAAAGCCTTGCATGATTTAGGGGCATCCTCGTATTGTGATAGACCTGTTCTTTGCACCATTTCTGGAGAAGCCTTGGAGCCTGTGAAAATTGGTAGGTCTGGGGTCTGGTATGGGATATCCGGCTCAAATCCTGAGGAATTTGTTTGTAAAGAGGAATATGGTGGCATGGCAAGCATTTCTGTCTGTTTGTCCTTGTGCCTTCATTATTGGGATGTTGTTGGAGGCTGGTTCTGATGCCTTAAGAAAATCTAAGGCTAGTGCAGCTCTGAAGAGCAGACACACTTAGCTTGTTATGATGGGCTGCTCTTTGGCCCTGTGCGAATGCAAATGGGGTACCCATAAATAGAAATTATAGTCCCTGATGGGCAAAGAGGAAGTCAGGCTGAATTTTAAGTCACACCAATGGCAGCCAGATCCTGATATATATTTTTTAATGTGTGTGGCTTTGAAGATGCATGCATGAATGCACTGCTACTGTGTCTGATTTTTTTCAGTTAAGGAATCATAAATGTAACTTCTTAGACTCCCCCTCCAGTGTTCTTGTAATACTACGTTGTAGTATTGTAGAACTCTGAGTATTATGGGCTGGCCTTTTCCCAGCCGGCTGCTCCGTGATCCAATGCCCTTGTCAGTCCTGTCACTGGAACGATTATTTGCTGTGCCTGCACGGAGCCCTGCTTGTTGGGCTTGCCCCTGCTCTTGCCTGTGAAGAGGCCAGCCTGTGAGAAGGGCGGGCTTTAGGGCAGCGTCTGTGTAGTCTGGCTGGGAGAGGAGGAGTGTCAGTGAGGCTGGCTGGGTCCAGGCGCTGCTTCCTGTGCACAGAGGGGGGCGGGCAGCCAGGCGGCAGAGCAAGCCGAGATGCTGTACAGGAATGCTCCGCTTTGGCCACAGTGACAGAAAGGACCGGCGGGGGAGAGCTGTTGCTGTCTGTGCGGGAGGGGGGGCAGGGTGTGTGTGACTGTGTGAGTGGGGGATGCCAGGGGCTCGTTTTCCGATGATACCACCATGGAATCGGCCAGCTTCCCTTTTGTTCTGCTTCTGCTGCAGCGGTCCGAGCCTCTCTGTTGACCGGCCAGGGCCAGGGCTTTGAGGTAACCCGAAGCAGAGGGCGGCAGGCTGGGTGTGATTGGGTGGGCAAAGGGAAAGCGGGTCGCCATGCTGGAAGCTTTGTGAAACAGACCCCTCCCCGGTTGCTTTGAGATGGAGAGGGATGCTGAGTTGGGCTCGTTCCTGTGAAGCTGTGCTTCCCCCCCCCCCATATTATAAGAATGCAATACTAGCATGCGATTTTGGCTATTGCTGAATCTGTCCCAAAGTGCGTGCTTCTCATGGTCTTCTATATTGTCAAATTTAGTTTCTTTTACGATATCCAGGTGTCTCGCTTGTCTTCCCTTCCCCGATCCCGTGAGTAGAGCCTTTATCTAGAGAGTGGGTCAAGGTTGTCTGCTCTTTGGATCCCGAGTATTCATATTTGTTTTTTTGCTTCTGGTTGTATTTGTCCTGTCTCGACTTTCTCCCACTACTCTCTACCTTAAATGCCCCTTCCCCGGTGGCCGTCCCCTCTTTATTACAGCAGATACTTTTCATCTTGTCTGACAACATGTGTCTCTTCTTAGGTGCTGAGCCACCCTGAAGCAAGATGGCCTCCTCGGGTGCCCCAGGAACCCGCATGACCTCCACGGTCAATATCAACATCTCCACCCCAAGTTTCTATAGCCCCCAGAAAAAATTTGCACCTGTTGTCGCTCCCAAGCCCAAAGTGAACCCCTTCAAGGCTGGTGGAGCTGCATCTGGAAATCCAGTGGAGCAGACACCGCCACCACCACCACCACCTCCTTCTGGGGCTTGTGCCCAAATGGGGAAAGTGGGGGAAATCCCGATAGCTGTGGCATCTCCTCTCACTGAAGGTAAGTCACTGCCATGACTCTCTTTGCACTGCATTCGGAAAACCCAAAGGTTGCTGCACATGATGTGCTGTTCTGAAGCATCTCCTGTCCTTTTTGTTGTAGCAGATGTTTGCAAGGGAGTTTGTGACTTTGGACTGAGTCAAAATAAAGATATGGAATAGTCTCCGTGCTAAATGTGGTTGTCAGAATTGCTTTGCCCAGTGCAGAAATGAAAAACATTTAGAGGAAGGTTTAAGGTGTACCACAGAGCACCACAGATTTCTTTAAAGTTGCAGGAGAGAACTGAACATGAGGACTAGAGCCTTGGCCAGGAACTCATTATGTAGCCATGGGCAAACCATGTTTCTTTAGCTTTAGTGCCCTGCCTTCCAAATCTGCAATGTGGAAATAATACAGATGATTTACAGGCCTGTTTATAAAAATTACTGAGATGGTGGAAAGAGCTTTGAACCTTTGAAATGAGATTTATTTATTTTAAAAACTGTTTAGAAGCTGTCCTCTTTTCCTTCTTCTGATAAAAGACCAAAGGTAGCTAATGACAGTTGCATGAACTGCAACTGTCTGAATAACAGAAGACAAAATATGTAAATTGTAAAAGTATACAATTCTTGGGACATGTTCACTCTCTTATTTATGGTGGTGAAGTGGGTAGGTTTGGGCAGGTCTTAGGGAACAGTTAATTTAGTGCTAGCACAGAGTAACCCCAGAAGTTAGATATCTTTGAGTTTCAAAAATATTTTTGGACACTCTTCAGAATGTTGCATAGGGATGTGGGGAACAGTGTTGGGTTTTTTTTTAAAGGGTTCAGGACTGAGCAGTATTTATAGTAGCCCTGCTACTTGTACTTGAAGGAAACCTTGCTAATTACACAAGCTTGTGAAATGGTGGGTCAGAATTTTTTCTTCTTCAAGATTTATGGCAGTTTTTGAATGAAACTGGGGTGTTGATTCCGGCAATGGCATCAGTTTTGCCTTACCACATCTAGTTTTAGAAATAACAGCTTGGCCTTGTTGGTGAATGGTTCAAGCAGCTTCTTTGTGAGGAAGCCATAGGCTTCCTCATGAAGAAGCTGCATGAACCATTCACTAACAAGACTAGGCTGTATCTCTGAAACTAGATGTGCTAGGGCAAAACTGATGCCATATTTGCACTCAACATACCCAGGAATAGGTCTGACAGCAAAATGTGTTTTGGCCTGTATTACAAGCATGAGGTCAGGCTGCTATTGCTCAGTGGTGAAATTACAGGCACTCCATAGATGCTCAGGTACAGTGCTGAATTTGTTTTATATTTCTTCAGTGTGGGTATGTAAATAGGAGAGTGTCTGAAAGTCCGAGCCCAACAGTACCTGAAAGATATATAACCTTATCCTTGTTCATTTTATTCCCCATTTCTGGATGGGAAGTGATAGTTGTCACATGCTACACAGAAACACGCAACCTAGCTGATAATGTTTCTTTAGTGTGTACGTTTACTTGATGGCTGCTGTCTTTCCCATTTTTAGGGGTGTTTCTTTTAGCAGAGTCATTAGAGGTCTTCAAAAAAAATCAAGCAAAGGATGTTTTGGTTTTGGTTTTTTGCCTCAGAGACATCTGCATTCTTTGGTTCACAGAAACTAGAAATTAAGCTGCCATGTTTGCATTCTGGTACATCTGGCAGTTACTCAAGGATATGTCCTTGACTTCATGGTGCAGGATTGCTGTAATGTTACAAAGCTCCTCTTTTATGATACGAAGAGGAAGTGTCTGTATGTTTTTTATCTCTTCTGAGGTAAACTCGAGAAAATGCGTTTTGGATAAATGCCTGTTTTTCCATTAATCAGCCTATGGCGAAAGCACCAGAGGCACTTGAAAGAAAAGTGCCAACTTAATATTCTACTCATCTTACAAACAAGTAAAACTTTATTGAGTTAGAATAGGAATTAATAAAATAAAATTTTAAGAAAAGATTAGTTTTCTTGACCCACTGATCAATGTGAGAGAAAGTGTAGAGATACCTTGAACTGAACTCTACTAGTTCATTTGCTTATCCTAACAGACTCTAGGTTTGGCGTTCTGCAGCAACAAAATAATATTTAGTCGCTGGTTCTGAATTTTTTGTGCTATGCTAATTGACCAGCAGTAGTTGAAAATTTGCTGTGGGTCATTCCTGAGTTTGCCTTGTACAAATTCTTGAGTTTCAAATTCACATGGCCGTTATGCAATGTGGTCTGGAGCTATGGTACACAGGAATAGATAAAAGCCCTCCACAGGTTGTTACTATGCTGCCAGATACACAACATTGCTTCCAGGCTTTTCATTCCAGGCCTTTAGCTCTTCCTCTACAAGCATCCATGAGTTTGTTCTCTAGGGCTTTGCATGTGTTTCTGGTTCTTCTGTCCCATCTGTACTGGGGGAAACACATAGGAGGCTTGTAGGGGAAACCCAGAATGGCCTGATCAACATGCTATGTCCTGAGGAACACTGCAGCAGCTTGGTGGGGAAAGAGAAGCCTTTTCTGATGCTGTATCTGTTTGTGCTCTGGTGTCCACATAGCACTGTCCTGACTGCTGTCCTCTGGGCTTCATGACTTCTTAGCACCACTGTTTAGAGACTTTTTCCTCTCTACACACCCTGTTTGCTTTGGACTCGGCTTCTTGCCTTTATGCCAGTTGTTTCCAGTCTTTGAAGGCCTCTGCTACAATAAACCTGTTCGAATCTGGTGCCACAGATTTTTGTTTTTGCTCCAGCCAGCTAACACAGCTGCTTCTGTGGGAGACCTGTTTGCTGTGTCAGTTCTGTGTGTTTTCTGCTGCACTCTTCAGGCCTAAGCAGGTTGGTGGGCTGTGTGAATATGTGCTTCTGTGCAGGGTCAGGGTGTTGCTTTTGTTAATGGTAGCTTTCGGAGAGAATGTGGCACTTTAACTGCAAAGCACCCTTGAGACCAAGCAGCAATTTTCAACCTTTTCCATTTCACTGCATATGGGTGAGGTGCTAAAATGGCCGAGGCACGCCATCAGTTTTTGGACAGTTTTATGTTTTTGGGCAAGGTGTGCCATGCTGCTGGCTGGAGGCTATCGATTAATAAATGACAAATAAATGAATAAATTTATGAATAAATGACCCTTCGCAAACTCCCATGGCACACCTGTGGACCATTCACGTTACTTCAGTGTGCCACGGCACAGTGGTTGAAAAGCACTACTTTAGCGGGATCTTGGTGAAAAAGGTAGTAGAGCAAATGGTGAAGCCTGACAAATTGAGAAAGGAAAGAAATAGAAGCATCCTAGAACTGTACTGAAGCGAGATTGGGTGGGAATACACTTTCTTTTCTTCTTTCCCTCCTCCATAAGATGAGCACATATCTTGAATCTGCTCTCAGTTGGGCTGCACAAACAGCAGATCAGGGGGTAAGACCGTTCCGGCCCGCATAGTTGAAAGGTCCCATGACAATTAGAGCAATGGGGGGGGGGGTGAGGGGAAGTTCAGTCTAGCCTTTTTCCTAATGTGCAGGTTTTCAGAGAGAGATCTTTCCTGAGGGTGGGGAGCTCCCGCCTGCAGCCCTGTGTAGTCCAGCTTGAGAAGCGTTTTGTTATGGATTCAGCTGTTAGGGTAGACTTGGGAGGGGGGACTAGTCTCTTTGTGCCAACAGCCATGTATGTTGATGGCGATAGAAACAGGTGATGCATCAACGTTGTCTGGCATGCATGCAAATAATTGAGTTAAATGACCAGCTGTGTGAAGTGCTTTTCCTCAGATTTTTTTCCTCTTTTCTTACCATCCTAAGCATCCCTGGAAGTAAGGTTGAGTTTCAGTTCCTATATATGAATCCTATATATTGTATAGGATTCAACTACATGAAATATTTTTCCTACTCTTCAACTGCCTTTGTACAGGAGTTTTTCTTCAAATTCTGTCTGGAAAAAAAAACTTTCGTGGTACTGTTGCAGTGTGTGGTGTTCCTTCAAGCAGTGTTGTTTCTAATCATGCTGCCGCCTAGTAGGCAAATTCAGACTTCCTGTTTCTCACTTTCTGTGCCACCCCACAGGAACAACATTGGTCTGAAATTCACCTCATGAACCAATACCATGTTTTAGCTGCTTCCTGTATTTATGTGCATTGCTTATTCTGTGTTCCTGCTCAGGAGTTTATTAGAGCATATAATACCATTTTCTCCTTGGCCAGCCGTACATTTGGGCAATTTTTTTTGTGGTCCTCAGGAGAACAGTGTTCCCAGCATCTTTAGTTCAGGTTGCCAAGGTGATGCATGAGATGCCCAGCCAAACTCCTCTTTCTCTCCTAGTTCTATCTTACACAGGATATTTGGGCCAAGTCTATAGAGTTGGCCAAGGAATTACATTGGCTAATTGAGTAAGTCTTCTGGTTCACCACTACAGGTTGGGTATCTCTCAGGCGTGGTTCTCATTGAGGTGTCACACCTTGGGCCTGGGCTGTACCACAGTAGATGGGAGGCTCTTCTGACTGAGAGCTTCTCAGCCAAAAATTCCCTCCATGTGGGCAGGTAACTGCTGAGGAGAAAAGGTCTAGCCCAGCCTTTCCTGACATGCTAAAACTAATGGAAATTGTAGTGGGAAGCATTTGCCCTCTCTAAAATCCTAATAGAATAAAATTAGAATAGGAAGAACCCAGCATTTTGATGCTGGGTTCCACTTGAGAAAGGGCTCTCATCCCTGGCTGCTTTCCTTGTTGTAGCCCTGAAGGTGGGGTCTTGTTCACATTTCCAACATGACATGAGAGAGCAATCCACTTTTGTCCTTCAAATAAAATGTTGTTGACCCCACCTTTTGGTTCAAATTTTGGTAGGACCAGATTTAGCTTCCAAAGGTTTAAGCAGACTGTGGAAAAGCTTATCCTGATGAAGAATCCAAGCACTGATGCCGTAACTCTGTAATACAGGCTGTTGAAGTAGGCACTGACTTCCTAAGATGTTGGTATTCTTGTATTTAGAGGTGGTGATTGGTGCAGAGAAAGTAGCAGGCAAAATGGCAGCACAGCGGTCCACTGGTCTCGGCACTCAGAATTGCTGAGCAACTCATGCCTGGCTTTGAACAACTCATGCCTTCTCACTCTTGTTTGCTTATATTTTGGCTCACAGCAGAAGTGGCTGTGACACATAATGAGGGGGAGGAATCTTAGAATCACAGAGTTGGAAGGGACCTACAAGGTCATCCAATGCCCTGCCTGTAGTAGGAAATCCTCCTAGACCTAGGGCATCTTCAGCAGGTGTATGTTGGGCCTCTACTTGAAGATTTCCAGTGTGGGAGAATCCACCACCGCCTTTGACCATCTGTTCCATTGCTGAGCACCCTGACTATCAAGAATTCCTTCCTGATGTCCAACTGGAATCTCCTCTATTGCAGTTTTTATTCATTTGGGCTAGATGTAGATTTGATCTTCTAGGGAAGCTATTGTTTAAGGGGGAGAGTCAGTCAGTCAACAGTCAGTCAACAGGTACTTATATACCGCTTTTCAACACGAAGTTCACAAAGCGGTTTACAGGCAAATAGTAATAATAAAGTTAAATGGTTCCCTGTCCCAAAAGGACTCACAATCTAAAAAAAAAAAAAAAGGCAGCCCGCCAGCAACAGCCACCAAAAAGACTGCGCAGGGGTGATGAGGGACGATTGCTCTCCCCCTGCTAAATATAAGAGGAGCACCACTGGAAAAAGTGCCTCTTGCCCAGTTGGCAGGGGTGGAAAAGCCCTTTGCATGAATCTCTGCTTGGATGAGCCAGTGTGGATGGATGAATTAAGGTCACTGTTGAAAAATAAAGCACCAAATTGGTGATCAGAGCCCAACCTTTTTGCAGAATATTACAAGGAGAACAAGAGAACAGTCACTGGGAGCAGGTGCCTTGTCTACTCCTACCTCCAACAGAGGTTCTGTAGGAGATCCATTCCAGTGTGCTGTTGTCATCTGAGGTTACTTGCTTAGATATGGGTGGAGGTGAACTTGGTAGTAGGGAAACATGGCATCTTGAACAAATGCATGGAGATTGGAGGAGCAGGGACCATAGGATTTGCCCATGATTCTAATATAAGGGATCCAGAGATTCCCCTGTACTTCATTGTACTAGGTTGTTTTCATGACTGTAAGGTACAACAAGCCTTGAACAGATGGGCTCATGTGACCAATCCAGAACATACTGTGCAAGAATCGAGTGTAGCACAGATGGTCTTAGTTGCACGCATAGCACCAAATTACTCTTGCCAAGGATTTAAGCTACAGGGAAAACAAAATGACTGTCTAAAAAATTTCTAACTAGGTGCAGAAAGCTTGGTGGTTTCCAATCCCCCAACCCTGTTTTCTCATATTCCAAAATCATTGCAGAAATCAGATATGGAAGAAAAGGTTTGAAAGGCAGCTAGCCAGAAGGATTTGAGGTTTCAACTGGTTTGAGGGGTAGAAGGTGACCCCAGCCTAGCTAAAAACCCATGAAATTTGATGGAAAAGGGAGTTCAGTTATCCTTTTTTTGCCTCGGGCAAAACCAAGGACAGAATAAAACAAGTAGTTTTACCTCCAGACTTGAGCGATCCCCTAAACTGAGACTAGGTTTGGATGGAAAGAAGGGTTGCCCTCTGCAGTCTTGTTCGCCAAGTGCAAGCCTTTTCTTCATATGGGCATCAATGGCAGCCATTCACTTGCTTTCTCAGTAGAGTGGTGCCCTTGGGCACTGACCCTGTTTCCTGCTCTGGCATTGACAGATTGGTTGTGTGAAAGGTTAACTGGATGTTGGGAAGGGTGTGTGTGGAAAATGAGCACAAAGCACTCCCCTCTTCCCCAGTCCCATGTGCAGATGGAAAAATTTAGTTTTTACAAAAGCATATGATGAAGCAGCAACAGCTGCACTTTGCAGTATCCTGGTTATTGTGCTTACGTCTTGAAATTGCATAAGCCATATAATAATGTTGCTAATCTCCTTGTCGCAATGGGAAGGTGTTGTTTAGAGTTAGTGGGGGCTTGTTAATGTGATGATATTATTTATTAGTTTAAGGTATAGATGAGAGCTTTTGGGCCAAAGTAAAATTCCATGTATGGTGAAATTCCATGTATGGCCAATAAAATTCTATTCTTAAAGTGTTCACAATCTGGTTGCCCACATTTGGTACCTGCCATAAAGTGTCACTACCTTTTTTTTTTTCAAAGTTCCCATTTACCATCCCCTTGCTCCCATAGTACTTTCCCTTGCATTCATTTCTTTGTACCTTTTTGGAAGTGAAAAGGTTAAGCCTGTAGTTTCTGTTGGTGAACAGTGGTATAATCGGGGCTCTTGTTTAGTACTTCTGAGAGAACAGTCGTCCTGCCTTGTTGTCCAGGCACAAATGAGGTTAAGGGATCAAGAGAATGCATGTGAAACAAGATGGTTTTTTTCTTCCTTTTTTTTTTTTTTGGTGGAATTGCAGGGAGTTCGCTGCAGGATAGGAAGAGAGCAGCCACTGCTGCCCAGACTCTCAGAGGAATAGAATGACTAGCTGAGCACTGCCCTTCATTTCTCTCTCCTGCCTCCCGCATCTGTGGCTCTAATCTAGCTTTATCCTTTGTGAACAGGCAGGGCCAGTATTTGCCCCCAAAGGCCAAGCCTGCTCTTTCTCCCAAGGTGGAAGAGGAATGTAGCAGGCCTTGTTCTGCTGGCATGGGGGGGGGGGTGTTGGTTGGTCACTTGAATGATGGTTTCTGGAACTGCACTGTAGGTTTCCAGAACTTTCAGGTGCACTGTTCTTTGTATTAGCATTAGAGGGCTGTCTAATGCAAACCCTCAGATCCTTGTACAAGCCTCGGGCAATGCTAGTTAGGCTCCCCTTTATGCCGGTTGCTCACACTTCACTCTGAGAACATTAAAAATAAAATAAGGCTCTCTAATTATGCAATTGGAGGGAACGACATGTTTTTTTAAAGAGGGGGATAGATAGCAAAGTCTGTGCCAACTTGGCGGAGAGCTGCTGCAAGAGATATTGCTGGTATCCAATTTCAAATGACAACATTATACAAAAAAATTGGAGCTTCAGTTGTTGGAGTTGCAATTTCCGCTCAGCTGGCTTTCGACAGATGTGATGGTTACATCCCCCATCTGTACTGGACCACAATTGTGGCAGAAAGTAATAGAATGGTCAATCACAATGTTCCAGCAACTCCCAAAGGTCCACCTCTGGACCTGTAAAGGATGATGTTATGCTCAAAGTGCGCTGTCTTGCTTGTATCAGATTTATTGACTGTTGTAAAAATTTTTTTTCCTCCCCACCGTTTTAAAGATTAAATTTCCAGCGTATGGCAAAGAGGATAGTTGTCTAAACTGAGTGAAATGGTTAGGTGAAAAGACAAACCTGAGAAAAACTTTCTAAAGAGTGTAATCTTTTGAAGGATCTGTATAGTATTTATTAAAGCACAGAACTGCTTTTTTGATATTTGATTTCCCCTGAGTCTTATTTGTTTGCAGGCATAGCATGTATGCCTCTCAACATATTTTCTCTCTACGTAGTTGTTTTTTAAACTGCTCTCCAAATGGGATGTTAGATGCATCCTTGTTGCATAAACATCCTGGGAAGCTCAACTATCTTTACAGCAGGGACACCAGCTTTTCTAGCATTCCGGGAACAACATGGGGACAACAGCAGAGGAAGGAGCAGCAACTGGTGTGATCTAGTGGCTGCTATGTCTGAACAGGAGCAAGGAGAGACCTGGATTCAAATCCCCACTCTGCTTTGAAGCTTGCTGTGTGACCCAGGGCCGGTAGTAGTTGCGTAGTCTCACGCAGCGGTTCTCAAAGTTCTACACAGACTGTGTTAAGTTCTTGCAGGAGCGGGGCTGGAGTGGAGGGGCTGCCACAGGGACCCAGGATCTTTTAACAGTACCTGGGGTCACACTGGCCTCAGGGCGTGTCTGGGAGGCTCGCAATTCCCTCTGCGAGCCACCCTGCTGCTTGAAATTTCCCCAATTCGTGATGGGTGCACACTTCCAGTTTTTAGATCACTGCAGCGCCGTCAACAGAACACCACCATATATATTACTCTTTTGGTTTATAAGAAGAAATATCCTCAGTTCAAAGGAGAGAAACTTGGAACAAACTAAAAATATCAAAGAGCAAGCATGTGAGTTCTATAGAACTCTTAGTCAAGTAGATGGTTAGCAAAAGGATAAGGGGAGAACATGCAGTTTGTAAAATGTGAAGTATGTGTAGTACAGTACTTTGTTTACCTACTAGGATCGGCCCAGGAAAATATGAGCTGGTTTTTACACACACACAGAGAGAGGGGGTGGACTGTCTTGTACACACTTACCTAGGAGTAAGTCTCATTGAAGTTAATGAGACTTGTTTCTTGGTAGACGTGTGTAGGATTGCACTCTCGGTCTAGTCTCCAGTCCAAACTTGGAAAACACGCAGTTTCTTTAAAATGCATACAGTAGATCAGGACAGAAGAAAAGGCAAAACTGAAGTGGGCGGGGTGAAGGCAAAACGGAAGCAAACTGTGGGCAGAAGAGATAATATGTGTGTGGGGGGGGGGAAGAGGCAGAAGAGATCAGGCATTCTTTGTGTATGTGTGTGAGGGGGTGAATGGAACTGAAAAGGAGAACTGAAATGGGGGAATGGAACTGAAAAGGGGCAAATAAGGAAGAGATGAAGGAAGACAACATGGGACGGAAAGCACCATTCCTGCCAATTTGGGGTGGAAATCGAGGCATATTCTCAAGCAGGAGGGGCAGAGGCTGTTCCTTCAATTGCTTCTGGGCATTGTGGGGGGAGGAAGGGAGAAGACACTGACAAGCCCCCACCACAAAGCCTCCCTAGTAGGAGGCTCTGGCTGCAATAGGGGCAGGGTAATTTTCTGTATTCTTCCAGCATGGCCAGGCTAGGAACAGCAGTGAGGCAGAGCAAAGGGGTGCTCGATTTCGCTGACCCATAAATCCGCCGCTCTACACCAATGCTTCGGCTTACCTCATCGGTCCATTGGCCTCACCGGGGTGAGGATGACCCATACGTGCTGTCTGGAGCTCCCTGGAGGGAGCTGCAGATTGTAAATGTAATTAATGACTAAACCACATTCCTCCTTATTTGTGTCAAGGACGTTTCAGCCTATTGTGATGTGGGAAGACTTGGCTGCATAAGAGGAATGGGACTAAGGGCCCAAACCGATCCAATTTTCCAGTGTCAATGCAGCCATAATGTAGCCCAGAAGTAAGGGAACAAACATTTCCTTACCTCGAGGAGGCCTCTGTGATTGAATCTCTCTCTCTCTCTCTCTCTCTCTCTCTCTCTCTCTCTCTCTCTCTGTGCGCATGATGCAGCACATGCCATGTTAGCATCAGTACTGGAACGTAGGGTAGGACTGGGCCCAGCGGTGTTATGCTGTTGGAACGCTGGACGAGACATCCGGGTGATCGGCAGCCCGCCTGTCGCATTCTGCAGCGTTACGCCGTTTGCGTAACGTACGCAAGCAGTGTAATTGGTTACGCAAACGGCGTAACGCTCCGGAACGCGACAGGTGGGTTGTCGATCACCCGGATGTCCCGCCCAGTGTTCCGGCAGCATAACACTGCTGACTGGGCCCTAAGTCCATGCAATGGCACTGGACAAGACGAAAAGAGTTCTTCATATAGCTGTACATCATACTAGTTGCATCAAACAGTTATAAATAGGGCTGCAGCATTTTGATCTGCTTTAAAAAACAACCACCACTTTTGAATTCATTAAGCAGGGGCTTCTGGTTGAACAGAAGGCTCCTCTTCAAAAGTGCACAAATGCAAGTCCTTTCGAAAAAGTGCAAGTGACCTGAACCCTCCCTTTGGTGGGAAAGGGGGAATGTCAAAGAGGATGCTTGCTATACCCATGCATGTGTCTTAAAACTAAAAGAGGTTTGCTTCAGAACTACAGCGTTTACCCTTTGCAAATTTTAATCAGTAGATTAATGGTATGAATTTGAGTCAATCAAGTCTTCTTGAATTGAGTGACAGTCCTGGGATGTCTCCTCTTTGCTGTTTTAGGAAATGTAACTTTTGGGGAAGGGGTGTTTGAGTGTGATGTGAGTTGCAGGCCCTTATTATTTGCAACTCTGTTTGCAGAGTTTCCGCTGCCACCTCCGCCCCCCTCTGGGAGAAGAGATGGTCCTCTCCTCCAGTGCATTTCCTCCACCGCCACCTCCTTTTGAGGAACCATTTCCCCCAGCTCCAGAAGAAGTCTTCCCTTCTCCTCCGCCTCCCATAGTAGAAGAGGAACCTGTGGCTCTGAGTGGATTGCCTGTCCCCCAGGTGAGTCTGTGCACAAGATGATTGGGGTGGGGTAGTGGTAGAGGGTTTATGGGTATAGAACTAATTTTTCATTGCTTTCCTGTTCCCATGATGCTTTGCATGTGTGGACTTCAACAGTGCCATGCCGCCCAACTTCAGGGAGTTGTCCATACCGTAAAGCAGCGATTTCAACCTTTGTCATCTCACGGCACACTGTTAAGGTGCTAAAATTGTCAAGGCACACCATCAGTTTTTCAAGGCACATCATGCTGTTGGTGGGGGGGCTCAAATTGCCCAATGCCCCTCATAATAAATGGCACTATCCTAAACTCTCAAGACACATCTGTGGACCTTTTGCAGTGCACTAATGTGCTGCGGCACACTGAAAATTGCTGCCGTAAAGGAAGCCGGAAGAAGTATTTGGAATGGAGAGTGGGTGTGGCACAAAGCGCACTGCCATTCTCTGGTCTTACCCAAGGTTGTGTGCACTGTGCTTTGCTGCCTCATTTTTTTAAAGTAAGCACCAAGAAAAATGGAATTTCTTGTAAATCATGCCAGTTAAATAAGCTTGCACACTGTATTATGTAATTAAAAAGCCAACTATTGTGTGCACCTGTTTGTGCAAGTGACACATGTGATTCTGCTCCTGTGATCCAAGGGGCAAGGGCCTCTCTCCTGACCAGTGACAACCCTACCCAACCATCCAGCGGTGTCATCAGGCAACGAGCTGCCGGAACACTAGGTGGGACTTACCGCCTGATTGGCTGCCCGTCCGTGACGTGTCGCTGCCTGCCTGCCCGTCGTGCGGGCACCCCTGGCTTTGGAGGGGGTGCCTGCTTGCCTGGGGGGCACGCCGGGTGCCTGGGCAAGCAGCGGAGGGGCGCGCCAACCGGAGGGAGCCTGCACGGCGGGCGGGCAGGTGGCGACACATCACGGACAGCCTGTCAATCAAGCGGTAAGTCCCGCCTAGCGTTCCGGCAGCTCGTTGCTGGATGACACTACTGCAACCACCCCTCTGGCTTCTATTTCACCAGACATTGTCCACAAACTCTCAAGAGTATCTTGATAACCCTAATGGGCCAAAACTTTAGAGTGGGATTTAAAACAAAACAATGGAAACTGAAACATTATCTCTGGTAGCACATGACAGTCTCTGCTCACGATGCTCCTTTGCATTCTCTTGCTTTTTTTTTAAACTATGCATAGTTGCCACACAACCCAGCAAAGCAGGCGTTGACTGACTCGAATGGTTTGTAGCCTTGGCGGCCCTTAGTGACCGCTCTAACCTGTGACTTCCTCTCTCCTGCATGGTGGAAGGGGCAGGCCCGTGGGAAGATGAGCAGTATTGATTTGGAGATTGATTCTTTGTCCTCAATGCTGGATGACATGCAGAAGAATGATCCCTTCAAGTCCCGGGTGAGCTGCCTTACAGGTTGACCTTCGCAAGGCCCGGTTCTCACTGAGTGGATAAACCTGTGCCTGAGCTGTACCAATTCAGGCTGCTGGTGGGGGTTCATGTGATCGGATCTGCCGCCATATGCAAAAAGTCCCTGCTCATTAAAAAAAAAAAAGGGAAAAAAGGCTACCATGTAGGGGAGAAGGCTATGTGTAGAATCCTTTTTCCTGGTATGTTAGTTCTTTGCGTGAAGAAACATTTTTTGTTGTAAGAGACAAACTCAAACACTTGAACCTCCCCCTGCAGACTGATATACTACAGGCCAGACCTAGGTATAGCAACTCATTGAGAACTAGGCCCATATCTTGGAGTCTGGGAAAAAGAGGTTTGAACCAGTCTTTTTATCCTTGCATTTGCTTTTATATTAATAAAAGCTGGCGTTTAATCACAGAGTCTGCACAGGTGACCAAATTCTCCTGATGAGTGTTTCATCCCAGGATAGCTGGGACATCAGTATCTGTTTGCCAAGTGGTAAGAAGGACTTAATGGCATCTTGGGAGCAGATGTGTGGCAAAATGGCTGTCGGTAATCACCCCTGCTGTCACAGGCGACCTCATATCTCCTGTTCCATTCTCTGTTTTACTTGGCAGCAGAGGGCAGGTTGGACCATTCTAGTCTGAAATTGACCTTTCCTCCTCTGATAACCTTCTCCACTCTTGCAGGTGACTTCAGGATCTGTGGCTTCTGTAGGCCATCTTGGATCTAGCGGCTCCCCAGAAACTGTGGTTCCACCTAAAGATGTTGCAGCTCCCATTTCTTTCCCCTCGAATGCTAATTCCAACCCCAGTGGAAGCTACATCCCCAAACCTCAGGGAGAAACGGCTCCTGTTCCACCGCCATGGGTTACCTCAAAGCAGCGCAAAGACTTGCCGTCAACGCAGCTTCCAGCACCACCTCCTGCTTCCATTCCAGCTCCATCAGGCCCTAAATATACTCCACCTCCGGTGGCCACTGCCCCCAAATTTGCCCCTAAACCAGCTCCTTCTAGTTTTCCAAGACAGGTTGCTCCAGCCCCAGCTCCAGCCTCGGCCCCTGCTCAGTCTCGCTTCCCAGCTCCTTCTGGTGCAGGTCCCTTCCAGAAGCCACAGCCGCCCACTTTCACCTATGCACAGCAGCGGGAAAAGCCCCAGGTTCAGGAGAAGCCGCGCCCTGCTGGACAGCCACTGGCCCCACGAGACATGGTGAGGGGCACATCTATGTTTGGGGTGGAACAAGAGGGGATAGCCTTTTATTTAGCTATATTAAAAATTTTTTAACCGGCATCAGACCTTGCTGAACACAAAAGATGTTCCCGCCATCCTTTGCAACCATTTTAAGTGGAGAAGGCGGCTCTCATAGGACTTACAAGTTTGGCACCCTCAGACTACCCAAAAGACCAAGTTCAGTTTGTGTCTCTTCTCTGTATCCTTGCCTCCACAGTACTGTTAAGGAAGATGCATTCTGCCCTAGTTGGTCCTCCTTTACAGTGAAGCCAGAGCTCAACAAACTTGCTTCGGATCTGGGAGCCAGGCCCAAAGCATAGGAGCCAGGAAAAAAAATTATCTGAACTAAAAAAAAAAACCCTACCTAATTTATCTCTCCCCTCCCCTGTTTACTTGAACTGGAAATGGAACTGAAATATGTGAACTGAAACCTAACCAATGGCTCTTTTTTGTCCTTTGGGTGAAAAAGCCCCAGTCATTTCTTAGGCATAATAGTGAAAGATTTCATTGTTACACCTAAGAAATGGCTGGTTGTGCTTTTTTTTTCTTCCCCCCAAAGCTTTCCCTAGATAAAACTGTGCAGGTTGAATCATTCTCTTTCACTCGGCTATTAAAAGTTAAAACGGACTCTTTCAGCGGCTGTGTTGGAGAGGCAATTGCCTGCTGAGGAGGCCTGGCCTTCCCACTGTTGCATAATAGCAAGTGGAGACTGGTCATCAGTAAATGTTCTTGAGTATGGGGTGCTTAGGAGGCGAGAAGAGTTCTGTAGCGTTCTCAATGACGGTGAGTTTTTTTTTTTTGGTGCAGCGCAACCCTATCGTCCACGCAAACACTGGACCAGACCCTCCCAGAGGAAACTCTGCCTTGACTATGAAGGAAGTGGAGGAGCTGGAGATGCTGACCCAGAAGCTCATGAAGGACATGGACCACCCGCCCCATGCAGAATCCTCCACTTCTGGTGTGTGTTTGGAGCAGGGCTGGAAATGGGGCTTCGGTCCAGAGTTCCCTCAATTTTTGTTTGAGGGGAGGGAGATAAGGGACAATAAAACCCCAAAGTGTGCCTTAAATAGCAAGCTGACCCACACACAGATTCAGGTGATAGAGCAGGGGTGTGAAACTCACTTCATACAGTGGGCCAAATAGCATTCAAGATGCCTTCTGAAGGCCAGAAGTGATGTTATTAAACAGGAAGTGATGCCATTAAGCAAGTAATGACCAAAAAGGTAATATTTTTTTTCTCACTTAGGAACTCATTAACTGCAAACGACGGCAGAGAAAATACGCACATCTTGATAATCTTTTCAAGATATGGGCGAGCCCAATTATCTTGTGGGCTTCCCTGTCAGCAGTGATGTCACCATGCAGCCAAGAGCAGCTGATGGTGGTGCTGGGAGACCAAGGGCTGGATAGATACTTAGGCCTTATGCACAAGACCCCTGTAGTACAACATTTCCCATCTCCTCCAGGTCAGGAAAAACTTCACCTGCTAGAGCTTCATAGGCTAGAACAAATAGGTGGCAGCAGGCCTATTTCTGCAGAGGGTGCTGCTGAGTATTGCCAGGGGAAATGCCTGCCAGCAGCAGCCTGGCCTCACTAGTCTTTCTCTTGCTTCCTTTTTGCTGCGGAAGAGCTCTGCGGCCTGTGCCACAAGGCCCTCTCGCGAACACAGCCAGCAGTCCGTGCCCTGGACAAGCTCTTCCACGTCGAGTGTTTCACCTGCTTCAAGTGCGAGAGGCAGCTGCAGGGACAGCAGTTCTACAATGTGGACGAAAAGCCCTTCTGTGAGGAATGCTACGCTGTGAGTGAGACTGGGCAGGGACAGGAGGTCAGGGTGGGTGCTGAATCGTAGGGATTTGGGCCTAGGGGAGGAGTCGTGTGTGTGCCCCTAGCTTGCTTTTTACCATGGCAACTCAGGGCTGCTCTGATAATGTCTGAGAATGAGAACCACCTAGGAAAAATACACAATAGGGCATCTTTGCTCATCGCTTTGCCAACCAACCTGAGCCGAATGGCCTGGTCAGGATTTTGTCCTCCTAAGTTGGAACAGAAAGAAGTTGCACATTTGTTCCTTGTGTTATCTTCAGACACAAGACCAGCCCTTCAGAGGCAACTACTCTTGTCTGTGTTTGAAGGCACTTCGCCCATTGTGGCAGGAAGCCACTGCTATGAACACTCGCTCTTTCCCAAACCTGTGTACAGGTCTGACTCCGCTTTGGATTCCATCCTGGGAGTTAAAGGGCTGTTGCCCTGCTTCCCTTGAAAAATGTGGCAAGCATGTGAGAAAAGGCACTCAAAATACCCAGTGCTCTAATAGAATGTTGTGAACAGAATTGGCTCACTCTCAGCCCTGTTTGTTCCATGCTGTGTCCATGCTGATCCTGCAAGCCACCTGTCTCTGCCCACCTGCAAAGGCCTCTACAAACATAGCTTGGGGCATGGAGGCAGAAGGCTCTTCTGGTCTTTTCCAGGCAATGTTTTTTTATGTGTTGACACTGGGACTACAAGTCCCAGCACCTCTAGTGGGGAGATAAGTCTTTGTGCATATTCCCAGCAATGAGAAGGGCTTCTGGGTCATAGTCCCAATTCCAACAGCTAAGACTGGGATCAGGAGGGTCCCCACCTGCTACTCCTTCCTTGCCTTACAACAAGTTTCCCCTTTTCTTTTCCCTCTGTTATCATGGGGCAGCAAATCTGGTCAATTATTCCAAAATAATTGGCCTGCATAAGCATCCCTTCTACCCTAAAGATGCTCAAGGCCAGTTTCTTGGGGCTGAGAACAGAAGAAGTGACCAGATTTGCTGCCTCAAGGCAACATAGGGTTTGAAGACTGCCCCCTTTTTTAGGCTTTCAGAGGCACTTTCACATTAGTCTATTTACTGTGAAAGAAGATGGTTCTTCTGGTTGCGGGGAGGCACTTAGCTCAGCCTTCTAGTATCTTTGAGCACTGAAGTGTCGGTACCATTACCCTATCCAGTGTGGGGAGTAGCCCCATCTTCACACATGGCTCCTGTGCTCAGACATTATCAGAGCAGCTAAGTGTGGAGTTGGGCCCAATTCAGAAACCCTGGTTGTATAGGGGTGGTATGAGACGATTATTTCCCGTGCTGCCACATAAGCACATACAGCCGTGTTCTTGTAGTCTGTGTTAATCCTGAAAGCTCAACAAGGTAGGTGGAAAATCTCACTGATAGGAGGAGACAGATGGCTTATAACAATAAATGCTTGATGCACTGCAGGGACTCAAAATCCTTCACATTATTACTGTTACTGTTAAATCATGAGCTCTGTAAGGATGACCAGTACAGTATTATCTCTGTGTTGCATATTAAGATGACTAAGATTGCCTTGGCCTGTTTTGGACAATATTGACCAAATCAGGCCCTCTTTGCCCAATGAGGATTGTGCATGTTCCACCTGGAGCACAGTCCTCTTTTTCTGAATTATGGAGAAGGGCGGTTCTTCCAAACCACCCCTTTGCGTGTGCTCCAAGAAAATAAGTACCAAGACCCTGGTTTCTTGAACTGGCATCAAGCAGGCCAGCTGGCATCACTAGCCACTGCACAGTGGGCTTTGTCCAGGGTACTCTTCCTCCCGAACCGAATTGTGTGCCAGGGGTAGTTTAGATAGACATCCTCCCCTGGTTAAGATGGAAAGTGCACTGGAGGCAAGAGTGGGATGTGTGTGGTTGTGCTCTTCATCCTGTAAAGAGGAAGTGGTTCAGGGAAGTGTAGTCTGAACCGGTCACTAATGAGTCATATGCTGGGATGAGGTTTAAGCCAGCCAGGGCCATTTAACTTGCAGCTTTTGCTCTTGGCCACTGAGTGATTTCAACTCAGATGGCTAAACAGTGCTTAAGGGTGATGGACAGATGCTAGAGCAGTGATCTTCAACTTTTTTCATGCCACACCCCCAATATATAAATAAAGTATGAGACTGGGGACCCCACTGTTGATCCCACCCACTCCCAGGACTTTATCCGCTCACCCCCATCATTCTCCACTTCTAGCACTGTTCGCTGTAACAGAATGTTCTTATTAGAGAAAACAGAAATAGTTACTGTGAAGCTTGGCACCGGAAAAAAAAAACTATTTTTGAGCAATTTCTAAGAGCCTGAGCTGGACTGGGACACCATCTCCTGGTACCTGAAAGGGTACACCAGATGCCTCCCCCTTTACCTGATGGTGCTCTAGGCCACTGGTTTTTGACCTTTTCCTATACGTAAGTTGCTGCAACCCCACAACTTGAGGCTTCACAACCCCATTGGGGTCCTGCCCCCAAGGCTGAACACTGTGCTAGAGGGATCTGGGCTACGTGGTCTCTGGGGAAGGAGCTGGGTTCTGTTTCATTATGGGAGTTGGAAGAGAAACCATCACAATTGTATCTTCCAACCCTCTTCCTTCTTGACATGCCTGCTGCCCCCTGCACACGTAGGTAGTGTGTAGACTATCTGCGGTGTGCCCACCACTTTCCTTTTGAGGAGAGCTACCATGCCGGGGGGGGGGGAGAGTGTTAAATTGCCACAGGGAAGTAGTCAGCAGGCAGCTTGTAGACCAGCCTATTGTCTCTTCATGAAATGATGCCTTCACAAGTCTTGAATTCCTGGAGAACGAATCCTCTGCTCTTGTTCTTCAGGGTACCCTGGAAAAGTGCTGTGTGTGCAAGCAGACTATCACGGACAGGATGCTGCGGGCCACAGGCAATTCCTACCACCCTCAGTGTTTCACCTGTGTGGTGTGCCACAAACCCCTTGAGGGAGCCTCCTTCATTGTGGACAAAGCCAACCAGCCGCATTGTGTGGACGACTATCACAGGTATGCCATTTCTCCATTCGTTGGCTGCTTCTTGGCCAGCCTTCCGTGTGCTTGCCTGCCTGGCTGCCTGCCTGCCTGACTGACTGGGGCAGCTCTTGGAATGCTGGCACTGAAGAGTCCATGTCCTCCATTCCTCCCCTTGTGTGCCTGCAGAAAATATGCCCCCCGCTGTTCAGTATGTACTGAGCCCATCATGCCAGAGCCTGGGAAGGACGAGACCGTCCGTGTGGTGGCCCTGGAGAAGAACTTCCACATGAAATGTTACAAATGTGAGGTGAGCACCGGCCATCTTGTTTTTCCTCTGCTTCCTGCTTGGTCCTCTCTGACATTGTAGCCTTGGTGAAAATGGTTGATTATGTTTTCTCCCCTCATCATCTTTCAGGATTGCGGGAAGCCCCTCTCCATCGAGGCAGATGACAATGGCTGTTTCCCCCTGGACGGGCACGTGCTGTGTAGGATGTGTCACACCACACGAGTCAAAGCTGCAACTTGAGAGCCGTGGAGCAGGTTGTGCCCTGGGTGTAGCTTCCTCTTCCCTCACCAGTGGGCCTGACATCCTCTGTGCTCTTCTGTGATTCCCAGCCTCTCTCCATGGAACCCTAGTACATTTTTACCTTGAAAAGTGTCCTCTGGCAACACCTCCTTCACTTCCAAGGCCCTCTCCTTTTTTCTAAAAAAAAATACCTTGCCCTTTCAAGATGGGGTCTTCCTTCACTCCTCACTTGCCCTGGCTGCAGTATATTGTTCTAGATGCTGCGGAAAGTGACTTGGAAGCATGTCTTGCTGTAAGCCCTTCAGTATCCCTTTCTTAGTAATAAAATAATCCTGGAGAACAAGGCTGGCGTCGTGCAACCTGCTCTTTGCCCTCTGATCCCGAGACTACTAAATGGTGGCTTTGGCCCTCAGTCTGAGGGGAGGCAGAATCTTTGCTCTGCAGGGTGGTGGGAATCGAGGGGCTCTTTTTCCATGCTGTGAAAATGGGCTGGATGGAAGTATGAAAATACAATGGGCTCTATTTCCATACTTACTTGAATGTTTTCCTTGCCACTGAGGGAGTTGCTTCTGACTCCTGGGTTGATGGACTTCTCCTTCTGTTCCCTGGAGTTTGATGAGGCCCCGGCCTTGTGTACTGCTTTGACCTAACCCCTTTTACGTAGCAGGGTATTCAGAGGACTTGTCCGCTTGAAGGGCTTGTGAGAGCTTGTTGTAGATAAGTTATCTTGACTTGTGTTGAGGTAATGGTGCCCTCATAAGACTTTAGTTTGCGCATGTCCTCTGAGTGGCGAGTGCCTCCCAGGTTCTGTTGTCTCTCCGCTGGCCCTTCATTCCCTTCCTTGTCTGTGGGACAGTTTCATTAAGTGACTACTTTGACACAATTGGACATTGGGCTGCACCTCTTGGATGTGGGCCAGTCCAGCCACTGCTGGCATCCAATAAAACTCTGTGCACGTGTGTTGCATCGACACGTCTGCTTCTCAAGAGTGAGTGCGTGAGTGAGTGCGTGCCCGCCATGTTGGCTTCACTGCCCAGCAGCCATTTATTGTCCCTCATCTCCTATCTTGAAGCAGAGCCCTCTCTGGGTATCTCTAGGCTTGGTGTTGGCTCTGCAGACTGGAGGGCTCCAGTCTTTCTACAACCAAATTTGCTCACGCACATAATGTACAACCTCAGATTCGAATTGGTATCCAAGTGGAGGAATTATTTTGTGTAGAGAAAATGGATCTGCTTTTTCCAGGCTTTCCTCATCCTGCTCCTTAGATTCTTGGCAGTGTTCTTTGTGGTGTTTACTTGCCTGAAAACATGTCGCTTTGACCCAGTTGCTCTTTTCTTTTTGATACAGAACTTGCCATTGTGTAAATCTCCTCCTTCCTTATTTCCCCCCTTCCCAAATAACAAACATTTATCCTGTCTGAACCTCAAAGACCTTGGGACCTCAGAACCCAGCTGGTTTCTTTCTGTCTTGCTTCATTGTTGTTGTTTACTAGCAGTATTAAGGATGTTAAGAGTCTTCCAGGCATGTGAAACATCCTGGTTCTTAGCTGCTGTGACTGATGCGTACCAGCCCTTACAAGACGGAAAAACAGAGGGATTGCTGTGGTACGCATATCAGAATCCCAGCCTTATGCTCACTCCCTTGTCTACCTAGAGAGATAAGAGGCCCAGTAGATCTCCCTGCTACATGTGTAACTGCTCACCATGTTTGGAAAATCTGCCCCTTAGTGTAGGAACTACCCTGATGTACCTTGCCTCCTCTTTTTTTCTGTCTTGAGTCACCTCTGCATGCCTCACCAAACAGTGGTGATCCACCAGGGGCTGTAAGAAATACTACCATGAGCATTTTGTTCAGTTCTTGGATTCTACCCTTGTGTCTTGTAGCCTTGCTTACAATCAAGGCAGAGCCCGTTCCTCAACTTGCATGTGTTCCACAGACTTGCTGAATATGGCACTTGGGTGCCCAGATCAGTTTTGCTAGTTTCCTAATGAAATGCTTTAATTCAGTGGTCTCCAACCTTTTTTGTACTATGACCCCCAATAAATGAACAAATCCAGTATTTATTAATTGATTCATTGGGGGAGACTGGAGATCCACCATTCTAGCCCCCTCCTAGGAGTCCATCCACCCACTCCCTGCCCTGACGATGCCCACTCCCTGCCCCTGTTACACTCTCCCAGCAGTGTTCACTGTAACCAAGTATTTTTTATTAGGGAGACCAGAAAATGTTGCCATGAAGCCTGGCACTATTGAAAGCTTTTTTTTTTTAGCGCAATGGCTAAGAATCTGAGCAGGACTGGGACACCATCTTCTGGTACCTGAAGGAGATTATCTGAAGGAGATGCCAGATGCCTCATCTTTTTTCCTGTTGATGCTGTATTTCAGTGGCCTTCAACCTATTTCATTCCCATAAGCTGCCATGACCCCACAACTGAGGTTTTTGGTTCAGACCCCAAGGTTGAAGAACACTGCTAATTGAAAGTCAGTTACTGCATTTCTTGAAACTGCAGGTAGATAATGCTTGGTGAAATATTATAAATTAGAAGGTAGCTGAATAAGATCTTCAGGTTTTAGGGGACAGGATTGCGTGCCTTCAAGCTCTGTGCTCCTTCTGATAACTGGCAGAATTGGAATAAATATTCAAACATCTGAAAATGTTGTTTGCTTATAGGTTTTGGAATGTGGCTCTTTGTGGCCAGTGTTTGAGTTGTTTGTAATGAGGGCTTGATTTTTTTTTTAAAGAATCGTATGCCCGAATGCACAGCATTTATTTTGTCTCTACTAATGGACGTGGGCGCAAGATGTTGTGAGGTCGTCACCAAAGCCATACGTTGAGTATATGCATAGCAGGCATTGCAAATGGCCAAGGCCCCAGAGCACAGGAGGTGTGCAAATGTTTGCCTAGTTTTCAGCCTGTTTGTTCAGGCGAAGTAGAGTTTCGTTCAACCGCACTTTGATTTAGTTCTTCCATGCCTGCTTTTGGAGGTGGGAAGAACATGGTCCCGGCTGTAATTTTAGCAAGGACGGTGTCCTCATTTGAGACAGCCACAGGAGACTGCTCTGAAAGTGTGGAATTTCTGCCTACCCCATCCAGCAGAATGACTTCCTGGCCCATGCCACAAGTAATGTGCTTTTGAGCAAAAGCTTTCTCTAATGTTCTTACCGTTCATCATTAAGCAGACACAACAAGCCATCTAATCTCAAGTCCTTCAGCTAGGATAACTTTGAAGGCTGCAAGAGACGCCATACAGCGGTCTCCCAGAAATTAGGCTGGAAGGAAGGAACATCATTTTTTTTTTTTTGAAGGACAAAAACCCATTCTGTGGTTGGGTTGTTAACAAAGTTGCTAGAAGTCACAACATGTCTTTTAAATATGTAGTCTGCCACTTGCCCGTGGTATAGGTCTGAATTTTCAGCCTTATGCCGAGTCCTCTTTTCCCTATCCAGAAAAAAATGGTAGGGCTAATGCTGATGGAATCACACTTAGCAGTGTGGCTCTCTTAGATCCTTTAAATACAGGCTCCTGGAATCCTTTTTCTAGGGCTGATCCTGCTAAAACCATGTTGGATTTCTTTACTTGGGGTCTCTTAGATGTGGTCCTGTTTGAGGTGTGCAGATAGCAAACTTGCATGCCAGTGTCTCAGTTAAGTGACTGATGAGTTCACTTTAAAAAAAATCAGGAAGTGCCACCCGCTCCTCCAACATCCTGTGAGGCTCTAGAATGGGTGAGGGTGCAGACTACTGCCTTTTTAGAAAGATGACTTTCGACAGGGCTGTTTAGTTTAAGTGCTCTGGTATGTTAAAGGTTTTGCAAAAACCAGACTGGTCTATAAAACGGTAGCAAAACATCTATAAACTGTAGCAAAACATCCGTCAAGGGTTTCTCAAACTTGTCCAACTTTTAGGGGCTGCTGGTGTTCAACTGCTGGTGGCCAGTGTTCAACGGATCTGTGGCAGAGTTGGATACGTAGGAGATTCATTTCTGAGGGCCATTCTGCAGGAATGTGACTTATTGGTTGTGAAATAGATGGAGAGTATCCTCAGGTTGCTTTATTGTGGTAAAAGCAGTGCAAAACGTCATCTTGGAACACGATCTTACGATTGCTTACCAAGAAGCAGCAGCCACTCAGCGCCACATACTTGGGAGTAAATGCATACAAGCATCGAGCCTCTCTTAATGCATGCACACCCCTTCTGCTGGAATGTTGCTGGTAGCATGGTTTTACTCAGCAACGTCCTTGTGTAAGAGGCAGCTATGAGAGCTCCTCCAGAATGAGAAGCACCACTTCCAGGTTGAAAGCATAGTCCTTGGTGATAACTTATTTCGTGTTCTGAATGCTGTCCCATCTACCTGGGAAGTAAAGACCTCAATGATCGTTGAGTTATTATGGCATGAGTTTTCATTGCCAAGATCCTACTTGTTTTTAAGGTACATGAAGTTGATGGAGGGGGTGAATATTTACACACAAGAGGAAGAAAGCATATTTAAAAGGTGAAACTAAAATAAATGGCCAATAAACATATTCCATGGTCGAACTGATGGTAGTTGGAGACCTAGTGGAGTGCAGCCACCCCACTATTTGCTGGCTACATTAGTGCTCACCTACACACAAGTATGGGTATTAGTAACACCACGTTGGTGATTATGTTCTACAGTGGAAGACAGAGGCGTAGTCTTTATATTGCCGAAGTGTCAAGTTTTGCTAATGGTGTAAAGCTTGCTGAAGTTAGTGTGTTGTGCACATCTATGTGGATTTATAAACTGATTGTCTCAGGAAGAAGGTTTTTGCATGGGGCTGCTAGTACTATATAGTCATTCTTCAGGGTACCAGGGGATCTTGTTTTAGCTTATTTGCTGCAGCATTATAATACTTCTTTTCTGGAATATAAGTACCTGTTGACTGTACTACAGATTTTGGGGCTCTTCAGTCTAGAAAAAAGGCGCCTTAGGGTTGCATAGGTCAACCTGACGTGGTTGAGATGGGTAGAGTGGATAAAAGGGTATTCTTTTCTGTCTCTCACAACATCAGACCCAGGGGACATCCACTAAAATTGAGTGTCAGGAGAGTTCTAACAGATAAAGGAAAATACCTTTTTACCCAGTGGGTAATTAACCTGTGGACTTCCTTGCACAAGATGTGGTGGTGGCATCTGGCCTGATTGCCTTTAAAAGGGAATTGGACAGAGAAGAAAAGTTCATCACAGGTTACAATTGATGATGAGCATGTGAAACCTCCTGGTTTTAGAAGTAGCCTACATACAGTACAGTACTTCAAAATGCCAGGTGCAAGGGAATTGCAACAGGAAGCAGGCACCTTGTTGTCTTGTGTGCTACCTGAGGCATCTGGTAGGCCACTGTGAGATATAGGAAGCTGAACTAGGTGGGCCTTTGGCCTGATCAAGCAGGGCTCTTCACATTCTTAATCATGTTGCCCTTTCTCATTCCTGTATTAGTGCTTGAATTTATGGGGGCAGGGAAAAAGCAGGGGGACTGCTTTCCCAATTTTAATTAAATAGTGACCACCTTCTAAAGTGGGGCTCATACAACAGGGGCGAAGCTCCTCCTGCACCTTCCCTCCATAATGTGAGCACCACATTGGAGATGACCGCTCGCCAAAGCACAGAGGAGGCTATCCTATTGTGACTTTACTGAGTCTGATCTCATAGGTGTGGTCAATTATACAGCTACAGCACTTCTAAAGTAAGGGCTGCCTAATAATCTCTCTATAGAAACACTTTGATACACGAACATTAAGAACATAAGAAGAGCCCCGCTGGATCAGGCCAAAGGCCCATCTAGTCCAGCTTCCTGCATCTCACAGCGGCCCACCAGGTGCCCCAGGGAGGCATGAGACAACAAGGGGCTTGCATCCTGTTGCCACTCCCTTGCACCCGGTACTCTAGCCTACTACTAGTGTTAAGGAGGTTGCACAATCCATCATTGCCTATAGCCCACGATGGACTTTTCTTCCAGAAATCTGTCCAAAACCCTTTTAAAGGCATCTAGACCAGATGCCATCACCACCTCCTGTGGCAAAGAGTTCCACAGATTAACTACCCACTAGGTAAAAAAGTGCTTCCTTTTATCTGTTTTAACTCTCCCAACCCTCAGTTTTAGCGGATGCCCCCTGGTTCTGGTGTTTTGAGAGAGGGAAAAGAACATCCCTCTATCGACTCTAGCCCTTCCGTGCATAATTTTGTATGTCTCAATCATGTACCCCCCCAGGTGCCTTTTTTCTAGGCTGAAGAGCCCCAAACGCTGGAGTCTTTCTTCATAAGGGAGGTGCCCCAGCCCCGTAATCATTTTCGTCGCTCTCTTCTGCACTTTTTCCAGCTCCACTATGTCCTTTTTGAGGTGCGGCGACCAGAACTGTACACAATATTCCAGGTGCAGCCTTACCATCGATTTGTACATGATAATATTGGCTGTTTTATTCTCAACCTCCTTTTTAATTACCCCATGCATGGAATTCCCCCCCTTGCAAGATGTAGCTACAGGCTTCTAGGCTAGATGAGATGGGGACCAACAGATTAAGGGCCCAATCCTATGCAGTTCTCTTACCTTGAGGAGGCATCTGTGACTGCTCTCCCACTGTAGGATGCAGTGCATGCTCCATGCCAAGGCTGGAAAGTTGATTGGATTGGGCCCTAAGTGTTCCTAAGCGGACTCTCTTCTCCACCCCTCCCAAAGAAACGCAGTGTGCCTTGCATATTAGCTGTGTATACCATATATACCTTCATTGAAAAGCACCAAGCTTCTTTTATCCAGCTCTTTCCTTTGTCTCTCTCCTTTGCCTGGGGTTGTTGTGTCTGGTGGAGTTGCTTGCTTGGATTTAGGAGTCCTTCCTAACCTTGCCCAGAGCAATTCATTTTCATGCTCTGCTCCTGGGTCTTCTGCAGTCTATGCCTACCTTGACAAACTGTAAAGTCTGTGTCAATCATTTTCTGTTTCTATCTGCCCCCCCCCACTCCTTTCCTGGAATTGATCGAGAGGAAAGAGGTAGGTGAGCCAAGGGCACAGAGAGGGTAAGTTGGCAGATACAGCAAAGTTATATGAAGTTAGATCCTCTGTGAACTTGACTTTGGGACTTCTCAGCATCTGTTTTGAACCTCTTGGGGCCTGGGGGCTTCATTTTGATTACATGTTGTCTTGGCTTTCTTAACGAGAGCTTCAGCAATATGTCATGAGGAAGATCCAGAACTTGAATTCATCTTTTTTTTCCCTTTAACACGTCAATTTGCAGCCTCACCTTGGCTCCTTGGGAGAACTAGAAAGTGGGATGATAGCTGAGGCTGTTTTAGAGGAAAGGGGGAGGAATCGGTACCTTCTCCCAGCATGCCACTTGCCAAAACTTCAAACTGAGGAACTGAGCATTAGTGCCTTGTGTTGGAAGATCCCTGTCATTAGTGCCTTGTGTTGGAAGATCCCTGTCCTGGATCTCCTACATCATGCAACATGCCTTTGGTTCATGTTATAAACTACCCACCTATGTTTCCTCCTTAATCGCTGGGCCCTTGTTCTTAAAGGAGATAGGAAAAGGAAGACAATCTCTTCAGGAGTGTTCTTGCCTTGAATGCAATGCCCTAACATTGTGTCTTCAGCATATAATTGCTATAATGCTGCAGTGATCCCCCTTTCCAGATTACGAAACATTTCTAGATTTCTGAAGGCGTGTGGGCATGTATACTACAGGCCACTGGACCCATAAAGGTAGGGCCTCACCGTAGAGAAGTCTGTTTTTAGTAATGTAAGGGATAGTAGCGATGCTGATAAATCTGGGCAGGAAAAATACATGCTCCTGTCTACGCCATGTGTTTATTTACAAAACCATACGTACAACATATAATGGAAGGCCTGGAGTTTCTCTTCCCCTACCCTTCCCCTGCCACTTTAAATATAGAAGCAGATCCTCAACTTGAGCACTCAGGCAAGTGATGCTCTGCTGTAAACAATCCGCTTTTGTTCTTAGAACTAGATGCCAGGAGGGGAAATATACACACAAGGAATGAATAGGGAGCAGTGTTGATTTAATCCAACCCTCTGTATGAGATGGACAAGGACAGGCTACTGAGCCAGGCTGGGAAAAAGAGTTTTGTCCCAGGAACCATACAAAACAATGGAGGGCCCATTCTTGTGCTGATTCACACCAACTTTCCATTTGAGGTTGGGCTACCTTCTGGTTATGGGACGTAGGTGGCGCAGTGGGTTAAACTGCTGAGCTGCAAGCTTACTGACCGGAAGGTTGGCAGTTCAAGACTGTGCTATGGAGTGAGAGTCCGTTGCTTGACCCAGCTCCTGCCAACCTAGCAGTTTGGAAGCATGTAAAAATGCAAGTAGATAAATAGGGGCCACTTCAGTGGGAAGGTAACAGCATACTGTGCACCTTGGCGTATAGTCATGCTGGCCACATGACCATGGAAGCGTGTCCTTGGACAAATGCCAGCTCTTTGGCTTAGAAACAGAGATGAGCACCGCCTCCTACAGTCGGTCACGACTAGACCATTCAGTCATGGGGAAACCTTTACCTTTTTACCTTCTGGCTAGATATGGCTGTACTGGCAGGACGGTTCCAACCTTCTCCGACAATGGTATAAGCACCCATTGCTTCCTTGACAGATGTGAAATGATATGGGTGGAATGGGAAGGCAGCAGGGAGGGGACACGGAAAGAAAGTGCTTTGAAGTGTTTGCCACTTTGTGGCCTGATGCGGGCAAGGACCCTCTCAGGAGTGTTCAGTAAATCCTGTTCTGGGCAGCTCAAGTCCCAGCCAGTGCCCTGTGCGACACAAGGGCTGTTTGTATTGCGCAGAATGCAGCCTTTGCCACCGGTTGCCCAGCCAGATGGACTACTGCAGTGTCAGTGCAAGGTTGGTCCAGCCTTTCCTTCTCCTCGTGTGCTGGGGCACAGCTTCAAGTACTCCTCAGCAAGGCTGGGCTCGGTGACTACTTGGCAAGGTGAAGGGCCCCTCAGTCCTTGAAGCCTTGGATGCTGCACAGGATACGCTTCTGGTGTCCCGGGAGAGTCACACCCATTTGTTTCAAGTCCCTGGAAAGAAAGAAGGGCGGGGGAGATACAGATGAGGTTTCTTATTTGCCAGCGAGTGGCAAGAAGAATGCTACAAAAATGGAAGAGTGAGTGCGCAGTCCTAACCTGGAGTATGTTTGGACCACTCTTGGAATCAGAGAGGCCAGCACACAGACGTGCGCCATCCTCCCTGACTCCAAGAGTGGTCCAAATGTGCTTTACGGTGTCCTTTGTGCCATCCAATCTGTGCTGGCCTAAGTCCAGGTTAGGATTGCGCCCGCAAGCTGTGAAGTTTATTTTATCTCCTGTTATCAGGTCTCATGATCTACCCTCTTGGAGTCTATAAACGGATCAGACAATGTTCTTTCATGGAAGCATAACTGAATTCAGGGAATGAAGTTGGCTCAGAAATGTCACTTCCAGTTGCCGTCTCTCTCAAAAATGAGCCAGTATGTATAGACAGTTGTTCAGAGAGATGAAGGGGGTCTGACAAATCTAAAAAGGCTAATTATGGAAGGAAGAGGAGAAAAGGCTAAAAGGGCTGAATTCGTAAAAATAATCTATGGAACTAGTAAGAGACATTCTGTACGCCATACTATACGTAACTGTGAAATCATAAACAATAATCCTTTCCGTATACACTTGTGCAATTGTGAGATATCTGGCTACATGTTTTCATGTGTGTCTAGAACAGTGGATCATGAGCCAATTTCAGATGGGTCGCAAAGCACCTAGAGCATCAATACTGAAAATATGGGAAGATGGATACAGGGAAGGGCTATGTGGCTTGCTTGTGTCAAGGTTGCAAACAGGCTTTTTTCTTTCTGATTAACTTCCCTGTTGGAAAATGGCTGAGAAATTCCCAACTTATTTCTGCATTCTCAGGAAAGCAGCAGGCTCTGGCGTCACAATGATGGCACTTCTGGACATGATATCACTTCCGGTGTGCCCCAGAGATTGTCATTCTAAAAAGTGGGTCCTGGTGTTAAAACGTTTGAGAAAACTGGTCTGGAACATTTTAGTTGCCCTTATAGTTGCGTATTGTGCCATAATGTGACATTTTTACTGGTTCGCTAAGAGTGTTTTTAAACACTCGTATCTTTTTATTTTAAATGAACTTGGATTCAATCCTATACACACTCACAGTTAAGTTTCATTAAATGCCGTGCAACTTATATCTGAGTAAATATGCATGGGAGTGTATTATAAGTGATTTTTTTTTGCATATATATGGGGGGAGAACCTGATTTTTCTGAGGTTCTCAGTATCCTTTCAAGTTTTGTTTAGGTGTTACGACAGCTGTCTTTGGCCAGGTTTCATGCACTAATATTGTGTCCTGCTATCATTGGTCTTTGGAAATTTTTGAAGCACAACTGTAATTCTCAGGCCCTGTTTGAGAGATGACAGCATGCAGGTCAAACGATACCACTTTCAACTCTCCAAAAGGGGGGGGGGGAGAAACCAGGTACCACACTGGTGGTTTTCATCCTTGTGTGATTTTAAAAAAAGGTTGGAGATGGTTCCAACAGCCGGTCTTTGCTCTCTCACCAAATAGCATTGCTGTGCTGCTCCTGCAACCAAGCTGGTTCCTTGCCTGTTTTTCAGCCATAGCAGCAGGTGCCAACAAGGCGGGTGTCACATATTCCAGCTGGGACTTACACTCCTGGTGAATCGGGTGCTCTGCATTGGCTGTTGCCTGCATTTACTGGCAGCAGGAGACTCTCTCTCTTTCATTTCCTCCCCCCCCCCCATCATGAATACAGGGCAGCTAGGATGTGAACCTTTTTACGGCCTTGCTTCTGCAGCTTGAACAGCAGCCTCACCCGTAGGAAGTTGTGCTAGGACAGTGGTCTGGGAACAGGGGTAAATTACCCCAAATGGGGTAAAAATGAAATTCCTGGGGGTAATGGATGGTCATGCTGCTGAGACACAGCCGGGCATGCATATAGATGCATATGCCCGGCTGTGTCTTGGCAGTGCGACCGTCCATTACCCCTGTTCTGGTTCCGTGGCTGGCTGGCTTTGTTTTGTTTGTTTTGCTCCGCCCACTTTCGCTGGCTGGCAAAACACGCCCCAGGCTGCTCTGTGCCTGCTCTGCTTTTCACACCACAGCAGTTTAGAGCATGTGGATGCAGCGAGGAGAGTGGCGGCGCGTTGGACCTGAGCAGCAGCGGAGCAGAGTGGCAGTGAAGAGGCAAGCCAGGGACGGCCGGGCATTGGAGGTGAGGGAAGGCATGCGTCTTTCCCCTACCCCCGCCTCCATTGCCCTGCCTGGCTCCCCCCACGTCCGTTGCCCAGCCAGGGGGAACTGTGCACCCCTCGCTCAGGCTTCTTGCAGAACACGCAGCCCCATCATTTCGATCGCTGCCCAAGGCCAGATGCGGCGCTTCTTTAATGTCGCAAAGTGTCCGTGTGTGATGGAAGGTGTCTCCTAAGACTGGGTGCTGTTGCCAGGGGAGGGGCTGATTGGAATGCAGGTTTTTTAAAAAATTGATCACCTAAGAGTGCAAGTCTATGAATGTCTACTCAGAAGTAAGTCCCATTATAGTAAATGGCACTTACTCCTGGGTAAGTATTAATAGGATTGCACCCCATCTTAATTAAAACTGCAGTCCAATGCACACACTGCCCCAGGAGTAAAGCACATTGAATTCAATCTGACTTACTTCTGAGCAAACAGAAGTTGACAGACGCCGGCTGGCCACTGAACGTAAGGAGCGTGCAGGCCGGGGCAAACGCGACTGGCTGCAGAGTAACAGTCTGAGCCGACACCAGACTGTCCTCCTCCCCCTCAACTTGTAGCCCAGTGCAATGATCCTCCGATCCGGACTGGGGCTCAGCGTGTCGTGGGGTGTGTGGGGCGCGTGCGCAGGACACCAAAGAGAGGCGCCAGGCAAGCATACAGGTGAGGCGAGAAGGAAAGCGAGCTGCAGGAGACAAAATGTAGGAACGCTTGCTGCATTTCTGTATTAGTACTATTTGCCTTCTCCAGAATGGAAAAGCAGATACTGTGCTGCTAAGTTGCATACCCCCCCTTTGTATTAGCACACATTAGGAATGGCCCTTGCCTTCTCCACAGCTATGTTTCTGTGAAGTGGGGAGGGGAGGGGGGGTCAAACTAATCGGGCAACAGATGTATTTGGTTTGCTCCCATTCATCCTGTTAATATTTAAAGTGGAGAGGATCTAATTTTTTTACATTAAGAGATGTTTGTATGAGGCAAGCTGAATCTCCTTACCTACATGCACACTCCTTGTGATGTAAAAATGAGGTATTCCCTGTTTGACAAGTGCATGAAACAGATATCTACATAAAAAAATGGCTACTGCTATCATTTTTTGGTTTGATCTTTTAAATTCTGAAATAAGTCTTTGGAGGCTGCCCCTTTATCTTACTTTCTGACCTTAAAAGTGTTTTTCTTTAATCCAGGACAAGGCTCTCAAACTTTTTATCACCGGGGCCCAAAGGAAGTGATGTCATCAAGCAAGAACATTTTAACACCCCATATGACAAAATCAAATCTAACTAAGCAGGTTAGATATTTACAATAAGAGTAAGATTAAAAAATATTTAAATAACTTCCTAACTCTCCCAAACCCTTTACAACTTCATATTTACATAGCATTAATTAAGCTCATTAATTAATCAAATAAAAAGCAATGGGTTCCAATATTTAATTTTTTTTCTTTTGTTCTGGTGGGGGTGGGGGGTAACATCGGCGTGTCTAAATATATTTTGGGGTAAAAGGTAAAAAAGTTCCCTGACCCCTGTGCTAGGAGAAACATCACATGTTCAATAGCTGGGTTGTAGCTTCCTACTCTAGGCACAAGAGTGGGGCTAGTAAGAAAGTGGTGAAGCTGTGAATTGCTCTGCCCCCAGCAGGGACCAGATATTTTAAGGACGTGAGCTGCTGTCTCACAGCTGGAGAGCGGTGCCAGTTTTGTAACTAGCTGTTTCTGGGTTGGGGAACAGGCAGTTGCTACAGCCCCTTCGCTAATTCTATTAGCGAAACATTCTTAGTAGGCTGGTTCCACAGCCACAGGAAAACTGACCATTTACCCATTCCTCTACTCTCCCCAACCACGGAACGGTCACAAGCTAGAGTGCCCCAAGCTTACTCAGTGGAGAGCTCCAGGATTGACTCCATGGTGTCTAGGCCAGCAGTGCGGAAGTTCATGATGTAGCGTTTCATGCGGATAGATTCTAGCCACTCTGAAATGGAGCGATACGGGATGCCGTCAGACCCGCTGCAGCTGGGGAGACGAAGTGTTACCCTGGAAAGCACAAGAAGCATGCTTCAGAACAAATGTGACAGTTAAAATAGCAATGCACAAGGTGGCAAGGAGTCCCCCTCTACTGGAACTAGAAAGAACTGCCTGGTTATTTTTTTTAAACAGCTTGTAGTGTCCTAATCTCCTGGGGGATGCTGCCAGCCTTTGTGCTTAATTAAGACCAGGCTCTCCATGGTACTGCTCTTTCCCATTTAAACGGTCTAGGAACAGAGTTTTATTCCACCCATTACGGAGGATACCGTAAGTAGGGTTTGGGGTATGATATTATTCTGGACGCTTTCTGTACTTCAGTGTAATGTAACGCTAGGTGAAAAATTCAGCTTGCAGAGAATAACTTATGCACCATTGGAAATAAGTCGTAAACAGCAAAACAAGAGATTATGCAATCTTGCATGACTTTTGTGAGCGGTACTATTCCACTTTTCTTGGTTGGAACTAAAAAGGTACAGTGAAGAATTCACACAGTTGTGGAGATTAGCACCTCCTTGCACACTCACTTGGGGTCAAAGTCAGCCACAGCTCGAAGCAAGTGTGGGCTGGAGATGAAGTACTCCAATTGAGCATGAATCTCTCGGAAACGGGGCCTTCGCGTCCGATCGTACGCCCAACACACTTTCATAAGCTCGTATAGGATGGATGGACAATCCACAGGTGGAGGCAGACGGTACCCATCCTCTATGCTCTTCATCACCTGTTCATGAAAAAAGGGAGATCTCTGAGCAAACTATCTTCTAGATAATTCTGTAGAGCAGTGTTTCTCAAACTGGGGGGTCTGGCGGAGCCTTCAATGAAAACACGAATGATGGAAAGATCAAGCCCTGAGGCTATTTAAAAATCAGATAGCTGTTAACTGCCCTGCAAAGCCCCTGCAGTTTGCAAGCTTGTGTAAATTTAGGGGTAAATTTAGGGAGGTAAACATTTGAGCTTCTTTTTTTCTGCTTTCCACCCCCCCCCCCCAACAATGACAAGTCCTGGGGACAGGTGAAAGTTGGGTGACATAGCCAAACCCTTCACACCTTGAGGCTATTCACTAGGGCTGCCTCATTATGAGGAATGGATTTTTTTTTTTTTTTTTTTTGCAAATAGAGAGACATGTGGGTAAATGATGTTGGGAATGTGGATTAACTACTGTCCATGGCTACTCCCTAGGGAAGTAAGAGAATAGGGAGTCAGCATCCTAAGAACATGAGTACTTTGTGGTGTGAAATCTCAACCATGTGTTCTTCAATGGGGCTTTCCGTTTCTGCTCCAACTTTGTTTGCTCAAGAGCTGGATTAGTTGACTGGTACCACTTTCCTTTTAAGTTCTTACCTCCTGATTGGTCATATCTCCATATGGCTTGTCACCATATGACAACACTTCCCATGTGACAATGCCAAAACTCCAGACATCACTGGCTGACGTAAAAATTCGATGGGCAATGGCCTCTGGAGCTGTCCACCGGATGGGGATCTTTCCGCCCTGTTGAAACAGTTTACAGCTGAATTAGAAGAAACGGGTACTCTATGTGAACTGTAAGAATTGCCACCCTCTCCGCAAGATTTTATTTATTTTATTTTTACATTTATCTACTAGCAAAGTGCCAAAGGAGCCTGACTCCTGTTGCGGCGAGCTCTAAAAAAATAACTCCCCCCCTGCCGCTTTTATAAAATCCCAGAATTGGAAGTCACCCACAAGGTCATGTAGTCCAACCCTCTGCCTGTAACAGGAAATCCTCTTACAGCATCTTCGGCAGGTGCCTGTCAAGCCTCTGCTTGAAGATTTGGAGTGTTTCCCTGCAGGAGTTTTATAGCTCTTTTTGAAATGGGTGACGACTGAACAAAAAAACCATGCAAGTATTTCAAACTGGAAAAAAAAGGTGGGCAGCCCACCTGGAAATTGGATTTCTTGTGCCACCCAAGAGCAAGACAGAGGGCTGAATTTGCTGGTTTGCCCCTATTCAAATGCAGAGCTGGAAAGAAGCCAGGCTCGCATGACAATTCAGGAGCTCATTTGAAACACAAAAATCCCTATTTTCACTTCCTTGTGTTCATGAGGAATTTTGGACCAGGTTGCTCAACGGGTGCTAAAAATGGATAAAATGTGACCTGCCATCAATAGTCTAAGGAGGCTGATGGACTAAACAGGGCAGTTACCTACACTTTTGAGAAGTCATCCACTTCCCTGCAAGACTTCCTCCAGCTTTATCCAGAGTGTTAAAAATCCAAAATGTTCTTTTGATACTTTTTAACAACATAAGCTCAATTTGTTATATGTTCCGCCAGTCCACAAGGGAGATCAAGACAATATTCTCTAGTCCAGTTTGGTAGGATCCAGTACCGTTGATGCTCATTTCCCAACAAAGAAACTAATGAATGTGAAGCAGGCTATATCTAATAGAGCTGCACTGATTAGGTCAGAGGATGGGAGCACAGTGTAATAATAGAACAGCAATTCCTTCAGAAGAGACAGTCAGAATGTAGTCACACATAATTACATAACGGGGGGGGGGCAACAGCTCAGTGATGGAGCATGCGGTTTGCATTTCTTCCAGCTCCTCTTCAATGGATTTCAGGAGGGCTGGGAAAGACCACTGCCCTCCTGCCAGCTTGGAAAGCAACTGTGAGCATAAAGCCTAGATGGTTAATTGGGCTGACAAAGTATAATGTAGCTCATATGCTCCGAAGTGGTGGCAAAGCAGTTTTTCCCGAGTGTGAAAATTTTTCCCCATGAACATAGATAGGGCCAGGCGGGGTGTGTATATGTATATGTAATGTTCATTCTCCTGTATATGACTCAGAGCGCAATCCTAACCTGGAATTAAGCCCGCAGAGATAGACCAGCAAAGTTTGGTCAGCACAAGGACCCACCGTAGTGTGTGTTTGGACCACTCTCAGGGGCAGGGAGGATGGCGCACGTCTGTGGGCTGGCCTCTGACTCTGAGTGGTCAAAACATATTTTACGGTGGCCCTTGTGCTGGCCTAACTCCAGGTTAGGACTGTGCTCGCAATTTCCATGAGGAAGTATCTGAAACAGGTCAAAAGACTAGTCTCCCTATTAGAGCCTTCTGATGCAAGGACACCTGTTTACTTACAAGATTAGCTCCTGGAAAGTTGTTATTGAGGTTAAAATTACTAGTCTTTCTACAATGCTTCTGCAGTCTGAAACTTTTTTAGCATTCTCATTTACCCTGACATACAATCATGGCATCAGTTTCCCTGTGGCCTCATCAGCTTCCCACCCTATTCAGCCTTTTCCCCATTACCTTTGTTTCATAAGTTCCTTCCACGTCATTTTCCAAAATCCGGGAAAGACCAAAATCGGACACTTTGCAGTGAAGGTTATGGGATACCAGAATGTTGCGGGCTGCCAAGTCTCGGTGTACATAGTTGCGGTCTGACAGGTAGGTCATCCCGGAGGCAATGCCTTGCAGCATATTCACTAACTGCACTGAACCAAACTTGTCCAGATTCTCCTGTGGCACACATAGATACATTGATGAGTTGCCTTATTGTAATGGATAATTATGGGCATCACAGCTTAGAATTATTGCATCATGAAATATCTGCCAGTGGAGCTGCTGCCAATCACAGCCTAGGTTTACTATGTACTTGCTGGCTGAAATGCATCAGATTAATCAGATAAGTGCATATTCGTGACACGCCAAGCCAAAATCAGTTCAACACCATTAGCCTTGGATAATGGTACTACCAGCTCCCTAGTTTCAGAGTCCCAATGGGTATCAAAACCAGTGGCTTAACAGAGTCCCTGATAGCCCAGGAGCTACACTAAGCCCAGTGCCATAAACTTGAAGAGGCCCAATGTAAGGACCTCAACTCCAAAGCTTTCTTTTTAATGGATTGAGTACTCCTATCCAGACTTTTGACATAAAAGCTTCTAAGGTGGCGAATAAGAGAAATGAAAAAAAAAATCTTAATACAAATGTCACTTAAAATTAAAACTCAGGAGCTGTATAAGGGAAGCAACAGGAATAAAATATTTTTCCCAAGTGTTCAAAAGTTAACGCCGGTGCCAACAGAATGTCGTTGGAGACAATTCCACAGCAGGGAAGAGCCACCCTAAAAGAACCCTGTTTCTGGTCATTACCAATCTGGAAAATGGGCACTCAATGAAGGACCTCTGATGGAGCAGGCAGGCCTTCAGGTACTCTGGACCCAAGCCACAAAGGATTTACAGGTTAAGAATCGGTGCTTGAGCAGAGTGGGCAAAATGGGCCAGTTTTCTTTCCTGGATATCTCACTTTTCACTGTGGTCGGAAAGTGGTAAAATGGTCTGGTCCAGTCCCCTGGAGTGGAGGGCTGATGTGTCTGAATGGTCCTCCAGACACCCCATTTGGAAGCAAGTACAGCCCAGAGGCAGATGTACCATCTCCAGGGGAACAAGTCCTTAAAGACCAGAAAATTCCCACACCAAACAGAAGTCTCTCACCCGTAAAAATGTGTCCAGGGCCCCATTTTCCATGTATTCCGTGATAATCATCATTGGGTGTCCTGGAAAGAGAGGGAAAAAATATAGATAGATTTTTTGGAGGCTTCCCACTTGTTGCTTCAGGTTGTCCTCATCCCACCTCACTGGCAGTGGCTCCACCCCATTTCAAGCAACAGGCTTATTCGCACCTTAGGAACACATTCAAATATTTTTTAAAAACCTTTGGTTTTAAGATCAATAAGCAGTGTACATGTACGCCACTCTGAGCTCCTTGGAGGAAAAGTGGCATAAAATGTGAGTCAATGAATGAATATCTACTAACTACTAGAACATCTGCGTGAGGGCCACGACTACTAGGCATTTCTCCCAAAATGCCACCCGCTGGAAATTATACACTGGAAATGTCTGCTGCTCTCATTCATTCAGCCAAAATTCCTGTCCTCCCACATACACCACATTAGACCGAAGGCAGTACAAGGGCTTTCTTAGCCCCCAGCCTGGAGGAAAGATCACCACTCTTCAACTCTCCCTTGCTTCAGTGCCCTGTACAGGTGCCTCTGGGAAGCCCCATAAGTAGGACCTGATGTGAGTGGAGATGCTCATTAGGGGAGGTAACATTTAAGAGTTTTAATCAAACCGTGAATTAGCCTGGTGTTTAATTAAAGAGCATACTGAGCCATCAGACATATTTATGATTTATGTCAGTGTTTTCAAATATAATCCATGGGCTGCAATGACCAGCAGGAAGTTCACTAACTTACAGAGATGAGTTACAGTTTTGGGTGATCTTCAAGCAAGTGTGCCAAGCCACCTCTCTCAGATTTCGTGAACATGCAGAGAACAAAACATCTACTGTACAAAACAGTTTGCTCAAGGAAGCGAGCCAAGCCTCATATTTTTGCAAATCAAGAGGATCATTAACAGAACTCCAAAACCTAATAAAGCAAATTACTCAAACAATTGAGTGTAATCATTGTACAATGAATGGAACCAAAGCAATAATAATTAGGACATAGATATCACTTTAACTCATCATCCCAATTTTCCGAAGGACCTCCTGTGGCTTCTCTAGAACTACTATGCAGCAGGTAACATCTTTCCACCATTAGAAGTCCTGAACATTCAAGCTGTCATCACATCTCAGTTCAATCCTCCTGAAATACGGCACAGAGTAACATGGCCACTGTCTCCACCACCCCTCCAAAGTGCTGTTTTGCAGAGGCAATGTTCAGATACATAATCTCCTAACACATTGCAACAGCCTTGCAAGGTAGGTCACCAGTGCAAAAGACACGGATATGCCAAGCTGTCCCCCTAGACACACATTGAACAGTCCCCTATGTTACCATGAATATCCTTAGTTATTTCCTGGGTTATATAATAACCTGTGTTACCCCTAGTGTTAAAATAGTACTCTTTGGCAGTTTTGGGATGTCCACGATGCCTACCACAGCCAAACGGGGAAGATTTGTTTGTTGCCAGATTCTTTTTCTAATGGAGCTACTATGACTTCTAACAGAAACTCAAATTGCAATGTTATGCACGTTTATTCAGAAGCAACCCCTACTGAATCCAGAGGGTCTTACCCTTAGGTATGCTGCAATTCTATGTACATGTACCTGGGAATAAGCTGCATTACTAGAGAGATTTTTTTAAAAAAGTTATTTACTCAGAGAAGTAAGCCCACTGTGTTCCGTAAGAGTTGGAGCCCAATCCTAGGCATCTCTACTTAGATGTAAATCCCATTATAGTCAATAGGACTTACTCCTAGATAAGTGAGGATAGGTTTGCAGCTTTAGGCTATAATCCTATTTTACTCATTGGAAACAAACACCTCTATCCATTACTAATGCTACTCTGGGATTTACTTCTGAGTAAACATTTTTTACCTCCTGTTTTGGCCTACCGTTCATTGTTTTCTTGCTATAAAATCAGAAAAAAACCTGACTGCCTCTCAATGGAGGTGGGCAGAAAAAACAATAACTTACCTCCCCTGCCCAGATCTGTTCCCTAGTGCAGGGGGCTCCAAACTACGGGCCCGCAAGCTAAGTCCGAAACACTGAAAATACCTGTCCCGCGCAGTGCTAACTGTTCCATGCAGCAACCTCATACCATCACTTCCAATCTCCCCCAAGCCTCGTGCCTTTCACATTCCATCATCCCAGCAGGCTCTGTGCCGGGAGATGTGTCTGGCTGGAGCTGGTTTGGGGGAGACTGGGAGTGAAGATATTGGGCTGCCGTGCGGAACAGTAAGCTCTGTTCACGGAGGGGAAGGGCTTGTCGAAGCACAGCAGTCCTGTGATTTGGAGACTGCTGCCCTAGAACAGTGGTTCCCAAAGGGAGGGGCGGCTCTCTAGGCCATTGGCTGTGGCTCCCCATTAGGGGTACAATCATATCTATTGTATAGGGATGTGGGTTTTTCGTGAGGACTCCGCGACTCCCCGGCTGATTTCTGTGACTCCTTGGGGAGCCACAGCTCACCATTCGGGAACCACTGGCCTAGAGTTGATTTTCAACCCCCCTCTGATTTGAGATAGGAAGGAAAAACAGAAAGCAAAAGTCAGCATGTGCTCACTTTCTCTGGAGCTTTTTAAAAAGCAGGGATCTCTCCCATTTTTCTTCAGAATTGCCCTTACCTCAACTGTATGCATGTTTACTCAGAAATAAGCCCTACTGAATAAGCCCTACTTACTTATGCTTAAGTAAGTGTGTGGCAAACCTATTCACACTTTTCTGTGAACAAGTGCCACTAAAACTTACTTCTTGGACTTACTTCTGAGTAAACCTCTGAGTAAACATGTATCACACAATGGAATGTGGTGCCTCTTTCTTGCCCTTGGCGATCTTTCCACTACCTGCAGCCAGTGATGTCATGCAGGGGGTACGCGGGGGTACGCGAGTACCGGTTTCTAGGATTACAGCTGGCACACTCGTTGACTCCACCGTCTGCAACGTTTGAATTTCCTGCATGTTTGAGTTGCCTGCATGTTCTCAGAGCCAGGCAGGCAGCGAGTGGAGCCTTTCCTTTCCTTGCCACTGAAAAATAAGTTGCTCTGGGGTTTTAACATGATGCCAGGCCTCCTTAACATGTTCTGGGGGTGCTGTGGAATACTGTTGCAACTGTTGGGTCAGTTTAAAATCATCTGAGGCCTCAAAAAGGGCTTTTTTCATGTCACTTCCTGCCACAACATCACTTCTGGCTTATGACGTCACTTCCGGTGGGCGGGTCCCGACACGTGCCAATCAAAAGTGAGTACCTGTTCTTAAATCATTTAGATGACACCACTGCCAGCAGCCTCTATTGCCAAGCATGGGAGCCTTTCTAATCCCAGTGAAGCAACAGCTGCTGGGAAAGCTCTCAGAGTGCCATCACTTTGGGAGGTGAGGGAATGGGACCACTGTGTTGAACCACATTTCAAGAAGCCTGGAGAAACAGTTTAGGCTTTGTGAACGTGCAGAGCTGTAACTAGGGGAATGTGAGGGGCACCGTCCAGAGCTCTGTGCCAAGAGGTGGCACAAGATTGGTCCCAGCCTCTTCCCTAATCATGGAGATGACTGCCTTTACACTGCCAGCAGCACAAACACAGTAATCTCTGGGCTCTCCACAGAGGAGGCGGTGCTGGCCGCTTTATGTGCTCGCCCCCTCCTCTGGGGAGAACCTGGAAATGACATCACAACGTTGCACTCCATTGTGACGTCACTACCCCAGGCGCTTACAGCCCTGTGAACACAAGATGAGGCTCGAAAGGGCTGCGTCTTACAAAATTTCTCTGTGGCTTGTGACATTTCTCTGTGGCTTGTGACATTTCTCAAGATGGTGGTTTGTGACCTGTAATTTATCCATTTCAAATTTCGGGGAGAAATGGTGTTGGTTTTAGGAACACAATAATTCGAAATGCAGGCTGCTCTCTGTTCAGCAATCAACAGCCACATTGGATGAAGGCAGAGAAAGGATCTAAACATCGTCAGTGCTTCTCCGCAAATACACGCTGCAATAAATGCCAGCCATTGAAAAAAATGAGATTAAAAAGCTAATTACTTAAAAGGTACCTGGCAGATTTTTCTTCACACGAATCTAATCCAAAATAATCTCAGACACAAATCCAAAGATAATTGAGATAAGATAAGAAAAAAAAATCACAACCATTTTGAATGGTTGAATTCAACCTGAATCTTTTGGATTCAGGCATGTTTTTAATGACTCAATAGAACTGCAACTGCAAAATTAAGACAGGTGGCTATGACTGTGGCTGTGATCAGTTATGCTGTGCCAAATTTCAGGAGGACCGGGTGGAGGAAGAGTTACAGTTTATGACTTCCACAATGTCCAGAGCTTATAATGGCAGACCACTGTTTGTCCACATGACTTTAATAATACAGAATTCCCATGCCTGTGCAATTAAACAGCTGTCAGTCTTTTGGTCCATCTAGCCTGGCAATCAATGTTGTCTGGCAACAACACTTTAAGTGACCAGTAGGGGTCACTCTCAGTCCTACTATCAAATATCCTTTTTCCTGAAAATGCCTTGTCTTGAACCTGGAACCTTCCATATACATTGCGCGTGCTCCACCACTGAGTTATGGCCATCTTCACATCCAGTAGTCTACACAGAGTGGTGATTCACTACTGCAAACAGAGATGGCCCAGGACATTATAACATATGAGGCAGTAAATCTAAATGCAGTTTTTAACTGGAAAGCTGAGGTATAAATTAATAAAATAATAAATGGTGTCCCCTCATGCTGGCAAAGCTACGATAATAAATACAGCTGAGCCCTCATTATCCATGGATTTGTGCAAGGTTTCCCCAGAACTCAGAATGCCTTATAAGGGCATAAAAACATCACTTCCATTTCCCCCCCCAAAACTAGGAGTAGTGGGCTCGTGTCCATAACGGCATTCTGAGGCCCGCACAGGCTACAAGCAGGTGCACACGGCTGCTGCAGGCCTCAGAAGACCCTCCTCCGGTTGGGTTCGGAGGGTGGGGTGGCCCCAAGTCCAGGAGTTTGAATATCTGTGGATTTTGATGTCCATGGGCTTTCCAGGAACAGAACCCCCACAGATAACAAGGGCCAACCTGTAGTGAATTTCCTTCCCTTTTATTGGTATCCCAACGTCTGCTGCCTGAGACAATCTATCTCACCCTGCCAAATGGCAGAACCAGCCCAATTTGCTAAGGTAAGAGCCCATTGAAGAGCTGAGGAGCATCGTTTCCCCCTCTCTCACAATGTGAGAATGGTCCTGCTGGCTTCTTCCTGCAGGTTTTCACCAGAACGTGTCTTCCCTGCTCTCACCAGACACTATCATCTGACCAGTCCCCACTGAACTCTTACGTTTGGTGACGACGCCCTCTAAACGGACAATGTTGTGGTGGTTGAACTGTCCCATGATTGTCGCCTCGCGCAGGAAGTTCCACCACGTTGAGTCGGAGTAAGAAGACTTCAGGGTCTTGACAGCCACAACGGTGCGTTCTTTTCCTGCTAAGCGCAGAGTCCCACGATAAACCTCTCCGAACTCTCCTGAGGAGCAGCCAAAGGACAAATAATGGATATAGAAAAATGGAGGAAGCAGGCCTTCCTAGACAGAGGCAGCAAGAAGCAGTGGTGCTCACCTTCACCAATAACGTTCTCAATGTTGACGAGAGATGGGTCCAGCTCCTTGGTGAACTCTAAAACCCCTCTGCAGGGATCCTCATAGGGCTGGAGATCTACATAAGGTTTCAACCAGATCTCATCTGTAATGAGAGCTAGCAATATAAATAATTTATCCACTAAGATTATGAGGGGAAAGAAAGGATAATAATTGGTGGCTCAGAAACAGAAATGCTCCCTCTATATCCAATTTCTTAACATCTTGACCCAGAAGTATCGCTCAGGTAAATGGAAGTTGCCTTCAAAACCCTGTGCTTATGGACTTGATCAGAGGAACTTAGTAGAATATAATGGGCAGCCCAATCCTAACTTGTGCTGGAACAGGCAGGCCTGCGCTGTATCCAGTGCAAGTTAGAAGGCCGCAGGGACCTTCTACCAGTTAGAAGGCCGCAGGGACCTTCTACCTTGCACCAGGGGAGGCTCCAGCCTCCCCTATGGGTTCCTTGGATCTGCGCCTGCTGTACGTATCCTGTGCAGGAAAAGTCCAAACTATGTTATAGGCAAGCTTGTTTAAGCTTTTATAAAAATAAGAATTTGTTGTTGTAATAAAGTTAATTAAAACAACATTCATAATGCGATTACATAGCCAAAAATCAAAAGAAAATAGCAAGAGCTACCCCTGGTGGGACTAAGCTACAAAAAAAAAAGCAATCACAGAGAGGGATAATTTTTTGGGGTCTGCCCATTTCTCCACTCCAAATTGTTCCTCTGCCAAGCGTTTTTGTCTGTGGGCTTTCAAACGCATGTTTGCCCTTGCAAACATGTGCAGGGAATACAACGCGTGGGGGGGGGAATGGGACGGGACGGGACAGGTTTAGAAAGACAAAAGGCAATGGGAAAGGTTCGCCATCTGTCACACAGCGCTTCTCAACTTCCAATCACCTCTATCAGGTGTGACTTTGGTATTCTCAACTAGCCCTCGGGAGCATGTTGCTTGGACTGCCTAACCCTGTCATCCCTCCCTCAGTCTTTCTTGGTCCCTGGGTCTCACCTCGGTCGTAGCCAGAGTGGTTGTGACATGGTCGTGCTCGATGATGATGAGCTCGTCTAAAAGGGACAACAATAAGCATCAAGAGACTATCTGGTATTTACTACTATTTAGTAGATGAACTTTTATCAACAGCTGCAAGGCTAAATCTCATGGTCAACCCTCTTAATCGTTGATTTTTCCATATGTTCTTTCACTGTACCTCCCTCTTGTACGTGTGTTATGCCAATAAAGGTTTCTCAAAGTAAGCATCAGTGATCACCCAGAGAAGAGCACAAAGCAGGATCCTGCCACCACACTCCCACAGGAACCAGCATCTCTACCTTCGCCGAAAAATGAGGAGGCCTACAATGAGACCAATAAACAGCAGGATTCCAAAGATGATGGAGACAATTACTCCTCCAGATGGCATCCCGGTGTCTGCAAAGTAAAGGATACGTATCACTATAGCAACAGGGTTGTACCTTTTCAGATAGATTATAACGGCATTTCTTTAGAGATTCGGAGTAGTCCTATGCAGTGTGCTGTGATCTGTTTCACTTACTTGTGTTGAACGTGATGTGGAAGTAGTTTCTATGCATAGGGTCCAATAAAGTGCAACTTTGCAACTTATGGACCATAGATTTGCAGGCCTAGGTGACCTGGACACGGTTGACCTAGGTACCACTATACGTTACATGCAGTATATATAATTGAGCCAGGCCCTGGGGCAGGTGTAGAAGTGTTTTGGACAGGCTCCATTTGTATACATGCTTTCATTTCAACCAGTCTCGTCTCCCTTTTCCCTTCCCCATCTTTTCTTGGTTTATAAAGTCATTAGATGGTTGATAGGAGACAAGGAATAGAGGAGATGTATATTTATAAAGTGTATGTCCAATGCATAAATGCCAAATGTATCCCAAACACTATCTTTAGTTTTTAAGATGGGGATACAATAGTTGATAAGTGGATGCTTTGGCCAGATCCCAATTAAACTCTCAATATTGAGTGCCACCTGGATCGTTTTTCAAGTTCCATTTTTCACTTCTGAACTCCATTTCAATTTCTTTTAGAAACCACAGTTATTTCCTCCCTTTCTGCTTCCCAAATGTCTTTGCTGACCTTCTGTGTCACTTGCCGAGGTGCCACACGGTCACCAGATGCTGGCCAGAGAAGTGTCACCCAGTAATCATGTTTGCCATGAACAGTTGCACTGGTGTATCTTGCAGGAAACACATAAAGTGTGAAAAGCAGCAGAGTATCTCTAAAAATGCAGTAGAGAGATACTAGGAAAGAGAAATCAGGACTCCCTGTACGCATCCCCAAGAGTTGGGGAACATGTATCTGCCCTTCACACCTCATGCATTTATTGCAAGCAGCACCCCCTAGGCCAGGGTTACCCCAGGGTAGCTGCAGCAAACACGTGCTGTGTAAAGTGACTCTCAGTTACCAAAGAAAAAGCACTGTCATTGAGGGCGCAAATCCCATGCAGCGCCGGAATGGTGAGGCCGACTTGGCAGTGCCATATCCGACGCTGCATAGCAGAGGTTGGAGCCCCCCCCCACGGCAAGGGAGTGTTCGCTCCCTTACTGTAGGGGAGGCTGAAGCCTCCCCTATGTGCTCCTCGGATCTGTGCCTGCTAAAGAGCGGCCACCTCTGAATGGCCACCTCCCAAACCTGCCCATGTCACCCCACATCCTGCCCCCTGCCTCCCTCCTTCCCACCAATCCCCGTCCCGATATGGGATAGAGCCTCCCTTGTGCCAACCGGCTTCGGTCGGCGCAAGGGAAGCTCTCCATCAGTGCTCTGAAGCCGACGCTACAAGTAGCGTCAGCTTCAGAGCTGGAGCGCTGACACGGGGGTCGGCGCTCCACCCCTTGCATCGACGCTATGACGTCGGGCAGGGGTTGGATTGCGCTGTATGCCTTACTTCTGCCACACAGAACTGAAGACATTCCTCATTCTTTTTATCATGCAGGCAGTCAAACCACATTTTGTAAAGCAGCTCAAAAGGCAGCCCACTTTTCTCAGTCCACATTTATGCATGATGACTGAATAGAGGCCACGAATGCATTTTAACCAATGCTGGCTACTGTTTCACACACCCTCTTCTTTCACCCTGGGATTCAACTGGGATGGCAGTTTTTGCCACCACCCAAAGCCAGTTCCAGGGCGCAATCCTAACTTGGAGTTAAGCTGGCACAGTTAGGCCAGCAAAGTCTAACTGGCCACTCTTAGACACCACTCTTGGAGTCAGAGAAGCCAGCCCATAGACATGTACCATCCTAGCTGACTCTGAGAGTGGTCCAAACATGCTTTACAGTGGCCTTTGTGCTGGCCAAACTTTGCTGGCCTAACTGTGTCAGCCTAACTCCAGCATTACACAGGAATTCCACAAGATGATAATTAGAAAAAGAGACACGTTAGAAGGCATTTGGTCATCTAAATCCACTTGTGGGGAGCAGATAAGAAACGAGGAATTACAGGAGGAAATAGCCCAACCAGGAAGAAATCCTCCTTCGCAAGCAAGCAGGCCTCAGGGTCTTACCTTTTGGCAGAGTGCGGAACTCCTGCTCCTGGGAAAATGGTCCGTGCCCCAACAGTGTGCTGGAGCGCACACGCAACACATAGGCCGTGTCAGGTTTCAAGTTGGCCAAGGTCACTTGGGGCTCCTGGAGGCTCTGGACAGTGTACTGCTTGTCTTCTCCCTATTGGGAGAGCACAATGGGATTGTTTTATAGGAGCTCATGAAATGGAAGAAGGAAATTTATGGAGTTGGGAGGCGAGGGGAAGAAACACATCTCACCTTTTCAAAGTACATGACCTCATAATTTATGGGGATCTGATATGGCGGTGCCGGCCAAGTCACAGAAAGGCTGCTGTCATTCCGCCTTGCCAGGACAAGATCAGACACTGCAATAGGGGCTGCGTGTAAAGAAAGGAGAGAGGGTCAAAGCATAACCTGCCCTTGCAATGGGCTGCTAATTCCTTTGGACACTTGCTCAGGAAGAGTTCTGGCATGTTTTGTGGCTTTTCCTAGCTCTGTGCAGTCAGACTGGTCTGGCCAAATTCTGCATAGAGATGGCCCTGTTATAAGGCAAGGTGAAGCAGCTACTTCAAGCGGAAGATTTCGAGCACTGTTAAGGTAGCAGAGGGGGAGATGTACCGTATTTCCCCAAGTATAAGGCGCACCAAAGTATAAGATGCACCTTAATTTTGGGGCCAGAAATTTGAAAAATGTCTGCCCGGCACACCCCTTGAATAAGACGCACCCAATATTTAGCCCGTTTTTTTTTGGGGAAAAGGTGCGTCTTATACTTGGGGAAATACGGTATATTTCTGATTCATGGCACATAATCAGCCAGTGTCTTTCACTCACTAGGTAGTAACTACAGCTTCACATAGCAGCAAAGTCACTGCAAGCCCATGGCCAACTTACTCACTAGGCAGATCAAGGGTTACAGCAGCAGAAAGGAAACCTGAATGTTTGTTTCCAGGGTGGTTCAGCGATAGCATCCAGTCCAGCCTTTCTGCCTACAGCCACCTCCAGAGCAGGCCTATTGTAGTGCCTGGAATTCCTTAAGAGTTCCTTACTGGTACTCCAGGGGAGCATGTGAATGTTTTTTGCCGTATGTGTTGGTCCTGTTATCCCCCACAGCAATATTAGAAGATGGTCATACAGGCCTTATTGAACATCTGTACAGTATACCTCTTGGGTTGCAACTCTATACACCCTTACCTGGGAGTAAGTCCCACTGATATAGTGGCGTTTACTTCTGAGAAAAACTGATATAGTGGCGTATACTTCTGAGAAGTATACTTCTATACTTCTGAGTATAGATGAGCTGTTACTCCATTAATCTTCTTGTTAAATGATGTACAAGAAAGTGTACCACCCAGGTTTTAAGATGCCGTCTTGGACGCTGCAATAATGGCAATCATTTTTTGTGCTGCTTTGTTGATTAGACTGGTTGATACAGTGGTGGGAAATAATCAAACTGGGAAAGCTATTTGCATAAGTCTTTTGAAGCATGTGCATGGTTGAAAATGAGATTTGGCAACTGGTTTTTATTTATTAGATTTTTATTAGAGAAATTAGAGGGAAACCTCCAGAACGATTTGAATAACTTAATTCTATATGTTGTTGTTGTTGTTGTTGTTGTTGTTGTTGTTGTTGTTGTTAATAATAATAATAATAATAATAATAATAATAATAATAATAATAAAAATTAAAAATCATTATTACTAACAATAAGAACAAGTTTGAAACTGGGAAGTATAGCCAAAAACTTGGACGTGAAGGGTCAGGCAGCCTGGCCTCAGACCATACAGGGCTTAAAGGTAATAAAAAGCACCTTGAATTGGGCCTGGAAACCAAATGGCAGCCAGCACAGTTGACATAAGACAGGCGTGATCTGCACTGAGTGCCTCATTCCTGTCATTAATATGGCTGCTGCATTTTGCGTCCAGACCATCTTTAAGGTGCATTATCGGACTCCATTTTGGACATAACCAACACGTTAGCTAGCTCCTCAGAGAGGTTTTGCCAGCACTGACAACTCCAAATCCAAGAGTCTGAATTTGCCTCTTTCATCAATGTACTAACAATAAAGGTTCTGGAAACCGAATATGCAGTTTGTGACATTGGTCCTGGGGGACTAGGCATAGTAGGGATTTAAGAAATTATTCTGCAGGCTTTTGGTGAGCAAAAATAAAAGTTAGATCTCTCAGAACTTTGTCCGCTCCACAACACAGATTTCCACTGAGGCTGACCAGATGCAAAAGTGCTCTTGCACTGTTGTTAATGGTGAGGCAATTGTGAGGAAGACATCTGAACACATGTAGGTTTTCTCACCACTGTGAGGCAGGCTGCTGCACCTGCCAATTTTCCCAGGAGAACCACTATATTTCCTCAGAGACAAACTATTGAAGTTTGAGTGCTGGCAAAACATGACACTGTCACAATGGGAGCACTTCCTTTGGGAAAGATATCACACTGCTTAGCATTTATATAGCTCTTGCGTTCAGAGTGCTTTCCATGCATTATCTCAAAAATCCTTACACCAAGCTACCATCGGCTGGTATCTGTATTGCACTGAGCCTGACAGCTAGACAGCCATAATGAGGTTGAGCCATTTGAGTCAGAGAGTCCCTGGTTCAGAGCTCACTCTTAGTGACTCTGAAACCCCAGCTTTCATCTGCAGAGCCCTGCAGAACAACTGGCTGCATTTAGCGAATGATCACCGCACAAAAAGAAACCCTGTGCCAAGTACTACATTTGTTTGCTTTGGTTGTTCACTTCCTGAGACTGGAATGATCTCTCCCTTACACTCACCCCTGTGACTCACCTGCATGCCTCACAGAGACCCAGATGGGAGAGCTGGTGCTCCTGCGCAAGAGAGGGCTGAGCCCTGACACACCATTATGAGCCTGTACAGTGAAGCTGTAATTGGAATAAGCCTCCAAGCCGTCCACAATCACGTTTGGCTTGGTTAGGCCTGATGCGCCAGGGAAGAAAGTCACTTTGCGCTCACAGGGTTCACACACCAGGGAAATGCAGCGCTGGCAGGAAACATTGTAGGAGAGATCTCTGCGCCCGCCCTGGTCAGTGGGTGGCTGCCACTCAAGAGAGAGCTGAGTCCCTTTGAAGGCAAAGCTGACATTGGAAGGAGCTGAAGGAGGGCCTAGGAAGACAACAGTGAGAGTATGTTAAAAATCAGATTCTGGCTCTTTATCTAGAATATATATTCAGTCAGTGATGGGATCAGCTAATGACTCGGGGGAACGATGGGCAGGCAGCAGGAAGGCTGGGCGGGACTTCTGGGTGATTGACAGCCCGTCCGTCCGGGTCCGCCGCCCGCCCGCCCACCGCATGGGCTGCCCTGGCCTCGGAGGGGACGCCCACTCGCCGGGGGGGACACGAGGGGGGCCCGGGTGCCAGGGCACGCAGCGGTGGGGCGCGCCACCCGGGGCAGCCTGTGCGGTGGGCGGGCGGGCGGGCGGCGGACCTGGACGGATGGGCTGTCAATCACCCAGAAGTCCTGCCCAGCCTTCCTGCTGCTCGCCCAGCATTCCTCCGAGTCGTTAGCTGATCCCATCACTGTATTCAGTGCATGCTAGGCTTCTGTGTTTCCAGCCACTCACCCCCAGGCATGGATCTCTTCTATATAACCTGCTCAAGAGCCCAGCTTGGTTTCATGCATTGGACACAGTGTAAGTAGCACCAGCGAACGGTCAGTTGACATACATTGGTTTGGTTCAATCCTTACAAATCTAGGGGGTTGGCTGGGATTGGGAGTAGGACTGCAGGTTTTTGGATGCACCATGTAATGATGCACCTAGTGAACTCACACAAGCCAAGATCTGGGGGGGGTGGAGGGGACAAGGAGGCAGACACAATCCTGCAGCCCCTTGCTATATGAATTCAAAGGCTGGTATGAACAGGGCTTCTGAATCGCATGCCAAAGGGGCAGTTTCCACTCCCTCGCCAGGACTTACGGGTGCAGGCAACAGTTTGGTCTTCAGTAAATGCTCGAAAGAAGTCTTTAAGGCAGGAACATGCTGTGGCCCCGGGAGAACTGGAGGAGCTGTTTGGGGGGCACTTCAGGCACTTGTCAGTCTCCAGAGAGTGCCGATAGAACCCAGGTTGGCAGGCTGCGAAGAGGACAGACAAAGCATTGGCTCAGTACAGCTGCTGGATCTTCGGAACCACCCTAAATCAATGAAATCTCCAGTTGAGGAAGAACACTTATTAGGAATACCATCTCCCAGCAAGTCTTACAGTATTTTATCCTTCAATGAGGAAAGATTCATTGACCTTACAGATATACCCGGAACATGGATCTGTGCCATGGAGTATATTATCTTTCCATAAGAACATAAGAAGAGCCCTGCTGGATCAGGCCAAAGGCCCATCTAGTCCAGCTTCCTGTATCTCACAGTGGCCCACCTCAGGGAGCACACATGATAAAACGATGCCGGAATCCTGTTGCCATTCTTGCTTCTGGCATTCCGAAGTAGCTTATTACTAACGTAAGGAGGTTGCACAACTCATCATATCCTATCGCCCACTTTCTGGACTTTTCCTCCAGAAATCTGTCCAACCCCTTTTAAAGGCATCTAGGCCAGATGCCATCACCATTTCTAACTTCATAGAGTCTCAAAAGAGCTATCCTTTGTCACATGGGTAGAACCATTTCAGAACCAAGTCTCCCATGAAAAACTTGCAGTCTCTCTATGCAACACAACCTTATTCGCGGATTCCTTCTCTCCTCCCATACACCTGTATATTTCCATGAGTAACTAATTTGCTAATTAGTTATTCCCAATAAGTTCCCTCTTACTGTCCCTCTCTCGATCCAGTACATTCTCGCCAAGGGCCTGATGCAATCTGTGACAAAGGAAGTAAAAAGCAATCTTTAAACTGGAATTCTCAGCAGGAAGTAGACAGGAAAGTGGAAATACCCCCTCCAGGTTAAGCTGTTGGGGCTTAAGAAGGCCTATTCTTCCCCCCTTGCAATGCATTCTTTGTTTGTACATGTGTGAGTGATTTTTTGAATAGAAACCTTAGACATTCTCAGCTGTGCTCTATCCTATGCCCAACGTTTTGTAGGATCCTGGAAACTCAAATGACTGCTATAGGGATTTTAAGAAACAATTTTTATATAAGTTACAAAATATATACAAAATGATATATTTCTGCATAACTAAAAAGTCCCTCAAGCATGCACATCACTTCCAAACATGCACAAATTGTGTGTGTGTGTGTGTGTGCGTGCGCGTGCGCGTGCGTGTACATGTCCTGCCAAAAAGAACATTTGTTTCCCCTCTCCTTCTTTCCTCCCTTCCTCCAATGTGTTAGCTCACATATCAGAGCAGAGGTACCATGAGCTGGTTCCTACTTCTGCAGACAGGAAAACAAAGTGAGAAATTTTTGCATGGCTAGCATGGCTAGCAGAGCATCTAGAAGGGTGTTCTGGGGAGTTGGGGAAGGAGCACAGGAGAACTAGGAACACAGGACAACAGGCACCAACTACTGTGTATTATGTCACTACAAAGAGGGAATGGAATGAAAACAGGGCAACTAAAACAAAAGATCTAGAGGTAATAAGAGTCACCAGGTGGCAGCACCCACTATAAGAAGGCAAGTTCTTCCTATAACTCCTTTCCCTTCCTATATATGCATTCTCATAGCTATATAAGAACGAAGGACAAAATTTGCTCCAAAGTGTAGGTGGATTAAATTCAAAACCTTTACAATTCCTCCCCCTCTTTAACGGCAAAGACCCCCCCAGATTGAACATGTGATGGGAGAGAGAGCTGCCATGAACCTAGATTGTCTGTGACTGAGTTTTTACTCAGGTAGTAAATAAATAAATCAATAGTATTTATATACCGCTTTTCAACATAAAGTTCACAAAGCGGTTTACAGGCAAATAGTAATAATAAAGTTAAATGGTTCCCTGTCCCAAAGGGCTCACAATCTAAAAAAAATGCAGAATACCACCAGCAACTAGAAAAGACACTGTGCTGGGTGAATAGGGACAATTCCTCTCCCCCTGCTAAATATAAGAGGAACACCACTTGAAAAAGTGCCTCTTGCCCAGTTAGCAGGGGTTAAAAGCTGTGCCTTGCTTCATAATGCAGGTTGGAGCTCACAGGATTAACTCCTAATACCAAAAATCCCTACCCACCATAATGAAGCCAGGAAAAGGGTTTGAGTGAAGCATGCTTTCTGTGCAACCTGCCATTTTTCTATGCAGAAACCAGCTTTGCTGAATGGAAGAGCATTTGGCCATGTGGGCCTTCACTTTCAGTCTGCACCTACAATCCAGATAAAGGTTGAACTGCCTCAGAGCGCAATCCTAACCTGGAGTTAGGCTGGCTTAGTTAGGCCAGCAAAGTTTGGCTGGCACAAGGGACACCATAAAGTATGTTTGGACCACTCTTGGAGTCAGAGAGGTCAGCACACAGATGTGCCCCATCCTCCCTGACTCTGAGAGTGGTCCAAACATACGGTGTCCCTTGTGCCAGCCAAACTTTGCTGGCCTAACTAAGCCAGCCTAACTCCAGGTTAGGATTGCGCTCTGAGGACTCAGCCCTCAGTGAGGACTAGGCTGGAAGGATTCCAACAAGCTATGGGCATAGGTGAAGCCACATTTTGGACAGGCTGCAAAAGCTGAACTAATATGTAGTTCAGCTTCTACTACAATGGTCTTCCAAGTTTCTGGGACTGGAACACAGGAGATAATTACTCTTGATTAAACAGAGATGGATGATTAAGCAGTGCAGCCAGGTTGATTTCCTTGGAGCAACATACAAATTGCTTGGTGTTACGTCTATGCTCAGTCAGGTTGCTCTGAGATGAGCAATGCCAATTCTAAGTGAGGTTCACAAAGGTCTGTCTTGCACATCATGCAGGGGCCAACTTGGGCTTGATATTAAGCATACACTTAACAGAGAGCTGCCACCAACCCGGGTCCTAGACATCTGTATCTGAACGATAACACATCTTTGCAAATACCTGCCTGTTGCATTCACATGCAACATTTTAAAGTACATTTAAAAAATCTTAATATATGAAGAAGGTCATAGAGACTCCTTTGGGGCCAAGGTGGGACAGCAAACCTCTACCTACTGTGGTTTTCCACCGGATATGGCAGGAGGTTTCTCAATACCGATTTAATAAGATAAACAATTTCTTCCTGTTTTGCAATGGCTGCTGGAGTCTTGTCCTGTGAACAGCAGAGGAACCAAGTTCATCAGTGCTGAGATACACAGATGAGAAACTAGATGTGATTCGGGGAGGGAAAACAGCAGGCAGAGAGACACCCCTCCCCACTGTGGGGGTGACAGACAGTGGCACCAGCTCAGTCGCCACCACCCAGCAATTATCTTTAATGAGGCCTGTATGGGCTCATTAAAGAGAAGGGAGCTTCCACCCTTAGCTCACCCAGAGCAGCAGACAGCTCCCCGTTAGGGAAGGCAGGCAGCTGAAGCTCTTTCTGTGTAACCCTCCCATGCCGCCTCTGTACCCTCACAGCAGTCTGTACCCATCTCCAATCAGACATGCTTCAGGAAAAGAGGAAGCATAAGCAAGACGGGTGAAATTTGGCCCTTCTCCAAACAGTGATCTCAAGTGATCTCAGTGATCTTCAACAACCTGGTGCTGTGAGGTTGTTAAAGCTAAGAAGGTCTCAGCCTGGTCTGAGTACTGGATGAGAATCTCCTAAAAGCCACCTGGAAGTGGCTGTGAGCTTTCTGAAAGAAGAGTTAGTTAGCAGGTAGAGTAGCTGGGACAGCTGGTGCCTGAGGTGGGTAATGCACCGACGGCCCTTGCGATGTTGCACCACCACCTCCCCGTGCATGTGCAGCCCTGGTCCTGGAAATGGAACTGTGCACAAAATCGGATAGGAGGGCCGATTTTATGGAGCTTGCCACATGGGTCAGGTAGAAGCTGTCACTCCCAACAGCGGAGATGGTGGAAAGCTGCCACCCTGCAGTGGGGGGGGGGAATGTACCCCCCTAGCCCCGGCTTAGCTACACTACTGTAAATTAGACATGTAATAAAATAAATTTACTCCCACAGGCAAATATCTGTACCAAACCCTTCATAAGCACGCAGACCTGCCGCCTTCCCACCTGCTGACTGATCCAGAATTTGGCAAAAGGGAGCAAGAGGCATTCAGCCACTGCTGTCTCAGGGAAAGAATAAAAATTCATCATTCAGCTGCTGTGGATATGCTGTATCAAGTGCAGCAAAGTGGAAGGGTCTGGCAATAGGCACAAAATTCAATGCCTTGAGAATCCTTCCCTTATAGGAAAAGGCCAAGACTGTAGCCTTATGCGAGTGGAGGGAGGCTTGAAAGCATGTGGGCAATACCCGGTGAAGCCTCCCAAGTCAAAGAAGGGCAAGTCAGTGGCATTAGTAAGCCTGTAGCTATAACATTTGTAGCAAGGATGCACTGAGGGTACAAAAGACCAGCCGATGGGGAGTGAGTGTTTCTGGGTGGGTGGGTGGGCGGGCTGGGAGGCATGCCGGCTGGGGGAGGGGATGGAGGTGGGATGCAGCCATTAGGCTACATCCAAGCTTCTGTCCCCAGGCTGCGAGGCCCCAATTCGGGCCGCGCTGTTTGCACCTGCTAAATAGCAGGTGCAGATCCGAACAGCCCATCAGGGCAGCTCCAAACATGCTCCGAATGGCACAGGCACTTGACAGTAAGTAAAAAATAAAACTACAAAAAGATTAAATCTATGATATAAAATAATTAAAAACAATCAGACCCAACAGATCTCAAATATAAAGGAACAATCATTAAACATTAAAAATGTAAGATTAAAAATGCCAGCCCAGCATGTCAGCAACTTAAATAAAATGCCTCCTTAAATAAAAAAAAGTCTTCAGACCACGCTAAAAAATTGCTAGAGAGGGAGCTGTTCTTAGTTCCCAGGGGAAGGAATTCCACAACTGTGGAATGTCAATCAATCAACAGGTACTTATATACCGCTTTTCAACATGAAGTTCACAAAGCGGTTTACAGGCAAATAGTAATAATAAAGTTAAATGGCTCCCTGTCCCAAAAGGGCTCACAATCTAAAAAAAGGCAGACTGCCAGCAACAGCCACTAGAAAGACTGCGCAGGGGTGAAGAGGGACAGTTACTCTCCCCCTGCTAAATATAAGAGGAACACCACTGGAAAAAGTGCCTCTTGTCCAGTTAGCAGGGGTAAAGCAGGGGTAAAATGTAAGGCCGTATTTCTGGCTGCCACCCCCCCCCCCCAATTGTCTCACTTGGTGGCGGCACAGTTAGAAGGGCCCCCTCCGATGACCTACGGTTAGGATTGTATGGAACAAGGTGGTCCCTCATATACCCTGGTCCCAAACCATATAGGGCTTTAAAAGTCAAAACTAGCACCTTGAATTGCGCCCGGAAATAAAACGGTAGCCAGTGTATCCGCTAAAGCAAAGGCCCAACTGAGTGTAAATGACGAGCGGCAGCCACGACACGGGCAGCTGCATTCTGCACTAATTGCAGTTTCTGGACGGTCTATAGAGGCAGCCCTACGGAGAGCCTTTTTCCTTTATGTATCAAAAGATTTGAAAAAGGCTAGAGATGTTTGCAGAATGAATGATAAACATATTGAGAAGAGGCCCAGAGATTCACTGAAGGGGCTAGGCCCCCTTAGTGCTCATCCGCTGCCCCTTTCATGGCCAAGCCGGCAGCCATCTTCAGTAGGAGTTTCAGGAGTTTGGTGCCAGGACTTCAGTCATGTACAAACCCTTGCTTCTCCCCATGACTAGCAGACGGAAAATGAGTTGTGCAACTTACGGAAATAGATTTGCATAATGTGAATTTGAAAGCAGGATTTATAAATCCAGAATGCACACAGTCAGCTTCACAGCCTCATCTGCAAACTGCACCATTTCCTCTCATAAGAGGAAGGCCCATTACTAGAAAACCCACCCTTCATTGCAACCAAAGGTGGAAGTCCAAGCAGAAGACTTCCATCCATGACTCCTCATTCTTCCTTTGCCTATCCCAAGAGAGAACAAAGAGCAGATATCACATGCACACACCATCCCAATTAGACCGTTTCTTGGTCCCATTTGAAACTGACCCCACCCTGGTCCTGGATCAGAGGCCAAAAGGTGCATCTCTGGCACTCTCCCAACACCAGTGCAGCCAAAGGTTTGGCTTTTGAAAGTGCACTCAGGTCGGTTGTCAACCTGAGCCACACGGGACAAGGGCAGCTGCCAAATTTTCTTGACTTCTATTGCGAGTCTTTGGAAGCTGGGAAGCTTCAACGTGGCCAGAAAGGCAAGCTTCCTCCTTGAACAAAAGAGATCCATTTTCTGCTGTGAAGAAAATGCTGTGAAGAGAAGGAAGAGTACGAAAAGGTGGACGTGGCAAGCCTCAAGTGCATAGCACTTGTGCACAAGTGCACTCCACTGTGCACAGCAGTGGAGGTGGGGGGACAGCACTGTTTTTAAAAGACACAGGCAGAGCGTGCGCGTACAAAGAAGGGTGCATCCTACAGAGACTTGACTACCATGGAGTGCACTGTGGACCATTTTAAGTGCTGTTTTAGCACTTTAGCACCTAATGTTGATGTTTTCCTGTTTTAATGACTGTTATCATTGTCCCCAATGGAAATACTTTCCTGAGGTATTCAGAGGTGTCAGCAGAGGTGTACACCTAGATTGGAACTGCTAGATTGGGGACCTACATAAGAACATAAGAAGAGCCCTGCTGGATCAGGCCAAAGGCCCATCTAGTCCAGCTTCCTGCATCTCACAGTGGCCCCACCAGGTGCCCCAGGGAGGCATGAGACTACAAGATGCTTGCATCCTGTTGCCACTCCCTTGCACCCGGTACTCTGAAGTAGCCTACCACTAATGTAAGGAGGTTGCACAATCCATCATGGCCTATAGCCCACGATGGACTTTTCTTCCAGAAATCCATCCAATTCCCTCTTAAAGGCATCTAGGCCAGATGCCATCACCACCTCCTGTGGCAAAGAGTTCCACAGATTAACTACCCGCTGGGTAAAAAAATACTTCCTTTTATCTGTTTTAACTCTCCCAACCCTCAGTTTTAGCGGATGCCCCCTGGTCCTGGTATTTTGAGAGAGGGAAAAGAACATCCCTCTTTCGACTCTATCCCTTCCGTGCATAATTTTGTATGTCTCGATCATGTCCCCCCTCATGCACCTTTTTTCTAGGCTGAAGAGCCCCAAACGCTGCAGTCTTTCTTCATAAGGGAGGTGCCCCAGCCCCGTAATCATTTTCGTCGCTCTCTTCTGCACCTTTTCCAGCTCCACTATGTCCTTTTTGAGGTGCGGCAACTAGAACTGCACACAATACTCCAGGTGTGGCCTTACCATTGATTTGTACATTTGCATGATAATATTGGCTGTTTTATTCTCAACCCCTTTTTTAATTACCCCAAGCATGGAATTGGCCTTCTTAATTGCTGCCGCACACTGGGTCGATACCTTCATTGAATTGTCCACCAGCACCCCAAGATCTCTCTCTTGAGCTGTCACAGACAGCTCAGAACCCATAAGCCTATAGGTGAAGTTTTGGTTTTTTGCCCCAATGTGCATCACTTACACTTGTCTATGTTGAAACGCATCTGCCATTTGGCTGCCCATTCCCCCAACTTGGAGAGATCCTTCTGGAGCTCTTCACAATCCTTTCTGGTCTTCACCACCCAGAAAAGTTTTGTGTCATCCGCAAACATGGCCACCTCGCTGCTTATCCCTGTCTCCAGGTCATTTATGAACAAGTTGAAAAGCACCGGTCCCAAGACAGATCCCTGGGGCACTCCGCTTTTCACCTCTCTCCATTGTGAAAATTGCCCATTGAACCCCACTCTCTGTTTCCTGGCCTTCAACCAATTCTGAATCCATAAGAGGAGCTGCCCTCTTATTCCCTGACTGTGAAGTTTCTTCAGCAGCCTTTGGTGGGGGACTGTGTCAAACGCCTTCTGAAAATCCAGGTATATGATATCCACAGGTTCACCCACACCCACGTGCCTGTTGACCTTTTTAAAGAATTCCAAAGATTCATGAGGCAAGACTTACCCTTACAGAAGCCATGCTGACTTTCCTTCAGCAATACTTGTTCCTCTACGTGTTTTAGGATTTTATCTTTGATTAAGCTTTCCACCATCTTACCCGGAACAGACATTAGGCTGACCGACCTGTAGTTTCCAGGGTCCCCCCTTCTCCCTTTTTAAAAGATTGGCGTGACATTGGCTATCCTCCAATCCTCTGGCACCGTGGCTGTTTGAAGGGACAAGTTGCATACTCTAGTTAAGAGGTCAGCAACTTCGTTCTTTAGTTCCTTAATAACTCTTGGGTGTATACCATCTGGGCCTGGCGACTTTATACGTAATTTATCAATTTGATCTAAAACATCTTTATCAACCATTATTTGATTTAATTCCTTAGTTAGGAAGGGCTGTTCGGGCTGTGGTATCTGCCCAAGTTCTTCTGCTGTGAAGATGGATGCAAAGAATTCATTTAATTTCTCTGCTATCTCCAAGTCCCCTTTTATCTCCTCTTTCCCTCCCTCACCATCCAGCGGGCCAACCGCCTCTCTGGCAGGTTTCCTGCTTCTAACATATTTGAAGAAGCTTTTATTATTCCCCTTTATGTTGCTACCCATGCGTTCCTCAAAACTCTTCCTTGGCCTCCCATATCACCGTACTTGTCTTTTGCCAGAATTCATGTTGTTTTTTATTCTCTTCATTGGGGCAAGACTTCCATTTATGGAAAGAAGCTTCCTTGCTCTTTATAGCTTCTCTAACTTTGTTCGTCAGCCATGCAGGCACCCTCCTGGACCTTGTTGAGCCCTTCTTTCTTTGCCGTATACACTTCCGCTGGGCCTCTACTACTGTTATTTTAACCAGCCTCCACGCAGCCTGGAGACACTGGACTCTTTTTACCTTCCAATTTCTTTCTAACTAGCCTCCTCATCTGAGGGAAATCTGCCCTTTGAAAGTCAGGGTTCTTGTGTCAGATTTGCTCTGTACGCTTTCCTGGACATGCATGGCAAAACCAATCGCAGCATGGTCACTGTTCCCCAATGGCTCAGTAACACTTACATCCCTAACTAGGTCCCGAGTACCACACAATATTAAATCCAGAGTCACCTGTCCTCTGGTGGGCTCCATGACTAGCTGCTCTAAGGCACAGTCATTCAGCACGTCAAGGAATCCGGTCTCTCTTTCCACAGCACCAGTTGACCCAGTCGATATGAGGATAATTGAAGTCCCCCATGATTACAATCCTGTCTCTCTTGGTCAACGCCCTGATTTGTTTCCTCATTTCAAGATCACCTTCAATTTTTTGATCCGGAGGACGATAGCACACCCCCACTATTACATTGCTCTTATGGCCTGGTAGTTTAACCCACAGTGACTCTATGGTGGAGTCCAGCCCACCTTCAGTTTCTACTCTGCTGGATTCTATCCCTTCTTTGATATAGATGGCCACTCCACCACCAACACGCCCTTCCCTGTCCCTCCTATAGAGTTTATAGCCTGGGATTGCAGTATCCCACTGGTTCTCTGCATTCCACTAGGTTTCCGTTATGCCTACTATATCAATGTTTTCCCTAGCCACCAAACATTCCAGTTCCCCCATCTTTGCTCGGAGACTTCAGACATTTGCTTAATAACACCTATATACGGGGTTCCCTCTTTTTTGATCCCTTTTCCCTATATTGGTATACCTAGATTGCAGGGTGGGTGGGTGGGAGAGAAGAGTTCCTCTGCAGTTCCAATCTTGTTCACACATCTCTGCACTTTTTAAAGACACACCTGTTTTGAACCTTGGCTGACACTGGAGTTTGCCTGCACCCTGGTTTAAACTGGCATATCAGTTTAAAGAAGACAGGCTGGTCTCATGACCCTGCTGCATCTAGAGATGGCAATTGCTGTTGTTCCAGACATGGCTTGTCTCTCAAGGAAGGCCTCCATTCACTCCCTCCTCCCCACCTGCTTGAAAAGCAGAGAGATTTCCATTGAATTCATGGTTGGAAGGCACCTCTGTCGTTGGCTAGATCCAAGCTGGGCAAAGGAGCAGCTCGCACATCAGCTACTACCTGGGCGAGTGCAGCAAGGACCTGCCTGGGCAAGATGGGCTCTCTATCCCATTCCAGGGACGGTTCACAACCCAGGAGGGCGGGGAGAAAGGAATAGTAAGTAGCAGTTAAGTGGAAAAACTGGTTGAGCTGTAGAAGCAGAGGGAGGGGCAGAATCCAAAGGCTGGAAATTTTTTTTTCCAACCCTTCACCTGATCTCAAGGATGGGGTGAGGCAGAGCAGTATAAGGACTACCAGCCTCAACAGTTCCCTGGAACTTCCAAGGGGTGGAAACCATTCTGCAGATCAAGTGTAGCCCATGAAAACCACACACAGGAACCTGCCAGGGAATTCTGTCCAATTGTTATATTAGCATCCACAGAGTTTTCCACAGTAAATACTTGGCCTGAATGGACAGTTCGGAGCCTTCACATTTCAAAATGAGGTTATAATGGAACACTGTCGTTTGCCATTATAATATTGATCTATATTCAATTGCTACCTTAAAGGTAGGGGTGGGATTTTTTGCTTTTTTTGTTCGTAATGCACAAAAACACAAAACAACCCCTTTTTGGTGTTAAAATATATGAATAAAAACACAAAACACCACATTTAGGTATTTAAGATATTTTCCTGAAATTACTTTTCCAATTCAAAATCATCCTGTGGCTGCATCTGTTGACACTGTATCACCTACCCAGCACATTTTAAAAGCATTTAAAATTAATAAAAATGAGGACTCGGAATGGTAAAATAAAAACACATTACATCGCTTTCTGCCTTCAAATCATGAAATCTGTGAAAAAAAATAACATCACTTTCGAACACCCCAACTTACAGGCAATCTGAGGGAGGAGAAAAAGGGGTAGATTTGAAAGAACTGAGATTTAACATATACTAACAAAATAAAACATACACACCCTGGGAGCTTTAAATGCTGCACACATAATGTATGAGATTTTGAAGTTTATGAGGTTTTGAAAAGCTGGCTGCCAGTAATTTTTTTACAGTTTCGTTGACTAAGCCTGGATATTATTTTCTTCATATGCAAATATAGTTTTAAAAGGAAAAGCATACTTTTAGATGATGCATACATACATCATGGCAGATAACATCTTAGAAGAAGCATTTCCTCCTGCAGGTGAAAGATGATTGTATGATTTTTAAGAGCTGCTTCCAATTCATCAAATATTTTAATATCAATTAGCCAAACTGATCAGCTCCAAGGTGCAGCTCTGATTTTGATTTTCAGTTAGCATCTACCACAACTGTCCAGTGCATCTTCTCATTGCACTGGCCAAATATTGACAGGCACAGTGGTCCTTGTTTAGTTACCTAATTTTTTTTTTGAAATAAGAAAATTGAACATTTAGACTGCCTGTTCTAAAACTTGAAAACCAAACTGAAACAAAACAGTGAGAACCATTTTGCTCAAAATGCTACATTCCCAGAGATACATAGCAAAAGCCTCACCAGATGCTGAAGTCGTATCAGTCACAATGTTGTGCAACATGCATTTATTCTTCCCTGATAAGCACAAAAGTCAGTCTAAAGGTCCAATCCTATCCAATTTTCCAGCCCTGCTTAGCCATCCCAATGGGGTGGGTGCTGCATTCTGTGATGGTGGGGAAGTCATGGAGGTTGCATCGGTGCTGGAAAGTTGGATAGGATTTGGTCTTTTGGAATGATAACATGAGGAGAAATGTCAAGCCTGTAGCTGAATGTGGCAGAAGCCCAAGTTGGACAGTTGGAGCTGCCCCACTTCTGACTGCAGGGGATTCCTTCTTTTAATGCTCCCACGTGCAAGAAAACACTTGGCAAAAACTAGCAGATCAAGGAGGGGTCCATTTCTTATCAAGAAGGGGGACCTCTCCTTGGGTAAATACATAAACATGTATTTATGGTTGGTGGGGAAATGGGACTTCAGAGCACATCAGCAAGGGGTGGGACGGGGCCTTCTGGCGCATTTGTTGCTGCCCCCCTTTACCAAGTGTTCATCTATCTGGATGTCTACATAAGGCATCTGCTGCACACATAGGCCAAGCTTAAAATCTCCTCTCGACATGCAAGTTGGCCTTCTCTGCTTCCAGGCCATTAATCAAGTTGGCAATTCTTCAGCAATCACAGCGAAGACCATCTGAAAGATTAGGCTGGGATGTGTACTTCACATAGGCTGTGCAACCGACGACACCACCTAACCACTTTAGAAAATCTGTATGCAATGCACATGCTTGTACTATGCAGGAGGCACTCCCTCCCTCCCTCCCTCCCTCTCTCTCTCTCTCTCTCACACACACACACACACACACACACACACACACACACAGAGAGAGAGAGAGAGAGAGAGAGAGAGAGAGAGAGAGAGAGAGAGA
>JAJKFI010000152.1:1031202-1053157 GCA_029204185.1 Lerista edwardsae | reverse complement strand
TCTTTCTTTCTTTCTTTCTTTCTTTCTTTCTTTCTTTCTTTCTTTCTTTCTTTCTTTCTTTCTTTCTTTCTTTCTTTCTTTCTTTCTTTTAAAAAGCAACAATATTTTATCAAGGGCCTGATCTTTTTTTCTTCCCTTTTCATTTAAAAATAAATTAGATGCATGATTTTCAATAACAAGGTAGTCGGTCAATTCATACCATTAATGACCAGCACAAATCACACAACAACAGTTTCCAAATTCTTAAAACCTTGCAAAACTAACAATTCTTAAATTAAAAAAAAATCTTACAGGACAGAGCACACCAATCACTACATTGTGTAAGCATTACAGAAAAATCTGCATTTATAAAAAATATTAAAATTCTTGTTCAAGTTGTACAATTTACAGCCAGCCAAAAAAACAACAACCTTGCACTCAGAACTGTAGTCTGTGGGTTAGCACCCATAAAGAGTGTCTTTAAAATCTCAGAGTCGGAGCAGCCAAGATAAACACAGGAGCTTCTGCCACCACCGCTCTAGAAATCTAACCGGCTTTTATAACAGAGTGAGGGGTGGCGTCCGTGGTTTTCTTTCACCAAATCTAATATTTTGGGATGAGTTTGTTTGTACAAGGGGCGAAGAGGAGAAGACGGAATGGAATGGAATGAAGATATGGGAGGGCCCATATTCGATGGAGTGGCTGTTTAGATTTTGTAGAGATTGAGAAAGACCAGAGTTTAGCAATCTGCAAACAATAGGTTAAGGCTATTTTAATCTTTTAAGCTATGGCTTTTTAATCCATGGCTGTTTGTTTAATTTTATGTCTGGGGTGTGTATTACACAATTGTCACTTAAATAATCAGTGCGCATGTGCCATTCTCCAATATGTGTGCCTGCACACGTATGTGTGCTCATGCGTGAGGGGCTATTTAGAAACACAAAACCTGGATTGGCTGTTCAAAATAAAAATTTAAAATGCAGAAAATATCCAGGAGATGGGTTCTTATCAAATGCAGAGTTGTTAAAAATCAGGATACCGCCTTGCTCTTCACACATGCCATTTTAAAGGTGCCAACTAGACTCCAACAACTCAGTTCAACAACTTGGCACTTTGCAAAGATTCTAGGCTCGGAGACATGCAAAAAACCAGTTTGACCAGAGCAAAACCTGGTATCCCTGTTCAATAAGCAGCCGTCCAATGTAGCTATTGATATTCAACACAGTATAGAGAACACCAATCCGTCCTGGGGTGATGCCCACACCTGCATGTGTGCACACACTCAAAAGGAGTTCAGTGTCTATATGTAGTACCTAAGTTCCAGCTCACCCACCCCCATTTCAGTCCCTAGTTCTCTAGTTTCTCTCCTGGTGCAGGAACACATTTGTAATACCCTTTCCCTCTGGATGGGGTCGGGTCGGGTAGCGTGGCAGGAAAAATGAAGTCAAAGATGGCTCATAGTCTGGTCACTCCTCTTTAGTTTGTCATGATTACTTCAGACCAGTGCCGTAATGTGCTGCCTCGGTGCCCAGGGTAGTGATGTCACAACGTTCTGTGACATCGTGACATCATTTCTATGTTCTCCCTGGAGGAGGGGTGTGCACAGCGGCCCCTTTGGCATGGATACAAAGCAGCCAGTGCCCCCTCCTCTGGAGAGAACCGAGAGGCGACTGCTTTTGTGCCGTTTTCGAGGGTCACTGGGCCTTCCGTCAGTCACTAAGGCTTAGTGGGTCTTAATAAGAAATCCAAAAGCCTTCTATACCGTGGTGGCCATCAGTAAGAATAAAAATTCTACAGCAGTGCTCTTCAAATGGTGGGTCATGATCCACCAGAAAGCAAAAAAGGTCCATTTGCAGGCATTTAGGGGCATTTGCCCTACCTGGAAGGTCAACGGGTGTCCAAAAGGGTTGGAGAAGCCCGCTGCCACCTCCGCGGGCCTCCCCAATGCTTAAAATAGCTCCATGGCCAGATTGGAGCTTCCTTCCTCTTTTTGCATGAAAGCAGGAAGTAAGCTCCAATCTTGCCACTGAGCTGTTTTAAGCATCAGGGAGGCCTGCGGAGGTGGCTGCGGGCCTCCCCAACCCTTTTGGACACTCCCTCGACCCCCCAAGTAGGGTAAATGCCCATAAATGCCCGTGGCGCCATGATTGCTGTGTGCCGCGGGTCCTCCCCCCACCCCCGCAAGCACTTACAGCATCTTCAAAGCCCGATTAGACTATGAAAACCGCTTTCCTATGGGGCTCCTGTTTTAAAGGTTGTAAACAAAATTAAATGATTAGACTTGAAGAGGCCCTGCCTAGTCTGAAAATACAAAACAGGCATGTCACACTGTACAACCCCTCCGCAAGAAGTGAATTCTTTTGCCCGCAGATCACAAGCCTATGGCCTCCTCCAGCAACCTGCTACAGCTTGCAACTTGTCAGCAAAAAGGGTGTGCGTCCAACACGACTCTCCTAGTCCCACAAACACACCCTTCAGTTCTGAGGAAACTGGCAGCTTGTCGCCTAGCCTGCCCTGCAGGAATCAACGAGCACCCAGGCTGCTCCCTAACCTGCACAATCACCACTTCCTTCCTGAATCCAGAAGTTCAAATGTGGGAGTGCTTTGCAGAGTGGGAGAAAGCTTGTGTGTGTTCGTTCATTCGTTCGTTCGTTCGTTCGTTCTTGGGTTTATGGAGTTCTTGGATGAGTGGATATTAAACCAAGTACACCAGTAATTCTCAAACGTTTTAGAGGCCCTAGAGCAGTGATGGCAAACCTTTTGGGCTTGGTGTGTCAAAGCTTAGGAAAATGCTTTAACTTGACTCTGCTGGTGTGTCAACCCCTCTCCCAAACAAAAGAGAAACAATTATTTATATTCATTTATTTAAACAAAAGATACAGTCCAATCTTGTGTGATGTTATATATTATATAAAGTAACATCAAATAATTACAAAAATGAAAAATGAGTAAGACAAACTCAGTTTTTGTCAGGTATTGGTGATTGCTGGTGTGTCACCCCAAACGTTGCGGTGTGTCACCTTTGACACGCGTGTCATAGGTTCGCCATCACTGCCCTAGAGGCTGCTGTCCAGGGGGAGCACCATTATATCCACACCCATTGGCATGATTTATAGATGCCAAGGAGTGTGGCTATAATGGTGATTGGGCAATAATGCTCCCCCCCCCCAACGTGTAGCAGCTTCCCTTGATGCACATAGCCTAAATTTGTCTGGCCGGTTTTGCAAACCTCCAAAAATTGGATCACGTACCCACAGTTTGAGAACCGCTGAAGTACACCAAGCCAATTTCAACATCACCCTTATCAGCAGCAAAAGGAAGACACAGACCAACTAAGAAAGGGGGCATCCTCCAGGAGATATGTACATATTGTAATGTGAATGTGGTGGGGAGTTTAAATACTCCAAGAGTATGATCCAAAGCATATGCAATTTAACTTTTTAATCTATTCTTTTGCATATTCATATGGGGCTGATGGGCTTATCAGAATATATGAGGAAACCAGAGTCTTTTTTTTTAATAGCAAGCATCTGTGTAGAAGACATTTTTTTTTCTTTGCAGTACAAACGTAGGTGGAAAATTCACCCGAATAACAGCACAACAGATTTGCTTCCTCCTCTTTCATATCAATTTCCTTTTGGAGACCAACAACTTCGTTATAAGTATTAGCACTGCCAAGATACGGCAACACGCTCCTCTTCTAAAAATCGCTTTTCTAGGCAGTCAGAACTGCTATCTTCAGCTTGCTCTGAAACCCTCTCGCTGAAGAATGGAATGCAAAAATGATTAATCACTTTCACATCCCATTCTTCAGTGAGAGAGGGCGAAGAGACAGGGTCACTTTTCTTAGAGCAAGCTGAAAACATCAATTTTAACTGACTGCATGACTAACTTGTGCTGTGTTTTGTTTTAACTGCTTTTTAAAAAAAAAATACAGTTATTGGTATCAGCAGGGAGTTCAGCAGGGAGTTCTGGAAACAAACCCCGGTGAAGACCGAGACACAACTGTAGCCTAGTTTGTATAAAACAGTCCTGGTGTCCCCGGGCAGCCCAATCCTAAGTAAGGCCGACATAACAGGGCTGTATCCTAAAGCCCATTAGGAGACAGCAGCAGCAACGTGCAGGACAAGGGGAGCCGCGTAAACCCTGTGTAAGCCCCTTGCGCCCGTGTTAGCTCCGGTTGCCCCTATGGGCCTGCTTGGATCTGCGCCTGCTGTTTTGCAGGTGCAGAGGAACATGGACAGGAGTGGCCCGAATCAGGGCCACCTGGCCAGGGATGGGCTTTAGGATATGGCCATCTTGCGTCACCGCCCCCATCGCCGCCCACTGTGCCGCCCAGTTATGCCCCTGGAACGCCTCTGGAATGCCCTCGTGGAGGCTCTGCGCTGACCGAGTGCTGCCGACGCTTGACTGGTGCAAGGCCGGTGCTGCTGATGGTCGCAGTGGCGCCTGAGCGTCAGCACCGCTGTTTGCGCCAGTCCAGCGCCATACCGCCGACGCTGATGCGCTTGATGGCATGTGTGTGACAGCGTTCGGCTGGCTCAAGAGCATAGCGCCGGCACAATGGGGGTATAGGATTGCGCTCTCTTGGGAACTGTAATTTGGTAGAGATGTTTGCTGCAAAGCCAGGCAATGGACAATGTTACACTCTTGTATTTTTCTACATAAACTCACATACTCAGCCAGGTATAAGTAAGGATATTCCCTGGAAAATTATCAGCACAGTTTATTGTTTAGATACTGCCTCTCAGGTTTTCTCACCTACCAGGAATGTGCAGTTGGCCCCTAAAGGGCTTCCTCTACATTAAAGCATTAGAAAAGTAGTCTTAGATCAAGTGATTGCCATGATTCTAAAACTCTCTCTGCATGCGGAGAAGACAGACTTTGTGTTTAGAGGCTTCCTGCAGCTTCCTACTGATGAAGGAACGGTAGCTATTGCCTGGAGACTTTTCCAGAGATTGCGCTCCAATTGTCTTCCTTTGTTAAACCCAGTCAAAAGTGATTCCTAGAGAGCTTGCCCTTACTCTCGGAGGACACAAAGGCACAGCAAGTGGTACGTGATAGGCTTGAAACTTTGTGGATGGGACCCCTATCAAGGGAAGCTGGAAAGGAATTTGTTGGAAAGAAAAGAAACAGTGACCCCACTGTCACTCCTCCAGTGAGGCAACTCCTTCAAGTTCATCAGCTGCAATCTGCGGAAAGCTTTCTTTGCCCTACAAGATGAGGGCAATAACATCAGATCAATTAATTAAAACCAGGATGCTCAACTGGGCAGGGCCTATAATTTGGCAACAGCATATATCCTGTGCATGTAGACGGCGCCAGGTTAAATCTCCAGTATTTCCAGGTAGAGTATTTCAGATAGGAAGTCTGGGAAAGGCCTTTGCATAACGTTATGGATTTACAAGGTGCCAGATTAAGGGTTTAGTCCTAACCTTACCTAAGCACTGGGGTAAGGGCAACACAGCTCTGAGATAAGGAAACAAACATTGCCTTACCTTGAGGAGGCCTCTGTGACAACTACTCCACTGCAGAATGCAGAACATGCCCTATTGGCACAGCTATGTCAGTACTGGAAAGTTGGTTTGGATTGCGCCCTAAATTACAGATATTTCCAGGAACATATTCCAGGGGTATTTCAGCAGGTGGTGCTGGGATAGGCAGGCTATTGGCCTTATCCAATACCATTTAATGTTAGAATAATGCCAACATGTCTCTAGTGCAGCCATGTTGAGAGATCTGTTCTAGAGCAGAGTGGAACACACACTGAATAATGCGTCCAAAGCAACTCTTACAACAGCTGTGTCATGTGATTCCGTAGTATTATCATCATCTCCAAATGGAGTGATGGAGCTAAGACTGAGAAAAAAACAGGCTTACCTCATTGTGCTCATGAACACTGGAAGAAGTCAGATTTCTGGAAGAAGTCAGAAATCTACCTTAGTACTGTCAACAACTCTACACACTTACAGATAGAAATTTCTCATCTACCCTACCTGGAGACGCCTGGGATTGAACCTAGGACTTTCTTCCTTCAGAACAGATGCTCCTCCTATGAACATCTATGACCCCTTCCTTTGTGGAACAGTGTGGAATGGTCTACCATTACCACAGAGCTTTGGGCAGCTCACATTGAAACAAGTAATAACACTATGCTCACAGTGAAGCTCTCAGACTATTTCATCACAAGTAAAAACTGAGGCTTGCAATGCAGCTTGCATCGGCCCTGGGGCACACCTTGGATTGCGCCGTGTATTTTTACCACACTATAAAGTGGTACAGACCAAGCACAAGCTTTCCTTCTCAATTAGAATATAATCTAGTTGCTATAGAATGCGTGATAGGGTGAGAAGCCCAGAGAAGTGTTGCACTGAAATCGATTCAAGTTGCTCACCTTTCCAAACTGGGCATTGAGCCCAGAGAAGTTGAGAAGCGCAGAACTGGAAGCAGCCCAGCCATATCATAAACAGTGCGGCTGGGGGATAATCAGATAACATTGAGATGTTGACAGTCTGTGGCAAAGACTGATTGTCTCTCCCTTTGGCATCCCCTGACCTATGCAGTAGCATTCATTCATCTGATACCGGCATTTGTGTAAGCACACACATACTGCATAGGAATGAACCAGAAGGAGAACAAATTTGCTGTTTTCCGTACATCTCGCCATGTTAGCCTAGAGCCAGGAAAAAACTAAAGTGGAAGAGGTACAAAGACAACGAACGTTGTCCATAGAGTGACAGAAGCTTCCTCAATACTCCCTTATGGCTAGACTGGCAATTCTGGTGGGGCGTGGAAGCTAGTGATCACCAGGAGTGAAAAAAACAGGAGATGTTTTGATAGGGCTTGGAAATGTGCCCTTTGCTAGGACTTTACACCTTGGAGCAGTGGCTTTACCTCAGTGGATTTCAAACTGTGCACCAAGTATAAGCATCCCTGAAAAACAGTTCACCATGACTGCTCTTCCTTTGGGCCCGATCCACAAGTCCCTACCACCCATGCTTGGTTGGAATTCAGTTTAGTGCCAGTTCCCAAAGTGGGTGGCTGGTGCACCAGCAGGGCGGGGGGCGGCAGCTGGTGCTCCGTATAGGGCGGGGAGAAGGCAAGGAGGGAAGAACAGGGCAGGGGCAGGGAGGGGCAGCCTGAGAGGCGGTGGGACCCAGCGGTGGCTGATCTTATTCCTGGCAGTAGCCCAGTGAGCCTGACACAGGGCTGCTCAATCCACCACCAGTAAAATTGCTGGTGATGAGCTGAGAAGCCCCATTCCAGGCAACAGGGCTTTCCCCAGGGGGAGGGGCTGAACGTCCTCTTCTCCTGAGGAGCCTCCAGTGGCTGCCTGGCTCCCATGGGATGCAGTGGTCGTCATTTTGGTCCTGCTGCTCCTATGGAAGCTGGGCAATTCTGGATTGGCAGTTCTGTTTGTAATGTATACATGACGCATTTTAGGATGGACTTAGTTTAAGTCAGGCAATTTCATGGTAAACTCAATGGGTCTGGAACTCTGCGTGGGTGGAAAATGTGCCCCAGAAACCTCTGCGACACACATGACATTCCTGGCAGATACACACAAGTTTCTCAGCTGATGAATAGGAGTAGGATGCTTGAATGCAGGATGCTGTGAGTAGCGTTAGGGACGTTTGATCCCCCCTGACCAAACACCACACTGAGAGAGAGGTTGGAGTTTTGAATTCTTTACTGAAGTCGTAGTCTGCAGTTGTAGTCTAGTCTGCAGGGGCAGGAGGTTGTAGTCGAGAGGGTTAAAGCCTCCATTTGCCTGAAGATAACATCCAAAGGTCGCCAGTTCGGGATCACCGGAAGTCTACGTGAGCGGCAGACCTTGTAAACTGCGACTGATTAGAGCTGAGCTACAGCTGCCTGTGAGAGGGGAGTGTGCTGGGCCAGCCGCTTCTTTAGTGGGAGCAGAAGCTGCTTATCAGGCAGCAGGAAGGCAAATTGTGTGCCCAGAAAGAAGGCTACACCATGAAAGTACCATCTGTATGTTGTATGTTGTTCTTGAAAGATAGAACTTCCTTGTAATTTGTAAAAACCTTTGTGTTTATGAATAAAGCCTGCCTATGTAAACCGCCTTGAGTTAAAGTCAGAGGAGCAATCTAATTACCTAAGAAAGGATTATTATTATTATTATTATTATTATTATTATTATTATTATTATTATTATTATTATTATTAAAGGGAGTGGCTGAACCAAAGCCCAAACCTGAGCAAAACACTTCCCGGAGTAACACACAATTACAGATTTTATAGACCCTGTCCCATCCAGAAGTCCCTCCTCTGTTCACCATTGGCTGAGTTACAAAGAGGTTACATCCTATCCATCCGCCTTGTACATGTTATCCCCTAAATATGTTCCCCCACCCTGCACATACATTGCATGTTCATGCAAATAAGCTATCTGGCCCTGAGGGGCATCTAAGTTAATATTCATCTTTTAGTTAAACATGTGCACTTTAGGGCTACCCTTGTACAAATGTTCCCCTAAATTGAGGAGGCCTCCATGGTTGCCCCCCCCCCCACTGCAGGATGCAGTGCACACTGTTGGCACAACTGCAGCAGTGCTGGAAAGCTGGATAGGCTTGTACCCTTACAGCGCAATTCTAAACTAGAGTTAGGCCAGCATAAGCTAAGCCAGCAAAGTTTGGCCAGCACAAGGGACACCATAAAGCGTGTTTGGACTACTCTGAGTCAGGGAGGATGGCTCACGTCTGTGTTCTGGCCTCTCTGACTCCGAGAGTGGTCCAAGCATACTTTACGGTGTCGCTTGTGCTGGCCAAACTTTGCTGGCTTAGCTTATGCCGGCCTAATTTGGTTTAGGATTGTGCCCTTAGTGTGATTGAGAGTGTAAGCAGTGAGATAGGAAGTTCCCTGATACAAATCTCACCAGTCCTTAACACTTGAGGAGGTGATCTTAGGCAAGCCATTTCCGTATCTGAGCCCCTGCTTACCTGGCCATCTGCACTGAAGAAAGAATAGAAGTAGCATACTTTACAGAATAGTTGTAAGGATTTCAAAGATAATATATGCCAAGTACTTTGAACTAAGCACAGTAATACTGGGGGGGGGGGAATCCATTAGGTGAGATGTTGCAGGTTGCATCAGTAGCAGATAGCAGGAGGGGTGAGAGAGCACATGATTCGAGATGCCCTTCATTCCACATCTGCCACCACCAGCTCACTGCAGATGCAACCCATACTGATCTACTTTCTGCCACTAGAAGTGAAAGTGGATCACCAGTTTCCTTACCAAGCACCTCATGCAGGTCCTTAAAATGCAGTAGGATTTCTGGTTTGATTTACAGGGACTGTGCAAACGAAGGAGCTCTTTCATTTACACCGCCTCTTCAAACTGAACATGAAAATCCTGCACTTAAGGAACTGAAGAAATCATACAAGGAGTGTGGTACATAGCTGCCCTGTGTGTGTGTGTAGAGATGGCAGAGAATTCTAGGTCATGCTGCCACTGGTAACACTTTTATATAACTAAAAACATAGTAATTGTTATAATAATTATTGCAGCAATAACTATTTTATTTATTACTGCAGCAACAGCTACAGCTGCAGGCTTTAATCCATTTAATTGGTAAATAATCAATGAATCAATGAGGCTAAATTTAATTGCTAAGTGGAATTTTAATTGGTCTGTGAGTTTTGGACGCACTTGTGTATTTTTTGAGGCTATAATGGGAAGTGAGATTCAAATTATTAAAGAAACCTTTTTCTTGTAATAATGGTCTTTTAGTTCTCTACATTTTTAAGTTCTTTCATAGTTCTTCAGTATCTCAAAAGGCATCTTTATTGAAATGTTGCCTATATGCAAATTGATTTAATTGAATTCATTCATCAAAACAGAGATGGTTAAACAACCATTATTTAATTGGTTGACAATACCAGAACATAAGAATTGTCAAGGTGCAGAGTAGAGTGTTGTGTGTCTAGGTGCACCACCAGCTGCAAGTGTTCCTACAACCAAAAGCAATTATTTACCACTGGGTATTAAGAACATAGGGATGTGGTGGCACTGCAGGTTAAACCGCCCAACTGTTGACCGGAAGGTTGGCAGTTCGAGACCACGCAACAGGGTGAGCTCCCGTTGCTTGTCCCAGCTCCTGCCAACCTAGCAGTTCGAAAGCACCTAAAAATGCGAGTAGATAAATAGGTACCACTGCGGTGGGAAGGTAACGGTGTTCTGTGTGCTATGGTGTATAGCCACACGGCCATGGAAGCTTGTCCTCGGACAAACGCCAGCTCTATAGGCTTAGAAATGGAGATGAACATTGCCCCCTACAGTAGGTCACAACTAGACCATTCGGTTGTGGGGATACCTTTACCTTTATTAGGAACATAAAAACTGCCTGTGCTAAACTGCTCTGACTCTAAAACAGCCAACCAGATGCCCACAGGAAGCACATAAACAGAGCAAGACAGAAAAATAATACCTGTTCGACTATCCCTTATAATCTGGTATTTAGAAGTAGAGCGTATTTACATGACATGGTTAATAACCACCCATGCTTCATAAAATTGTCTGGGTTTTTTTAATTGACTCATAGAGAAGAGTTATTCTGCCACTAGTTATTGCATCCTAGCTATTTTTTTCTAATTTTGTAGATGCAAATGCAACAAGCAGAAACAACATGCATTCTAAAATAGAGATGTTGCAGTTCTGACCATTAGAAGTGGAGATGTTGGGGGATTGATGCGTAAGCAATCTACACAATTCTTGGCAGTTGAACTCGCTAGTTGCATCTGCAGCATCACATCATTAAGAGCACAGAAACGCCATCTTGCTTTATATTATGGCACAATTCCAACCAAAACCACGGCTCGGTCACTTAAATTACAGCAAATCCACTGCTCATAGCAATTTGTAGCTCTAATGTGGAAGCTGAAGGTCTAGAACGGAACTATAATGAAAGAAGGATATAGGATAAGACTGAGGATGCAAATCCTGACTACGTTTCCAGCACTGACATAGCTGTGCTAATAGGACATGTGCTGCATCTTGCAGTTGGGAGGCTGTCACGGATTCTTCCTCAAGGGAAAGTTTGTCTCCTTACCTTGGAGCTGCATTACCCTTACCCCCATTGCTGGAAAGTTGGTTAGGATTGCACCCTGAGAGTGGAATCCTAACCTGGAGTTTGGCTGGCACAGTTAGGCCAGCAAAGTTTGGCAGGCACAAGGGACACCATAAAGCGTGTTTAGACCACTCTCGGAATCCGGGACGATGGCGCATGTCTGTGTGCTGGTCCCTCTGACCTCAACAGCTCAATCCTATAACTGTGCTGAAACAGGTCCTGCACTGCATCCAATGCAGCATTGGTGAGTGCAGGAGCCTCCCAGGTGCAAGGGCACATTTGTGCCCTTACATCATGGGAAGCTCCTGCCTCTCCAATGGCTTCCTTGGATCTGCACCCGCGAAATCGTGGGCGCAGGTCTGAGGAAGCCGCACGGCCCATATCGGGGCCACATCTCAAGCTCACCCGCCAGCCCGCCCTCCCCCGCCCAGACATACCCTCCCAGAACTGTCCCTGCTCTAGCTGAGTTCGGCTGACGCAAGGGTGGCTCTCTGCCCGTGATCCCAGGCAGGAGCTACAGCTAGCGTCAGCCTGGGAGCCTTATAGTTGACGAGGGGGTGGTGCACCCAGGCCAACACTACTGATGTTGCGTTGATGCAATGATGTTGTGCCAAAGTAACAGGGCGCCTGGGATTGCTCCCCAAGAATCGTCCAACTGGTCCAAAAACACTTGGTGACCCTTGTGCTGGCCAAACTTGGCTGGTCTAACTGTGCCGGCCTAACTTGAGGTTATTTATTTATTTATTTATTTGATGCATTTTTATACCGCCTTTCTCCAGATTTCACTGGACTCAAGGCGGTTTACATGGGAAGGCTGTTCATAAACCCCATTTTTTCAATCAGGTTTTTTACAACTGTTGTTCTATGTACCATTCACAGAACCCTCAATTTTCTTCAGATGTTTCCCTTTCAATGTGTGGTCATGATCCTGGCTGCACTCTTGCACCTTCTGAGCCTTCACAGTCCACCACAGATCACACCTTGGCCAGTTCTTTTGTCAGCTGACTCCTCCACACTCCTCCCATTCCTCCACAAGCTCTGTCAGTGACTTCTGGTCTCCCATCCAAGGCCGATCCAAGGCTGATCCTGCTTAGCATCGTTGGGCAAAGGCAACAGCTCAACCTCCAGACCACACTTCCTGCCCCCCAGACCACACTTCCTAATGTTAATTAGGTATCCAGGCTAAAAAACTGTGCCATGTGCTTGGCATTGGCGTAGCTAATGCACCTGATACCTAGGGTCAAAGACAATTTTGGACACACACACACACACACACACACACACCCCTGCCCCACTGTTGCTGGAGCCAATTTACAGTTTTTGCAAAAAACAATTTGAGTCCCAATTTAAAGGCTCTGGGAGCTCTTCTGAGTTCTGAGGCATATGAAGTCAACCAAATGATACTCGTTGATTTGCTGTACTGATGAAATTCTGCAGGTGACATCAGCTTTGCTTAACTGGAACTACCAGCTTTTCCAGTTTCCCAAAAGTATAAAAACGAAGAATCATGGAAACCAAGGCTGTCGTGCTGCCAAAGTTTAGAAAATGTGAACTGAAGAGCTCTTACATGACCTGAAAAAAGTACAGGCAAGCCAATGTGATGACAATTCCTGAGTTAGCGTGATGACACATTAATAGCCCTGATTAGGCCGTCTCAGACATACCTGCGTAGCTGTTACCCTATTCCCTGGAGAATATCTGGAACCCACAACGTTGTCTGCCATGCTGATGCAGTGACGGCTCGCCTGGTGGAGTCAGGGATTCTGTGTCTGCAGATGGGAGACTGTATCATTTGGTGGAGGACCCGAAGCTAAGTATCAAAGCACATGCCTCTGCCTGGAGTTACAGACTTCCCAAATCAAAGAGCTCCTCCACTTGATGAGAGACAAGTGCTTCTCCAAGGGAAGACACTCATTTTTGGTCACCCCTCCCTCCCTAAAACTCTTCATTGAAATTCCCAGCAGAGAATGGGTGAAAATTGGCAGGCACAGAAAGGCTTAAGCAGCTTCTCCCACCTGCCATTGCTTCCCCTGAGATGCATCTCAGCAGGGTAATGAAAGGTCCCTCCCTGAATGCTTGGAGAGAAACCCCTGGCAGAGTGAATCTGCAGGGCTGAAGGCAGCAGGGCTGGTCCAAGAACTCAAGGCCTGAGGCAGCATGTCCACTCTTTACTTAGTCATGTGCCAGACTCAATTCCTCCCACTCCCTGGACTGGGAAAGAGGGGGACAGGGCAGAAGAGGAAGTGTGGAGAAGAGGAGAGAGGTGGACTAGAGAGTCCTGGCACTCCAGCCCACCATTCCTCTGTCCTCTTCCTCTTCCTTTTCCAAGGACCAGGATGTTGAGAAGATGTTGAGAGATGAAGACATTCTTCACCAATCTGCAGCCTGAGGCAACTGCTTCTGTCAGGCTTAGGGATGGACTGGCCCTGGAAAAGCAGTGTCATATACTCAAAGCGAAATAGTATCTGTTACTACAGTGGTTAATTGTGAGGTGTCAAAACTCTGGGAGTCCCACCTCAGCACGCTGAATATGTATGTGTCGGTGCATTATTATAAATTATTAATACTTGCTCTCATTATCATTATGACAAATTGTTCTCATTATCAATACCATGCCACAAGCATTTATGAGGCTGCCCAGAGTGACAAAACAAAACAGAAAAATAGGAGCTTGTGCTCTTTTCGAAGCCAAAAGCATAGCAATTCTGTGGGAAACTGAAATGTCCATTCAGGTACTGGTATGAAAAACCCAAGTGCAGTGATGCCTTTCAAAAGGCAAAAGGAAACCTCCCATAGGAGAGAAGCATTTATAGTCAAGTGCCAAGGACTAAATATACAAATTTGAAAAGGAGATGATGATTATGTTATGTTTGGCAGAAGCTGAATTGAGGAGATGAAGTTCTCCGACTGCACGCTCAGATGATGAAATCATCTTCAGAGAAATCTAAATTAAATGTTGACAGGTTCCAGCCCAAACCTGTCTACCTGTTTTGGCAGCTGTGAACTTTCCCTATGTCAACCTCAAGACTACAAAGCGGAGCCCTGAGTGTACCCCTATCCTCCAGCTCACACGCATAGCCTTTGCCTGGAGTTAGAGACCTCACAAATCAAAGAGCTCCTCTATGCGATGATAGACAAGCACATTTATAAGGGAAAGTGCTCCTTTTTGGTCACCCCTCCCTCCCTAAAACGCTTCACAGAAATTTCCACCAGACTTTTTGGAACCACGTTTGGGGTGGAACTACACACACCAGACCCGAAAATGGGCTTCCAGTGTTTTCCTCATAACTGTGGTGGGGAATCATGGAATCATAGAGTTGAAAGGGACCTACAAGGTCATCTAGTCCAATCCCCGGCCTGTAGCAGAAAATCCTCCTAGAGTATCTCCAGCAGGTGCCTGTCAAACCTCTGCTTGAAGGTCTCCAGTGAGGGAGAATCTACCACCTTCCTCAGCAATCTATTCTACTATTGACCCGCCCTTATCATCAAAAAGTTCTTCCTGGTGTCCAACCGGAATCTCCTCTTGCAGTTTGTTCCCATTGAACCTACTTCTACTGTCAAAGGCAGATGAGAACAAATTTGTCCCATCTTCTTTATGACAGTCCTTCAGATATTTGAAGAGTGCTATCATATCTCCTCTCAGCCTTCTCTTCTGTAAGCTAAACATACCAAGTTCCCTCAACCTTTCCTCATAGGACTTGTTTTCCAGCCCCCTGATTGTTGATCTTCTCTAAACCTGCTCCAGTTTGGCTGCATCCTTCTTGCTGACACCTTCTTTGAGGGACGGGTCAGTGGGTAGAAGAGTATGTGTTCTCTCTTCACCCTGCAATCTTCCCCACAAATGCCCCCACAGGCCCTTTAAAAACATTTCCCTGATCTGGGTTCCGAGAAAAAAAAGGACGTAAGTAAGAGTGGCAGTGAGGAATGATAGAGTGATGATGTTCAGGGGAGAACTGGTTGGCATAGGACGGTTTAAGCAGCTTCCTCCTACCTGTCATTTGCTTCTCCTTAGAGACCCTGCAGGCCCTACTTTTCTGTTACCTCAGCAGATGCAGATTTGGGGACAGGCATTTAAGAAATATTGCTGTAGCTCAGTGGTAGAGCTTTGCATTCAGGAAGTTCCAGGTTCACCCCTTGATTTCTTCTGCCCTCAGGGAAACTTGAAACGTTGGTTATGTATACATGTCATTTATGTCCCACCTCTTCAGCCATCTGGGCTTGCATATAGTTGAGGCCTGGCTTCCCTAATCAATCATAGAAAGATTTTGAATTTACAAATGCAAATTTTAGAAAAAACTGGAAAAAAAAAGACTAGGGGAGGTATGGATGGTGTACAGTATTAGCATGTGGGGGGAAGAGTGGGGCCAGTGCTTAGCCCCAAAAGAGAGGGGCCAAGTCTCAGACCGTGCAAGAGTCTCCCAAGGACCTAAAGATGTTTGCTTCTTCATTCTAAATGTTGGTTCATACATAGCCCTGGCACATGATTTGTACATGTGGAGCAAGCCTTGGCTCACCTGGCATCCTCCCCCATCTGTATAGCTTAGTATGTATTAGGGCCTATGCCCATCAACACCTACATGAGTAGGCCCTGCTCACACAAACCTTGCATTGGGTTTCTGTTATGGGTATGTCGTGTGAGAAAGCCTACTCAGGCTCACTGTTATGCAAGTAAGCCACAGTTCCATGTGCAACAGGAAAGGGTGCTAGGCAGCTTGATCCTGAGCCGCCCTACCCCGGCATCACAGCCCCAGTGCCGGTGGTGGGTGTCGCGAATGGGCTGAAAGCCGTGTTTGTGCCACCCAGAAGGCAAGCGGCACCAGAGGGGAGGTGTGCGTTGCCCTGTCGATGCTGCAGCAGGAGCTCCAGTTGCCAGCAGAGCTCAGGTAAGCACCGAGCAGCACGGGGGTGTGGGGAGGGTGGCGGGAGGGCAGGAAGGAGGCGTTTCTGGGTGGGGCGGCAGAATGGCGGGACTGGCCCAGGAGGCTTGGAACCCGCCTCCTCCACTGGATCCTATTCCTTGTGTCGGGCTTGAAAGACTGTCACGGTGCTTCTCGAGTCTGCGCCCACGATTTAGCAGGCAAGGCCGTGAGAAGCCCCACTGAGCAGGCTGGGGCTTTACTTGGGGTAGCCCTCCAGGCTGCTTGTATCCAGCACAGGATGCAGTAGTGTGTGTTGAGCGCTGCTGCTCCTGTGCTGGATGGAACTGGGTGCTAAGTATGAGCTATACGTCCTCATCCCACCAGTGGTGTCATCCAAATGATTTAGGAACAGGTACTCACTTTTGATTGGCACTTGTTGGGGTCTGCCCACCGGAAGTGATGTTGTGGCAGGAAGTGTGGTCATAGCCAGAAGTGATGTCATGATGCCGCCACCGCCACCACGCCGCCTGCCTGCCTGCCTCCTCACAGAATGTGCAGGCAATGGCTGCGGGCGTGCAGTATGCATGCGCAGCTGCTGAGCCAACCAGCCGATGGGGCCAGCTTCGAGTGGGTGGCGCCAGCTCAACTTCTAGGAACCGGTACTCATGTAGTGGTGCGTAGTGGGTGCATGACATCACTGCATCCCACCATGTATACCATCTATTCACATTCTAGGGCTATGCGGGAACCAGGACTAGGTGAATGGGGAGAGGCTCAGTAGCTGCTCAGTGGCAAAGGGAAGCATACTATGAATAGGCATCCTCCTTTTAGGAAAGAAATGGATAGTGTTTTTGTTGCCCAGCACACTGGCAAAGGAGACAAGAACTGAGCAACATGTCAGCATTCAGACAAACATGAGAGCTATCTCTGGCATCCGCTCTGGGATCCCTCCTCATTAATTCAAAGTTGTTCCATAGTGAGGTAAAACATACTCTGCACAGGCTCAAAGGCACTTATATTTGCTTCTTCACATATCTGGGGCCTCAATTCTGGTACTAAAAACAGATACCAGGAACTCTGGATCCCAAACAAGCTCTGGATCAGAGAATTGTGTTCTTTATAGCTTGTGTTGTCCTGGTCTCTATCCCCCCCCCTCAGTTGCCCTCTCCATTGTAAGTTCACGCAGGCAGGGACCTCTCTTTTCTCCCTCTGCTGATGAAACTCTGAAAGTGCCATATAAATTGATGCTGGCCTTAGAGCTAATACATGATCTGCCTCTGACAAAAAGGCTTAGCCAGACGTTGAGAAGGGGCAATGCACAAAACGAGCACAGCTACAGGAGGTAGAGTTACAAAGCAGTGCCAACACCTCTGGTACTTGCAAGGGATTGTCTTCCATGTGCACCACAGATCCAATTTGAATGCCGTATCAAATATTCATATTATAGATTTACTAATAGCCTACTTGTGAGTCTTGCCCAGGAGACCCCCTTGCTTCATCACTTAACTTAATCATCATAATATCATGTATTATTTACAAAGCACCCAGACAAAAATTAAAAAAATAAAAGAGGTGCTGCCCACCGGCCTTTGGCAGTGGCATAGCAAGGAGCCTCTGAGTGGGCATCAGGAGCGGGGACTCTTCCCAGGCAGTTCTGCTTCTGCAAAGGAGGCCGTCTTTTTACATTTCTCACCCAACAGCTACCCACATGCTGTATCTGTGGGTCAGCTGACCACATGCCTGTGTCAGAGGGACTGCATAACAATAACAATGCCAGTATTTATATACCGCCTTTCTGGTCATTGGATTTCTCCTCTGATTTTAATAATCGAGGCGGTTTACATGGGCAGGCTTTTCTCAACCCCGTATAGGGGCTATTGCAATCACAAGTTCTATCTTTCAAGAACGCTACAGTCCAAGTGGTGTCCTTCATAGTCCAGCCTCAGTCTGGCTGCTCACACTCCCACGCATGTCTTGACAGGCACTTCTCCACTCTCACTGGGTCATCATCTCTGCTCCTTTTACCCGCTGGAGAGTCTCATCTCTGTCAGCAGCATTTATCGGCAGTTCACCGTGACTTCTGGTTGGCTCGTCTGAGGTGACCTTCAGGCTTCAGAAGCGGCAACTCTTCCACTCTGCCAGTCCCTCCTGCCATAACCAAGGATGAGTCCCACAGCTCAGTCCTAACCTGGAGTTAGGCCGGCAAAGTTTGGCTGGCACAAGGGACACCATAACATATGTTTGGAACATTCTCTGAGTCAGAGAGGCCAGCACACAGACATGCGCCATCCTCCCTGACTCCGAGAGTGGTCCAAATGCGCTTGACGGTGGCCCTTGCGCCCACCAAACTTTGCTGGCCTAACTGTGCCAGCCTAACTCCAGGTTAGGATCGCACCCCCAGAAAACTCTTTGCCATATGCCACCTGCTCCAAACTGTACTTTCCCCAACAATGGCTCCTGAAGCCACTCCTTTATAAGATTAACAAGGAGGACAAGATCGGCACACATTTTCTGTCATCCATGCGCACACAAGAAACCATACTCCCAAATGCTCTCTTTTGCTTGCCGTTTTTGCAAGATTGCTGAGGACTGGCTAAAGTGTTCCACAGCCCCCACACGGTGCTTAATACCATTGAAAACAAAAGAGTGAACGAGGGAGACAAAAGGAGGCACTGAACGAACTTCCATGAAAAACAGGCAAGGTGAGTTGGCAAAGCAATTACATGAGTCACTTAGTCAGGCTGGATCTTTGTGTGCAGTCACATGCTCTTTTCTGTGCAAAGGTGGCTACACCAGATCACTTATAAAGTGGGATTGTCCTCATGACGGTACATGTCCTCGGATGTCATTATTCTCACAGAGGGATGCAATGCAACCTACAAATCTACTTAAAGTGTTCCTATTGGTATGAATACAAAGATGTGAGAGCCAAGCAATGCAGACAGAAGCCTGATATGTTGACTGCAAAGTGAGCGACTGACTATTTAAGTGCTCCCACACATTCAAAGCAAAACCTTCTGCAGATGTACCAACTAGCATGTTCAAGAGAACATTACAGCCCAGCTGTCTCCCTGGCAGTCTAATTTAGTATGGAGAGGCGTACTTGGTATGGTATACCTTACTTGGTATGCTACAGCAGTGTTTCTCAAAACTGTGGCGCAGGACCCACCAGTGGGTCACGAGCCAATTTCAGGTGGGTCACGTAGAACCTAGAGCAGCCATCATTGAAAATATGGGAAGATGGGACACTGGAAAAAGGGAGGGCTGTGTGGTTATTTTGCTTGCGTCAAATAGGCTTTTTTCCTTTCTGATTCACTGTGCTATTGCTAGGAAATATGGCTGAGAGAGAACCCAACTTCTTGCTGCATTGTCAAGAAAGCAGCAGGCTCTGGGGTCACAATGATTGCACTTCCGGCCACGACATCACTTCCGATGGGTCCTGGATAGACTGTCATTCTGAAAAAATGCTAGTACTAATGCCAGTGCTAAAAGATTTGAGGAACTACTGTTCCGAAGCATTCGCTTTACAGGTGAAGGTGCAGTCCTCCACCTGCCATCTGAAATGAAAGTCAGGCATTCAGAAAGCCAAGCAACATTACCAAACCACATACATCGTGCAAGGCTTACGAACATGCTTTGTAGTCAGTGCTGGCGCAGGTATCAAAGCGCCCTGGGACCTGCGTTGACCTCCTTGTGGCACCACCTAGCCAGATAGCATTACTGCTGTCACTGGTATCAAGGGGTCAGGGGTCAGCTGGGCTAAGAAGGCCCTCTGGCAGCTGTGGGCCCTCGACTAGGGTCTGACCTGGCCAATCTCTAACAGCACCCAAGCTTTTAGTGTGACTCTGGAACTGTTCACACAACCTTTCTTTTGCAGGTCCGGGACTATTCAGAGCTGTTTTAAACCTGCCACGCTAAAAGGAATTAACAGGAATTAATACTGTTGGGTAAATCATCCTAAAGCATTTCCTATGCTCATTCTGTTTCTTTGGAAAATTCTTAGCAAAAGTACATTTGTGAGCAAACTTTCCAGCTCCCTCTCAATGCTTTATACACAGTTTACACAATAGTAGTTGAAAATACAAACATAAACAGCAGGGGGACTCTTCATTCCAATGCTTTTCAAATTTAGTAAAGGTATGTATTTTAGTCTCCAGATTAATCTTCTAAAGTATTAGTTCCTTTTTAGGAAAGGCACTGGGTGATCAGAAACGAATGTTCACTTGCAGGGATAAAGAGCTAATCTTATCAATAATCATATCTATGTAGGAGGTACTGGAAATCTCCAGGTGTAGCTTGTAAATCTGATGGAAGTGAATTAAGAAGCAACATTAGTGATAACTGTTAAACAAGGCTGTAGAACAACTGTTGAAGAAACCAGATCTGTCTCTGGATTGCTAATTTCAGGATAAACACACGTACATGAAAGCACAACCCTGTTAAGTACTAGGTAGCTTCACACCTAGTTATATTTGCAGGGGCTGCAGCTCTGTGGCAGATTACATGCTCTGTATGGTCCTGGTTCAGCCTCTGCGGGTTCCCCAGTTAAGCCAGCGGGGTTGCAGAGCTGGGAAAAACCACAGAGCCTGACAGAGTAGTCAGACTGGAACCAAAATCCTGCCTGTCGCTGGCCAAACCACACATTACCTTTAAAATGTGCAGTTTGACTGACATATGCTTTCTTTCTTATTGAAATAGCAGCCATAGCATGTGGGTGGAGTGGGATGGAAGGATCTGGATTGAGATGAACATTCTAATTCATCAGAATAAAAATTCTGAGATTCAAATTGGACACATTAGTTCCCACTAAAGCAGGGGTCTCCAGACTTTTCAGTACAAGGGCCACATTATATATTTTACAGATTCTTGCAGGCCAAAAAAATATCAGTTTTATGAATGAATGAAATGTGAATGAATGAAATGTGAATGAATGAATGAATGAATGAATGAAATGTAAATGAATGAATAGGTTTTTCTTGGATCTTTTTAGAATCAGCATGATATGGTTCAGAACAAAAGAAAAATGTGACTTTTACAAAGAAACAATGCCGTGCTTAACCTGAGAAATGATCTATAACAAGTTAAAATGTCAAATATTTTAAGTTGCTGCGGAGTGGATAAAATCTTGTGGCCAGCCTGATAGGGCCCCTGGGCCATAGCTTGGAGACCCCTGCTCTAAAGGAAACTCAAGAGGCTTAGGCTACATTCAAAGTGTTATTTTATTGTGTCATCTTCTACTATTACAAACACACCATACATATAAGACATGCTCCATAAATAGCTGCGGGGGGAGGGATGCAGTCTGGCTGTGTAGAACACTCCTGTCACTCAATGTCACATATGATGAACCTGTTCTATGGCCTCATTGTTTTAAGCTTTTGTGGAAATAGGAAATACCACCAATCTACAGATGCTATACTTGAGACATAGCCTATACTTTTGAATATCTTTCCTGATTTTTGATAGCATTTACTATATAAAAGCTTGGTTATCTCCTCTGCAGTGCACGCAGTACTTCCGTAACACCCCAAAAAATGAAAGATAGCCAGTCATATCTGCTTAGTAATGCGTATAGGACCAGATAACTATGGAAAAACTCACTGATCAAATGTGGCTCTCCAAGGGATTGGCTAAACCGAAAGGGTTCCACACATATTGGTATTCTTCTGCCTGTTACATTGAACGTAAAATGCACTTTACATTTTATTGCATTTTTATTTTGGTCTGCCTAACTGTTATGTCTTTCAGCATTATTTCTTCCCTTTTGATTTTTGACATTTATCAGTGGTATGAACGCTCCTACATCATAGCACTATCTTTATTTTTTCAGGAGACATATAAAACAAATACATGAAACTCATTTTTAAAAATTGGCACTTTTCAAAACTTTAGAATGTGAATAGTTAACTGCTGAACATTTATGAAGATGAAATTGTAGCACTTCAGAGATTCTCTCTCTCTCTCTCTCTCTCTCTCTCTCTCACACACACACACACACACACACACACACACACACACACACACACAC
>JAJKFI010000152.1:981460-1026539 GCA_029204185.1 Lerista edwardsae | reverse complement strand
ATTGCAGCTGCGTCAGTGCTGGGAATAGTGCTATTAAGATTGGGCTGCTAATGAGGGTTCAGTCCTAACCTGGAATTAGGCCAGCACAGTTAGGCCAGCAAAGTTTGACTGGAGCAAGGGCAGTGATATCATTCAGGGAGAATGGACCAGAACGGGCGTTCCAGATCCTAATGGGCTCCGTGGATGTTTCCGGGTTTTTTTTTGTTTTGTTTTTTCAAAATTTGAATTTGAACTCAAAAGTGAGTTCCTGTTCCTAAATCATTTGAATGACACAACTGCGTAAGGGCCACAGTAAAGCGCGTTTGGACCACACTCAGAGTCAGGGAGGATGGCACACATTTGTCTGCTGGTTTCTTTGACTCCGAGAGTGGTTCAAACATACTTTACGGTGTCCCTTGTGCCAGCCAGGTTAGGATTGCGCCCTGAATCATATTCATTTACAATTCTGAGGTGGAAAGTGGGTGACTCCAACATCCGTACAAAGAATAATTGCAGTTAGACAAATAATCTCTAGGCAGCAAAAACTTGCGCATGATGAGCAATGTCTATGGGATGACAATGTCATACAATGTCTATGGGATGTACTAACAAGCCACTATAAAGACTCCTCCGCTCAAAGCTTTGTTTACTTAGATGACAAGCAAAATGCCCATTGTTATGACAGGTAGTGGCAGTGTGGAAGAACACCTTCTATGTTGTATGGGCCTACACACAAAGAAGCTTTACACTCTCATTGGTACCGCTGTCAGTAAGGGCAGACCAGCCAATGCAAAGGGTTGAGGTCAAGTTTAGTTTTCATCACAATAACTTTCCCCAAGTCCAGAGCTTTACTTTTACCCATAGAATGAATGGACCCTATACAATTATATGGGAGAAAGTAGAGGAATGCACGCTGGGACACCAGTGGGGCTTGGTTTACACTGTCTGTAATATCACTATAATAAGTGATTAATTGAGAATTAAGTCTCTTTTATTAGCATATCTCCATCTGGGGTTTTGTTTCCTAGTTATGTACAGTATGGCTAAATGTTGGGAAATGGCAATGAGAAAGATTTCTCAGCACAACAACATACTCAGAATATGCCCCCCCCCCGCCAAAGATGAGGGGAGAATATAGTGCATCTACTCAAACGGCAGCAAATCCATTTCAACTAGGCCAGCATTTCTCAAACTGTGGGTTGGGACCCACCTTTACCCAATTTCTGGTGGGTCCCATAGAGCCTCCAATGAAAGCACGAGTGATGGAAAGATCAGATAACTCATTGTATCAAGTCCCAGGGCTATTCAAAAAGCAGATGGCTGCTAACTGCCCTGCAAAGGGATGACTGACTCCTGTCATTTGCAAGGAGCTGAGCTCCTGCGGTTTGCAAGCACGTGTAAATACAGGCATGCCCCGGTATCCACTGATTTGGTATCCAAGGTTTCAGTTATGCACGGATATCATGGACACTGGGGGCGCAATCCTAAACAGCGCCGGACTGGCAAGGCTGATGGGCCAGCGCCATATCCAATGCTGTTTAGCATTCGCTCCCTTACCGTAGGGGAGGCTCCAGCCTCCCCTATGTGCTCCTTGAATCTCCGCCCGCTAAATCTTTAGCAGGCGCAGATTCGAGGAGACTGCGTGGCCCGAATTGGGGCCTTGCTGCCTTGCTGACGGACTTAGGATGGGGCCATACGGCCATCTCCCAAGCCCGCCCAGGTCTCACCCCCACTTCCCTCCCTCCAATCCCCGCGCCACTTCCGCGCTGAGCCTTTCTTGCGCCGACCGAAGATGGTCGCTTCTTTGGCTGGACCGGCGCTGCCTGCAGCGCCAGTCCTGTTGCTTTAGGGCCAATGCTAGGGCCGTTGTGCCGACGCTATGATGTAGCGTTGGCACGACGGGCAGTGCAAGATTGTGCTGAGGGATGCCTATTAAAAAGATAGGGAAACATTAAACAAATCTCCTTTTTAACCTTGTTGCAGCAAAACCACTGATGTTCCCCTGTCTTTCAAAAGGCATCCCCAGTATCAATCAATCAATCAACAGGTACTTATATACCGCTTTTCAACACGAAGTTCACAAAGCGGTTTACAGGCAAATAGTAATAATAAAGTTAAATGGCTTTATTGAAACAGTATCCACTGTTTCAGGTATCCACGGGAAAGGGAGGGTCCAGAATGGAACCCCAGCGAATACCGGGGCATGCCTATGTAGGGAGAGAGTTGTTTCAGCATCTTTTTCCAAGTTCATCACTAATACATTGTACATTTTACGATGGAGGTTTGTAAGCTGCCTTGGGCATTTGCTTCAGCATGGGAAAGGCAGGATATAATTTTTAAAATTATAAAATTCACAGAGGCAGGTGAAGCCTGTGTCACATAACTAAGCCCCTACCACCAAGACTTGAGGCTATTCATTAGGGCTGCCTCATTATGAGAAATGGATCAGGATTTGTTTGCAAATAAAGACAATATTATTTGTAAATAAATATACAAAATACTATTTCTTCCTATATCACCTTAAAAAAAAGTCTCATAAAACTAGGTGGTTCCTGAGACTTCCCTTTTAAAAAATGGGTCCTGGTGCTAAAATGTGTGAGCACCACTGCCCTAGAGTGGCAACATCCTCTTGGCTTGTGTCAGGCCCAAAGCGAGAAAATATTTCTTCCTATTTTCAGGCCAGTTAAAAGAAAAGTTAAACTAGTCAGTGCTAACGACAGCCATAATGCAATGTGTACTTTGACCCCAAATCACAGTGTTATCCAATGTTGATCAGACACGAGGGCAACCCACAGAGTTCTCCTAAAAGTTCCCACTTCATGGCAAAACGTGGCAAAACATGGAGGAAAGGGGTTCATATGAATACTGCAGGAACCTTTCTGAGCTGACGTGCTGTGCTATCTCCACTTTGAATCTAGGACTGTGAGCAGAAGGTGAGACTGCAGGAACTGCGTAACTCCGCTCCCCTCCAATTCAGGCAAGGGTTTCCCAGCTGCCTCCTGGCTCTTTTCTGAGGGGGCAGCCTCCGGGTTACCCAAGAGTCACAGCCTTTACTCTTTCCAAGGCCAGCAGACATGTCAACAAGGTTCCAGGCCCAAGAAGTATCAAAGGCTGATGCTGGGCTCTGGTCACTTTGTCCGTAAGGAAATAATTGACCATGTTTGTGATTGGGGCATGCCTGAGGCTTAAAAGCCAGTTAGAGTAACGGAGCAAAGAGGAGCATTGCACAATATTTGTTGAGGTGGTTGCTTGGCAACAGTATCCAACAATTGCCCGAGTCACTAGATAGTGACCCTAAACCGGCAGGAACCACAGGCTGTCAGTCGCACCCTGATGCAGAAGAATGTTCAATGTTGATTAACCATTGTGTTATCAGGCATGCCCATGTATTCATAGGAGAAGAACCTTGCCAGTGTCACACAAGCCCTGGTGACTTCCCCGGACACCTGTAAAGGGCTTTGGGCAGGGCTGCTTGTGAAGACTCTTTCAAAACTTCAGTCAGTCCAAAGGCAGTGGCAGGATTAGTATAGCTTGTGCAGGGCTGGCCCAGCCATTAAGGGGGCTGATGTGGCCTGTGACAGCAGAAGATGGAGCGGATGAGAGAGCAGTGGATGCAGGGTGCTCTTCACCCTGCATCAGCTGCCATCTCCCTTCAGCCTACTGCGCACACAAGGCACATCCATCTCCTTGAATGAAAAAAGCACATGTGGTCCCTTTGTTGTTGTTGTTCAGTTGCTAAGTCATGTCTGACTCTTCGCGACCCCACGGACCACAGCACGCCAGGCCTCCCTGTCCTCCACTAGCTTCCTGAGTTCGCCCAATTTCATGTTCATCGCTTCAGTGACACTGTCTAACCATCTCATCCTCTGCCACCCCCTTCTCCTTTTGCCTTCCATCTTTCCCAGCATGAGGGTCTTTTCTAAAGAGTCCTCTCTTCTCATCAGGTGGCCAAAGTACTTGAGCTTCAGCTTCAGGATTTGTCCTTCCAGGGAGCAATCAGGCTTGACTTCCTGGAGGATTGACCGACTGGGTCTCCTTGCAGTCCAGGGGACTCTCAAGAGTCTTCTCCAACACCATAATTCAAAAGTATCTATTCTTTGGCGCTCTGGCTTTCTTATGGTCCAGCTCTCACAGCCATACATTGCTACTGGGAAAACCATCGCTTTGACTATGCGAACCTTTGTTGGCAGGGTGATATCTCGGCTTTTTATTAAGTTGTCTAGGTTCGCCATAGCTTTCTTCCCAAGAAGTAAACGTCTTTTAATTTCATGGCTGCAATCACCGTCTGTGGTGATCTTGGAGCCCAGGAAAATAAACTCTGACACTGCTTCCATTAATTCCCCTTCTATTTGCCAGGAAGTGATGGGAGTGGTTGCCATGATCTTAGTTTTTTTGATGTTGAGCTTCAAGCCAATTTTTGCACTTTCCTCTTTTACCCTCATCAGAAGGTGCTTTAGGTCTTCCTCACTTTCTGCCATTAGAGTGGTGTCGTCTGCATATCTGAGGTTGTTGATATTTCTCCCAGCAATCTTGATTCTAGCTTGTGAGTCATCCAGCCCTGCCTTCCTCATGATGTACTCTGCATATAAGTTAAATAAGCAGGGTGACAATATAAGGCCTTGTCGTACTCCTTAATTTGAAACCAATCGGTTGTTCCATGTCCAGTTCTAACTGTTGCTTCCTGACCCGCATACAGGTTTCTCAGAAGACAGATAAGGTGGTCTGGTACTCCCATCTCTTCAATAACTTGCCACAGTTTGTTGTGATCCACACAATCAAAGGCTTTAGCATAGTCAATGAAGCAGAAGTAGATGTTTTTCTGGAACTCTCTTGCTTTCTCCATGATCCAGCAAATGTTGGCAATTTGATTTCTAGTTCCTCTAGTTCCTCTTCCGCTGGAGAAGGAAATGGCAACCCACTCCAGTACTCTTGCCAAGAAAACCCCATGGATTACGGTGATCCCTTTAAATAAATCCAAAAGTCCTGCACGTCATGGTCTGTGAAAACCTTGTGACAGACAATGGTAAGGGGCTGTTTTTCAGCACGTGGCAGCAGAGGTGGCAATGGTGGACCAGAGCAGTGGGTGGCGTCCCAGCTCACACTGTCCCCAAGCACATGCTTGTTTCATCATCACATTACAATGATGCTGAGACAGCTGCGCTAGCATCTACTTTGCTCCTAGGCAAGGAGCTGATGTTGACGATGAAACCCTTTGTGGCTTTGAACTAGTATACTTTAGATAACACCTCCTCCCATATGAATCTCCTCAGATACACAGATCACCTGGACCTGTTCTCATTGCCTGTTGGAAATGAAATGAGGCTGACACCCACAAGGAGCAGGGCGTTTTCTGTGGTGGCACCCCGGTTGTGGAAAGCTCTCCCTCTACCCTGAAACCTGCCTTGCTAGCTCCCTTCTGGCCTTTAGAATGCTGGTGAATTCTGCCCACCCACTCCACCCCCGTCCTGGGCTGGCCCATACATGAAGCTGACTGAGGCATTTGCTTCAGGAAGTAGCTTGGAGGGGGATATCCACCTCCATCTGCCCATTCACCTCCACCACTTTGTCTCCCGCACCCTGAATTGGAGAAAGAAGAGGGAGCCTGTGGTCAGGCATGGTCACCCCAACCAGTGGCCAAGGGAAACATACAAAAAAGGGTTTATCCTAAGATTGCCTATTTAGTGGCCACTGATGGTCAACAGATGTTGTGAGAGCCTGGAAGTCACACCCTACCTGCTAGAATGATGACTGAAAATTAAAGAAGTGATTTAAATCTGACCAGAGGGAGAAAAACAAGAGAAAGGCTATAAGCAACAGCCTTGGAGCAGCGGCATAGCTAAGAGGGTGCAGGGGGTAGCAATTGCACCAGGCAACAAACTTTAGCAAGCTTTGGGGGGGGGGCAACAAGCTGAGCTTGACTAGTGGTAACAAGCTAAGCTTGACACTTGTGAAAACCTTGGTAAGTATGAATAATACCATCATGTTATATATCATTGGAAAGGTAATTTAATGCTGAATGAAATGAAACAAACTGTGTTGGAATATCTGTATTCTATGAAACATTATGGCCAACTACTCAGCAAACCTTTTATTTATTTACTTAATAAATTAAATTTGCCCCAGTAGCAGATGCCTTAGCTACACCACTGCCTTGGAAAGCTGCAAGGGCAAGCTGTTGCATTTGGGGACTGTTATAGTGATAAGACCCGCCTGCTTCAGTCTCCCCTACTGAACAATATGTCCATTTGTAAATAAAAAGGCATCACAAAATCACCCTAAGTTCTAGGATTCTCTTGAAAGAAGCTTCTGCAAAAGGAAGACTCTGGAATGATTGCCTGAGGAAACATAACGCATGGTCCCTCCTTTATCCTTCTGTATGGGGGTAGGGCAAACATCTCCACACCACGCAGGAGGTGGTTTGCATACTGTAGTGTTGCAGAAACATCAAAAACGAAGCTGAACTTTTGTGACAGTCCCCAGAGGCAATGGAGATTTACAGTGCATTCAAAAAAAAAATGGTTCAAAGTATACCCAGGTTGTCTTACACAAAGCCATCTTTAAAAAGAAAATTAGACGCCTGTGTGATCTGGACCAGAATGTCATTTGGGAAATTTTTTTTTTACAGAAACAGTATGTATCCATCTGCAGGGCGAGACAAGTGAGCATTGTTGTGCTATAGATTTATGTGCTAAAAAAATAAGGCTTTGAACAATTATAAGGCTCCCTATGCTGCTCTGCGCCCTATACTCTAACTGAAAGAGTATAAAAAAGCACACAAAAGAGTAAAGGGAACATGATTAGCAAAACAAACAGTATTAAATGCAAGCAAATGTACTTGAGCAAAATCAGCCCAAGAAAGTCATTTTCCTCAAGACAGCACCACAACCACAACGCACAGAAACTATTGCTCCATAGTTGCCAGTACAGCAAAAATACATTGATCGGTCCTGAAGAATAGGATGCTTGGCAATGAAGCTATGGTTTCTAGTAATGGCGATTTAGAGAAAGGAAGACTATCAGGAACTTTGGCAGACAAGAGTGAAAGGCAATGTCTGCGTGGGAAACTCAGGCCTCAAACATATGGGCTATCTTGAAGGGCTGGAGATTACTTTTAGACTCAAGATTGGCAGTCCAAGATGCGTTAGTTATTTCAAGTCGATTTATGAAAATCAACTTCCCTCACCTCTGCAGCTTCCAGCCTTGAGCATCTCTCAGCCCATACTCTCCAGTTTACTTCTCACAGCACAATCCTAAGCATGCCTACTCAAAAGTAAGTCCTATGTGTTCAATGAGGCTTACTCTCAAGAAAGCATGTATAGGATTGCAGCCTCAGTCCTCTCTCTCTCTCTCGCTCTCTTCCCTCCCCCCATCTCTTTCTTCCAGGCCAGTGGTTCCCAAACTGCGAGTCGGGACCCTCGCAGCCAATTTGTGAGCTGCAATTTGTTAGCCAATTTTAGGTGGGTCCCGAAGCATCCAGAGCAGCCATATTGAAAATATGGGACGATGGGATGCTGGAAAGGGAGAGGGCTGTGTAGTTGTTCTGCTTGTGTCAAGGTTGTAAGTAGGCTTTTTCTTTCTGATTCACTTTGCTATTGGAAAATGATTGAGAAATAACCCAACATTGCTGGGTTCTCAGGAAAGCAGCAGGCTCTGGTGTCACAATGACAGCACTTCAGGCGATGACATAAGTTCTGGTGGCAGGTGTGCACAGAGGCCCGAGCACGCCCCATGGCTGGCACTGAAACCACGCTGTCCCGGACATTGCCCCGCCCCCGCGCATCACTCAGACACGCCTCCCTTACCCTGGAAACGCTCCATTTCTGAGCGTAAGGGAAGCTGGGGGGGGGGGGTGGGCCAAAAACCGTGCAGTCTCGCCCGGACCGCGCGCAATGGCGCCCCACCACTGCCCGGCACCCCATGGCTTGCGCCATCGCGGGCCACAGGTAAGATACACGCCTGTCTGGTGGGTCCCGGACAGATTTTTATTCTAAAAAGTTTGAGAACCACTGTTCTAGGCCACACCCACTTCCAATTCATCTATCCTAGGCTCCTCCCCATTATTTCTGAGCCTCCTGCTTATTCTGCTCCTTGTTATCAAGGCCCTTCTATCTGTTCTGCCCATCTTTCGCATCCCAACAACTCTGCCTATCACAGCCAGAGATCCAGTTGCCTATGATATCTCTCTGTGGCATCTATCTATTCAGAAAGCTCCCACACTGCCATCCAACAACCTTCAACGCACGACTGATTACAACGTAGATAGCTTGCTCCCATCATAGTCCATCTACAGGCTACTCACCCCAGATTCTGGAGGGTCTGGCAACCAACCTAGTTCACTCTGAGCAGTACTTGTGTCCAGGAGATTGACTGAAAATAAGAAAATAAACAAGGTTAGAATAGGTATCAAAATAGATATCTTTTTCTTCCTCCAAATTACTTTTTTGTTATTTCCCAAGATCTAGAAAATATCAACAAATATTAACACTTCAGAAATAAGGTAGGCACCATAAGTCACATACGATGGGAGGAGGGGGGGAGAGAAGTAGGGCGGAGCCAGCCCCCTTTCCTTCTGCTCTGGCACCACCTCCTTGTTCATGCAATCCCAGCCTGCTCTGCTTATGTTAAAAAGAGCACACAGAGTAAGAGCAAAGAAGTGATATTGGAGCAAAGTTAAGGGAGCAGCGAGGGGATCACTGCAATTCAGCTCTTCTTGCCCACCTAGTTGCTAAGGATCCAGGTGGGCAAGGAAAGCGAGGAGGCAGTGGTGGTATCAGCTTTCCCTTCACCCTCCAGCAGCAGTGGAGAAGATGCTGGTTGCAGCTGCCCCAATTTTCTTCCTGCTCACTAAGACTGGCGAATGGCTTGGCTGGCCAGAGAAGGCAGATGTAAGATACAGAGGGTGCTCTTTGTCAGTTCACTGGTTCCCCCCCCCCACTGCTTGAATTACCCTCATTGATAGACTGGCCCCGACAAGTGTATTTGGAGAGCTGGAAACTGATGAGATTTCCTATCTGCCAAAATCAAAGCAGTAAGTCAGTGATGGCGAGCCTAGGAAACGGGCGTTAAAGGTGGCACACCACAATGTTTTGGGTGACACACCAGTGTTCACCAATACCCAACAACAACTGGGTTTGCTTTGCTCATATTTCATTTTGGTATCTATTTGACATCTCTTGATATAATACACAAACCATGCATGATTGGACTGTTTTTTGTTTGTTTTTTAAAGTGAATATGTGAATTGTTTCTCTTTTGCTTGAGGTGCTGCTGGTGGTGATGGCATGCCAGCCAGCAGAGTCAAGTTAGGCATTTTCCAAATTTTTCATATGCTGAGCCCAAAAGGTTCACCATCGCTACAATAAGCAGATCCCAACTCTAAAGCATAGAGAGGAACATGCCACAATTAGCGTTCACGGTTTTAAGTCTGCATTCTAAATGGTAAATGTTTCCCTTCAAAAGTGAAGTGAATGGAATGCAATCTCATTGAAGTTGCAGGGGAAAAAAACCTAGTGACTTCCATTTATTTTGCAAGCAACAGATCTCAGTCATTGCCAGGAAGCCTTTATAGCCCTTCCTGTCCATAAGGATCCAGCCACTAACCTGGTCTACAGTCTTTTACTGTAGTTTTACGGTCCTTTCAGAAACTCACCCCACGGGGCAGCTGCTAGGTGCAGACCCTGACAACAGCATCAACATGAGGTCTGAAATGTACATTGTAAATCAAATAATTTGCACCAGCTGAGCTTAATGAAGTTGACTCACATGTTATGTTGCTCATATGAATGCACGACTCTTACAAAAGGCCACCATGAGTTGCCCACTGCTGCAGCATGTAAACCAACCCAGAATAAAACCTAAAATTATGTGGGACTTGTTACAATGGGGGAAAAAAGGACGCCTTGACACAAAGGGCAGCAGTCATCTCTTCAGCACAGAGGAGTCAGAGCCAGCAAATGGATTAAAAGTGACAGGGACAAATTACCAGAAAAACGATCAATTAGTATTGCCTCAGGAAACTAACTAGAAGGAGCAATGAGAAGGCAGGGGATCATGGGAAATGCTTCACAAAGATAAAAGGAGCACAGAGATACTACCCAACTTTTACTCAACTAAATCCACTATTCATGGTCATGAATGCTGGCCTATACAGAAGGAAGCCTGAAAGACAATTAAGCTTCCATCACTGAAAACCTCCAGCTGGCAATCCTAGGACCAAACTATACTTTGTGTAGTTTAGTCCTTGCTTGTTGTTCTTGCTAAATATCAGTCACTGGAAGGCTCAATACAGGTTGGGATCAATGTAGAGGTGAAGGGAGATTCATCCTTTGCCTCCACCATGGTCAATCCAGATCTGATTCCTATGCATGGCCATCATTCCATGATGCGGCACATTTTGAGAGCCAGGTAGAGTGGCAGACTTGAGGTACCCTTCACTTTCTGTTTGCTACGGTCTCTCTCCAGCCTGCTGCCTACAGAAGTCCCATTGATCCACTTCCCGCTTGCTAAAAGTGCCCTCCCTGATTTGTTTAAAGCAGTACTTCTCAATCTTTTTAGCACCATGACCCCAGTTCTTTGGCTGCGGCAGCTGGGTAGCACCCCAGAATGCCTTGCGGTACCTCAGCCAGTGCCAACCCACAACTTGCTTGCAACCCACCACTCGTGACCCACTGGTGGATCGCAACTAGCTGGTTGGGAATAGCTGGTTTAGGGGGAAATCCTAACCTGGAATTAGGCTGGCACAGTTAGGCCAGCAAAGTTTGGCCGGCACAAGGGCCACCATAAAGCATGTTTGGACCACTCACGGAGTCAGAGAGGCCAGCACACAGATGTGCGTCATCCTCCATGACTCAGAGAGTGGTCCAAATGCGCTTTACGGTGTCCCTTGTGCCAGCCAAACTTTGCTGGTCTAACTGTTCAGGCCTAACTCCAGGTTAGGATCGCACACTTAAAGGAACTATGTGAGAAAGGAGTGAGGCATATAGTTAAGGAAGCAGATCACTGCTTCCCATGCCCATGCAATCTGCTTTACTGTTCACACGCCTAGCTCCTTTACATGGTCCCTTTTAAATACAACAGGAAGTGTAATCCTGCACAACCTCTTTCATAAAAAAAAAGATTCAGGAAGCAGGGAGGTAAGGGGCTGGATACTTCTGCCTGGTTTTGGGGTGTAAGCAGTAGCGACAGCAGGTTATGGATGGAATTAGGTGGTGAATCATGTTGGAATGTTCCTGCCCCTATGGCTATTTGCCACTTCCCTCCTCACACACTTCTTATAGTTCTCACACCTTGAAGCTAATTTCCCACCATTTCTCTTCTTGGCCTTTTCTCTCTTCCCATTTTGCTTCCTGCTCTCTTAGGGCCCAATCCTATCCAAATTTCTAGCATCAGCACAGCCGTAATGCAGCCCAAAGGTAAGGGAACAATTCCTTGAGGAGGTCTTTGTGATGGCTCCTGCACCACAGGATGCAGTGCACACCCATCAGCACAGCTGCATCAGTGCTGGAAAGTTGGATAGGAATTGGCGCTTCACCTTCTTCCCTTCTCTCTGAAACCAGGAGTTCCTCCTCTATTTTACCTTCACACTTTTATAAGATACTTCTTTTCATTTCTAGATTTAAGTTGTCTCTCCGATGCTTAAAAAGCTTTTCCTTCAGCCCTCCTTTCTTTTACGTGACCAGCACAACCCAAATATTCTTCACAATACTTTCTTAAAGGGAAGCAAACCAGTATTATGTAAAAGGGAACAGATACAGAGTGCAGTCCTAAACTGGAGTTAGGCCGGCATAAACCAAGTCAGCAAAGTTTGGCCAGCACAAGGGCCACTGTAAAACGTGTTTGGACCCCTCTTGGAGTCGTGTGCTGGCCTCTCTGATTCCGAGAGTGGTCCAAACATACTTTACGGTGGCCCTTGTGCTGACCAAACGGCTTAATTTATGTCGGCCTAACTGCAGTTTATGGGACGTGGTGGCGCAGCGAGTTAATCTGCTGTTGCTGGGCTTTCAACCGCAAGGTTGGGAGTTCAAGACTGCGTGACGGAGTGAGCTCCCATTGCTTGTCCCAGCTCTTGCCAACCTAGCAGTTCGAAAGCACCTAAAATGCAAATAGATAAATAGGGACCACTTCGGTGGGAAGGTAATGGCGTTCCGTGCGCTACGGCGTAGAGTCATGCTGGCCACATGATCAGACAGAAACGCTGGCTCTACAGGCTTTGAAACGGAGATGAGCACCGCCCCCTACAGTCGGTCACGACTAGACCATTCGGTCGTGGGGAAACCTTTACCTTTAACTGCAGTTTAGGATTGCACCCACAAATATCTCTATGTTGTCAAGTGGAGCTAACTTTTTACAGGTTTGAATTCACATATATTATCCCAGTTTTTGGAATGGTTCAAGCTGAAGCTAGGAGTTTGTTTGTTCTTCAATACCTGTACAGAAGTTGCCTTTTGCTCTTATCCCACATGCTGGGATAAGATAGGCCCATTAAAATAAATTAATGTATGAAACAAATACCGGGTTAATTTAATAAGCTGTTAAAGTGTTAATTCAGCTTGACTAAAATACCAGAAAGAAATTATCATAGGAATCCATCTTCGGTAAACAAACGAGGTCATCTAATAATGCTTAAAAGCACTGCATACACATTATCCCAGAGGCCCTTATAATAACCCTGTACATGTAAGGTAGGTCAGAAGTATTAACCCCATACTTTTGATGAGAAGCTGAGAAAACAGAGGCTTGCCTAAAGCAACCCATTGAATATGGCTGAGGAAAGGCCTGAACCAGGAAATTCCCAGCGCATATACCTCTAGCTTCTATACAGGCAGTGATGTCATCCGGGCGTGCCAGGAAGCGGAACGCCCGGATGATTGGCAGCCCTCCGCCCCTATGGCGGAGGCCAGCCACGCCTCCCTGTGCCTGGAATCGCTCCATTTCAGAGCGATTCGGACACGCGGGAGGGAGGGCGGGCCCAGGAGCAGCTCACCCGTCCTCGGGAGAGGCGGCGCGGCCCGGGCCCGTCCGCGGAACTAGCGGAACGGCGTACCAGGCCGTTTTGCCAGGATGACACCGCTGTATACAGGGAAGAACTCTCTATATTTACGAGCATTTAAAAGCATCTCTTAGGAGAGGTGGTATTGCCTAAATAGTTTGGCATTAGATAAGTCAATCCCCTTATTCTAACCTTTGTACTGCTGTGCCCTACCCTATCCTACATCTCTGCACTGCTGAATGACTGCACATTCTAAAGGGGCCACAGGACATTTGTGAAAAAGCCACACAACTTGGCAAGGTAATTTGCCTGCCTTAAAATGAATCTAGACAACTAATTAACTAGCCAACTAAATACGGCATCCTGTTTTTGCTTATAATTTAGCCACAGTCCCCCCCCCCCACTCTGCGGGAAATGATTTCCAAACCAATCTTATACTTTAGTTGGACTGGAGCTAATTATGGTTTGAGAATTCCTCGAGGATGTCAATACTGCCTACACATCAATCTTCAGCCACTCTGTCTCACACTAATAAGTGACAGCTGCAAAATGGGAGCACGCTGTGAAAGCATGACAGAAAATTCCCAAGGAATAAATTCCCTGCAGGTTCCCAGCTACCGTCCTGTCTCTGAAGAATCTTATCTGTCTCTACTGTGAAGGCCTAAGGTGATCATAAAATGCTCTTTTAAGGTAAGAGCATCACTGCCCAGTACACTAACATGTCACAGCTGAAAACGCATGGAACCCGGACATTATCAACGCAGCCAGAGCCTTCTTTGCTGCTGCTCCTGCTTCCTACCACATATTGCAATAAGGGACGTGGTGGCGCAATGGGTTAAGCCACTGCTGCTGTGCTTTCCGACCGGAAGGTTGGGAGTTCAAGACTGCGTGACGGAGTGAGCTCCCGTTGCTTGCCCCAGCTCCTGCCAACCTAGCAGTTCGAAAGCACCTAAATGCAAGTAGATAAATAGGGACCACTTCGGTGGGAAGGGAATGGCGTTCCGTGCGCTACGGCATATAGAGTCATGCCGGCCACATGACCATGGAAGCTTGTCCTCGGACAAAACACTGGCTCTACAGGCTTTGAAACGGGGATGAGCACCGCCCCCTACAGTCGGTCACAACTAGACCATTCAGTCGTGGGGAAACCTTTACCTTTTACCTTTGTTAGCTCAGCCCTGCACTGATTTAAAAGGACAAGTGTGTGTTCATTTGATTAAAACTAGTAAAACGTTATTGCCTTCCTTTCTGATTTGCATGTACATCTGGTCTCTCACCATCCAACCTTGCACAATCCAAAAGGCAGCTAACAACCTCAAACACGAATCAAAAGGATTTCAACAACAACTAGAAACATAAAACAACATGAAAATAAAGCATTAAGATCGAGATTGCATTTGCCCCTGTAGCAAACAAGAAACACAGAAGTGGAAGCTGGAACCTGAAGAACAGAAAGAAACTTGAGAACTGAAAATTGGGAACTGAAGAACTTAAACTTAAGCGACTCACACAGTTCCCAAAAGTTCTTTTTTAAGCAGAGAAGACTTTTAAGCAGATTCAGTCCTTGGACTGAATCTGGGATATTCTCCCAACAAAATGTGTGCTCTGAGAAGTGCTCTCACTTGGGTATGCAACCAAACAGATTCTCTTTGGTTGCTAAGAGAGTACAAAGTGCAGAAGAACGGGTGTCAGAGAAAAACTCGTGGGATGAGAAAGCAAACAACGGGCCTTCAAACACCCAAGTATCCTGTGTTTTCTGGTACACACCCACTCCCAAAGCATGCTTTGGCTGGCAAAGCAACAGGTATCTGGGTAAAGGATGGCTAAATATAGAGACAAATGGAATCCGGTGCTAGAACTCCATGAATAAATCTGGCTCTTCAGATTGGAGAAGGGGAAGCAGAGAAAAGAAAGAAAGAAAGGGGGATTTCTGTGTACAGGCATGCCCTGGTATCCACTGGGGTTCTGTTCTGGACCCCCGATGGATACCTGAAACTGGGCATACTGGGGACACCTTTTTAAAGATGGGGAAATATCAGTGGTTTTGTTGCAACAAGGTAAAAAAATAGGTTTGTTTAATGTTCCCATATCTTTTCAATAAGTGTCCCAGTATTCATGGTACCTTATCTATGGTTAACTTAAACTGTGGATACTGAATCAGTGGATACTGGGGCATGCCTGTAGTTTCGTGATCTCTGGGTGAATTCTGCCTGCATCCACAAAAGTTATCGGAGTCTTGTAGCTTCCTCCATCCCTCCCCACCTCAGATTCTGCTAGGTCTGTCCAAAGGCCTACAAATACAGGCAGGCTTCACTCACATAATAAATGTGTGCCTCAGGACATACAACCTGAGTGAGGGGTCTGGGCCTTCACTGCCACTCTACCTTTGCAGGCTGGTGGGGACTGTCCATAATTTGTGTAGTTAAAGGGCGTAATCATCATCATTTTTTAAATACTCCTGTGAAGGCTATAAGCTGCATGAGGCCCTCAGCCCCATGATATCTGTTGGTATCTTGAGACGTGCAGGACTCTCCAGACATGGGCAAAACCGTAACAGAATTCAGTAAGTCCCCAAGTTTGACTCAGCTAAAGCCCCAAGTCTGACACAAACTGAATATGTGAGAACAGCATCACACGTTACTCTCCTCATAACTTTTTTTTTTTTTACAACGCAGGTAAAATGGGTCAGGGCAGACTGGTGAAACAAGAAATATAGTTTATCTGGGGACTGCCTCTGCTTCCAAAGCCAACTGGGTCTAGGCCTGATCAGGCTCCTGATGAGATGGCCTAGCCACTCACACTGGCCTTTGCTGCAAAAATGTTTCCAGCTTTCTCACATTAGCTGGCTTCCCTTGAGGACTACTGGACTTATTCACTCGTTCAGTGTAATTCAATGGATCACTTTGTGTGTTGTGCATTTGTGTTTTTTGTTTTGCTATCGCTTCTCTGCTTACTGTCAACCTCCTGTTTATTCACCCTGTTTTTACAACAACCCTGTGAGGGTTGTTGGTGAGGCTAGCTGAGGGTCACCCAGGAAGTTTCATGGCTGAGCAGGGATTTGAACCTGGATCTTCCAGGTCTAAGTCCAATCCCCAAACCATTACACTGATTACACCATCTTGGCTCTACACACATATGCATGCGCATGCACAAACACATTCTCTCTCTCTCTCTCTCTCTCTCTCTCTCTCTCTCTCTCTCTCTCTGATGAGGCAAATCATTTTCTGTTCGGCTTCCAGTTTAGCCATTGGAAGTTCTAATAACTAGAATATTACCAGAATCCAACGTAATCATCATCATTTTTTAAAATAAATTTAAACATTACCGAAAGATTTCATGTCCTTTAGACTGAACCATCCAGTTCCTTCTGGCATGACTATGGGAGAGGTTTCCATTCTAGTATTATTTTTTCTAATGCACAGTTTATCTTGGGAAGATCTGATGGGAAACTTGTCCTGCTCCCCCACTCTCGCTAGCAAATGGTATAAAACCAGAAGGATAGATTTGAGGATTTTGAAGTTGTTTGGAGGTCCCCAAGGGGCTCAATGGCATTTCTCAAACCCTTGGGTGAACAGGGCGGCAGCAGCGGCAGTTTTGTGAGCAAAGAGAGTCTCCGCCAAGACTCAGGTTGAGTGGGAGGCTGAAAGAATCAAAAGCTCGAGAGTAGGGGGTGGAGTGTTAGGAAGGAAACAAGTAGTGGCAACACAGGAGAAAATGGGAGAGATTCCAGAATGGGAATAAAAAGCAAAGGAAGGAGAATGGAGAGTGAGGAGAGGGCTGTTCTTGCAAGCAGGAGCAGCCCTGGCAAAAGCACTCAGGCAGCATTTCTTCCCTGGCTGTCCAAAGCAGCCAAAGGGGAGAACCTCCTGCCACTCCTGGCTGCTTCAAAGGAAGAGAAGGATTGTTCCTTTGGCAATGGCACATGACCAGGCTGAGACAACCAGGAGACTCAGCAGAAGGACTGCACCTGTCTCCCAGCCGGCCTGCTTTCCTCTGGCTACTCTGGGGGCAGGGGAGGGAAACAGGAGACGGCCAGGGAAGAGAGAGCAAGCAAGCCTTTCATCTGGGTTTTCCTTCAGTCCTTCCTTCCCTCGCTTGAGTTTTGAGGCATGAACCTCCACAGCGCTTGTGTCCATGTATGAGCAGATGCCCTCTCCCTGCCCACCTGCATTCAGTCAAAATCAAGCCACACATCTTCCAAATCTAGAGCATTCCCTCAGTCATGGAATGAAAGGCATGGCAAGGTAGCAGCCACTGAAATAAACTCCCAAGGTAGCACAACGAGCAAAGCACATTATTCCTTGCTACAGTACTTGGCTGGCTAGCGACAAAACTCTCTCTCTCTCTCTCTCTCTCTCTCTCTCTCTCTCTCTCTCTCTCTCTCTCTCTGTGTGTGTGTGTGTGTGTGTGTGTGTGTGTTGGGGGGGGTGGTTGCTCTAAAGCAGAGAAAGGCCTTGCTCCCTCAAAATTACAGGACTGTGCAGACAGGAAGAAGCCAATCTTTGCTACAGATGCTTTTCCTGGCTTCAAAACTGAAAAAAGCAGGTGTGCTCTCAGTCGCTGCTAAAATAAAGCCAAGAAAAAGAGAAAGGAGGTAGGTGGGGGGGGGGAGGAAGGTATATTTGGGCACAAACGTGGGCCCTTCAACCTTCCTTCTTCAAGCAATGCCAGAAGGCCATCAGCGTTTTGAAATATACCTAAAAGCCTCTTCGAGCACAGCCTGGTCTGGCCCTAATTCAGTCTGCAGAGTCCGTCTACACACACAAACAAGTTTTTCTAAGGCTAAAGAAGACAGGGAACCAAGCATTTGGATGCACCCTTTGGATTGCTGCTGTTCCTGAAGGTCCAAGTGGCAGTGGTGGTTCTTTTTAGCAGCTTGAGGTGATATAACAGAGGCCCTCTTACCGGTTGCCATGGTAACCCATACCTTAGGCCCGCAACCCTACCTTGGAGTAAGCCCCATTGAACTGAATGGGCCTTTCTTCTGAGCGTAAACATAGGTTTACGCTGTTAGGGAAGTCTAGATTAGATGGCTAAAACCTGCTGCCTTTAAAGGATGTCCAAATCTGCAACTAGGGCAGAATTTCTCTGCCAGGGGCACAGCTGCGACCAACTGCAGGCAACGCATGAGGCCAATGATTAAGACAACTTCACTGGTTACCAGTTGGTTTCCAAGCCCATTAAAGCCCACAGTCCAGGATATCTCAGGGACCACCTTCTCTGATATGAATCTTCCCTGAGGGGGTCTTCCTCCTGATTCCTGTTCCACGTGGAGTTGATGGGGGTTAATTGAGAGACAGGGGCCATGTCAGCTGCCACACAAGGTGGGATAAACTGCTTTACATGCATATACAACAAAAGGAAGCGAGATCAACCTAAGTCCCCATGTCAAAGAAAGAAGTCTGTGGGAAGGAGCGCATTTCCCATTTTGAAGGGGCGTGGTTGGAGCTGGGAAAACAAGGAACAGAAAAATGAGGTGAAAGATGGCCTCTGCATAAGGGAGATACTAACAAAGCTTTATTGAAACGGCCAGTTTAAAATGTAAAGGTCAAGGAAACAGCATATATTTGATCAGATCAAGTGTTTATTCAGTCCAACTCTATCTCCAACTGTGATCACCCAGATGATAACCTCTGGGAAGCTTGCTTAGGAGTGCAAGATGGAAATAGCTATATCCTATTGTTTGTCCTCAGCATCCCATAATCAGTGGTATATTGCCTCTGAATATCCCTGCTAACTGGGTAAAGAGGCTCTTTTTCAAGTGGTGCACCTCTTATATTCAGCAGGGGGAGAATGACTACCCCTCTTCACCCCAGCACAGTGTCTTTTTAGTGGGGGGAGGGGTTTGCATCATTTCAGATCGTGAGCCCTTTTTGGGACAGGGAGCCATTTGATTTTGTCTGTAAACTGCTTTGTGAACCTTTTGCATTGAAAAGCAGTATATAAATAATAAAATGGAGGTGCCATTAGTCACCATATTATAGGTCTACCCTACATGTCCCTTCCAGGATAGTGGATGAGTGTCATATGAACCCATCTTTGCTCAGATTGTGTTTGGGCCACTAACTGATCTTCCTAAAGGAGGAGGATGCAGCATTTCTGGTGGCGTCAATCCTAGTGGCAGTATTTTTTGCAACAGGACAAAGAGCTGCCTTCCCAGACCAGGCATGTGTTCTAGTGTCATATATCTTTCCCTCTCCTCCCCTTTCCTATGTTGAAGTGGAGCCTCATGCAGCGACGGGATCTACAAACGACCTGGGGGAACGCTGGGTGGGACTTATGTGGGGCTTCTGCGTGATTGGCTGCCCGTCCGCAGCGTTCTGCAGCTGTCCTGGTCTGGGGAGGCTGCCCCTGGTTAGCGCGCCCCACCGCTCCTCGCCCAGGCACCCGGCGCGACCCTCACTCATCCTCCGCAGTGAGCAGGAGACCCCCCGAGGCCAGGGCAGCTGCGGATTGCCGCGGACGGGCTGCCAATCACCCGGATGTCCCGCCTACGTCCCGCCCAGCGTTCCCCCAGGTCGTTTGTAGATCCTGTCGCTGGCCTCATGCCAATATGAGACCATGGGCACAATCCTAACCTGGAGTTAGGTCGGCACATTTAGGCCAGCAAAGTTTGACTGGCACAAAGGTCATGGTAAAACATGTTTGGACCACTCTCGGAGTTAGGGAGGATGGTGCACGTCTGTGTGTTGGCCTCTCTGACTCTGAGAGTGGTCCAAACATACTTCATGGTGTCCCTTGTGCCAGCCAAACTTCGCTGGCCTAATTGTGCCAGCCTAACTCCAGGTTAGGATTGTGCCCCTTGTGGGTTCCTGGGAGAAGCAGAAATAATAGGAGCAGATATTCCAACTTGAATATTCCACTTACGGCTGCCCAGCACTAAGAATATGAAGACTGAAATAAAATAGAGCTACCAAAATGAAAGGGTAGTTTGTTTCTCAATGCCACTGTGTAAGAGGTTAAGATAATCTAACTCAGAGAAGCGACCAGCCTCACATGTTTGGCCTGATAAATGCCAACAGTCCAGGTACAAAAGCAGGGCATCCACTGGATACATGTCTTGTTATTTGGATAGAAAGAAAGCATGTCAGGGTAAAGAAGCTGAGCTCAGAATAAGGATGAATATATTAGGAGCAGCCCCCCCCCAGCCTGTTTGCAAACTGCATCTACGTCACTAGGTTAAGAGAGGAGAAGGTGCAGGCCAAAGGGGAAAGTACCCAGGCTGTAAGGGATTTTATGCAATGAGAGAAATGGTCAGATTGGATTTAAACAGATATTTAAACAGTATTTGAAATACAAACTACTATATATATATATAAACTGAAGTATATAAATACTGTTTGATGATGATAAACTGAGCTTTGAAGTTCGCTTGAAGTTTGTGAACCAGCATCTACAATGGGCCAAGCAACTGTGTTCATCACCTTATAAATTCAAAAATTCATCGTTTATCACTTTTTCTAATCCAACATTTCACCACTGGTTAAGGAAACATTTCAAGTCATTCAGGTTTAAAGGTCGTTTTAGTACATGTTGCCGGTCACTGAAATAGCGATGTAACTAGCTCAGTCTGCCCCACAAAACCAGTTGCGCTAAAGTGTCCTGACTGAAGTGATTTTAATCGTAGCCACCGTGACTAATGGTGTCAATTATTACCAAGACTTCAGATTCCTTCACAATTATCAGTTCTGAAGTCTCTGGGCTGAATCGACCTCATAGACCTAAGCAAGCTGAACAACCATTATCTTTTCCTGGGAACTATATTTTGCGGGGGAGTGGGTGTTGGGAGGACTTGGGAATCACTAATAATTCTCAACACCCTATTCCAGTGGTTCCCAAACTATGGACCCGTGGCCCTCCATCAGTCATTAACCACAATTTTCAGTGGTTTGTGAAACTGACAGAGTAGATTAGGCTATGTGCATCAAGGGTTAAACCACCTGCTACTTGTGGGGAGCACTGCTGCCCAATCACCATTATAGCCACAGAGGCTTGAGCAGCTGTCAAAGTGGCACTTTTTAAAAAGTGGCTCCCGATGCTAAAACATTTGGGAACCAACCACTGCCATAATGAAACCTGTCACAGGCAAAATCTTGACAGGGGTGCAAAAAGCATCAAAGGTCCTGTAATTAATGTAATTAGTAGGCTATTAAATTGTGTCATCTTTTTCATTTCTTAGCTTGGAAAAATGAGGTATGTTTTCAAGGTGACAGATGAAAAGTCACCTTGCGGGGAGGCTTATTGAGGACAGCAGAGCAGGCAGAGGAGCAGCACCCTGGCAACTTTTCAGGGCTCTGACTGTCTAATGCAGTAAAGCATATCCAGGCATCCAACAAGCTAGTGAATGCTTCAGGCAGTGGCAAGTTCAGAGACATATGACACCTGGACAACAGGTTTTTAGCATATTATTTTTATCTGCATGATGAGAACTTTCAAGTTTTAATTATTTAGTAGTACTCTTAGAGCACAATCCTAACTGGGAGTTAGGCCGGCACAGTTAGGCCAGCAAAGTTTAGCTGGCACAAGGGCCACTGTAAAGCACGTTTGGACAATTCTGTCTCGGAGTCAGGGAGAATGGTGCACGTCTGTGTGCTGGCCTCTCTGACTCTGAGAGTGGTCCAAATACTTATACTTTACGGTGTCCCTTGTACCAGCCAAACTGTGCTGGCCTAATTGTGCCGGCCTAACTCCCAGTTAGGATTGCGTCTTTAAAGATTTACAAGCATTCTGAATTCTCTGCAGATTTTATCAATCACTACCTACAGGGGTCAGTTCAGTTCAGTAGGTTTCTACTGTGTTATATTTTTAACTTTTTATTTCCTATATATCATACAATCTTCCAGATTATTTTGTTCATTGTGCTGCTGGGGCAGGGTGCAGAGACACAGACTTGCGACCCAGTCCCAAGAAACAATCGGTAACAACCCTGGGCTTCTCCAACCTTGACTGCCTGCCACATGCAAGAAGACCAATGAGTCAGGTTTGCACTAATGGTCAAGTGCAATTCATTTTGTAAGGCTCCTTGTAGTTGTATCATCCTTCCAGAACTTACTAATCAGCAATGTCACCTTTACGAATGAATCTCGATTTTACTTAAAACATTTTTTAAAGGAAACTTCGGAAAATATCTCGGACGAGGAAGCCACAAGAAAACAGAGATTTCATTTTATAAGCACCAGACCAGACCATGGCTTCCAGCCAACCACGTGTTGTGTGGAGGCACTTTTCATGAATTGCGGAGCACCAATGCCTCCCTCACACTCCCTTCCATGAAGGCAAATGACACAAAGGTAGACAGAGATGAGGAGGAGTGACTGAGTTTCTCAGTCAAATCCAACGACGCCCTCCTCACCGCCTTCATTTCAGACAATTCACACATTACACAGCAGCAAACCCAGGTTTGCCACTGTGCCCCAGAGCCCATCCCGACTCACAGATTCCTGTCCCTGTCTGCTACGCACGCTTGTTGGTCCCATTCCTGCTCTGCGTTGCTGATGAACAAACCGCGTGCAGATGCCTTTGCCTAAATCGTCATCCGTCCTCTCTCCCCCTGGCACACTTTATTGCCTCCTACATGCTCCTCCTCGCTCTGCTTAGAAAAGGCTTCACCCGTTTGTCTTTCAGAGGGGAAAACTTTCCTCTCTGCTCTCTCCCAAGGAGTTTCTCCAAGTCTAGCCTAAGTGCAAGCAGCCCAGAACTGGGATCCTACCCCCCCCTTCCAACTTTCCCTAGTGCAAAGTGCCCTTACCTTCTTTCCCAGGTATCCTATGAGGAAGGGAAGCCCAGAGCAGGAGAAGGAACTCCAGGGAGAGACCTGCCTTCCTGCCAGGGAATCTCAGCTCCATATTTCCCGAGGAGGCAATCCTGCTCCCAGATCCTTGCAGCGCTTCCTAACTCTGCCTGTCTACGGCTCTCTCAGGTCCTTGGCCAAGGCCCTAGACATCTGGGCGCTGGTGCGCTGCCCTGTGTGCGTGAAGTTCTCCCCAGAGCCTCCTGCCTGTAACTTCTGCATTGCAAAACTCAGCCTGCCTGGCCCTGAGTTATGATGAAAGACTCAGGCAGAGGAGTGGTGAAACCTGTTCTCTCTCCCAATCAACTCCCTGGCTTTACTAGCGTTAAAGGGGCTGGCCCAGAACTTCCTATCTGGCAGACAAATAAACTCACCTTAAAGGTAGCCACCTTTTCCTAGAATGGTCCCTATCTGCTTTGTCTTCAGTCCTGCTCTGTTTGCGGTTCCACGGTGCCACCTTGTGGGCTTCTGCTGACATGCTCCGTCTTGTTCCCATTGGGCTCTGCTGTGATTTCCACAGATTTCCTGCGGATGGACTACAAGATCTCTTGGGATGCGTACATAAAATACCACATGAGGATTTCTTTAAGAGTTTATTCAAAACATATGCCTTTTCTATCTGCACTGTTCAAATGTGTATTAAGAACAAGACTGACAAGGCAGTTTTCTTTCCACATCTCCAAAGGCTCATTTGACTGTCATGTGAAAAGCCTGTCAATCTTCATTGTTCCTCTTCTCAGAGGCCTAGTTTCCATACAATCTAACATGTTTGCCATAGGCCATGTGGACAATATTAACCCCTGTTAACTACATTAAGGGCCAAATCCTATCCAATTTTCCAGCCATGATGCAACAGTCCCAATGGGTGTCTGTGCTGCATTCTGTGGTGGAGGGGGAGGCCTCCTCAAGGCAAGGAAACTTTTATTTATGTTGTGTACATGGACGGATTTCTGGAGGAAAGGTCCATCGTGGGCTATAGGCAATGATGGGTTGTAACCTCCTTACATTAGTAGTAGTCTACTTCAGAGTACCGGGTGCAAGGGAGTGGCAACAGGATGCAAGCATCTTGTTGTCTCATGCCTCCCTGGGGCACCTGGTGGGGCCGCTGTGAGATACAGGAAGCTGGACTAGATGGGCCTTTGGCCTGATCCAGCAGGGCTCTTCTTATGTTCTTATTTGCTTACCTTGGTGCTCTATTGCAGCTGCATTAGCACCAGAAACTTGGATAGGGTTAGGGCCTAAGGCCACGATCCTATGTAGACTTCTCTGCGAGTAAGAGCCATAGAACTCAATGGGGCTTAACTGCTGAATAAACATGTATAGGTTTGTGCTGTAAGAGGCGCCTTTTTAAAATTGGTGGCTCACTTGAATTTAGCAGGGGAAGAGCAAGTGTTCTAGCATAGCATCTTGATTGCTGGCTGGCATCTCTTTTGCATCTTTTCTAGTTTACAGTCCCTTTGAGACAGCGGCTTATCGTCTCCTACTCAGGAAATGGCTTTGTGAACTTTTATTTGTTGAAAAGTCGTATAGCAATTTAAAAAAAAATAATATTACTTGAAAACCTTCTACACTGGCGTGAGATTGATGTGAAAAGTAGCCATTTGAGCTATGTGACTCACATGATGTGGTTCTTTGATGTGCTCACAATGCATTGCGGACACTGATCATAGGGTTTCTCCTGTCATTTAAGCCTGTTAAGCAGTACTTTTGGTTTTTGTCAGAAAACCGGAGGTATTGTTTAAAGGCCTTCTGATGCCTTCAGAAGGATTTTGGAGCATGGCAGGATGTTGCGCGAAGACTTCAGAGCTCCAGGTGAGTGGGGGTGGTGGAAGGTGGGGGGGTGGACTGTGGTCCTGGCCCCAGATGGGAAATGGACCAGAGATGCAACTGTCTCAGAACACAATCCTAACCTGGAGTTAGGCAGGCACAGTTAGGCCAGCAAAGTTTGGCGGGCACAAGGGACACCATAAAGCATGTTTTGACCATTCTCAGAGTCAGAGAGGCCAGCACACCGATGTACACCATCCTCCCTGACTCCGAGAGTCGTCCAAAAGTCCTGTACGGTGGCTCTTGTGCTGACCAAACTTTGCTGGCATAACTGTGCCAGACTAACTCCAGGTTAGGATTGCACCCTCAGTGGGCTTCATTAGTGAGAATTCAAATCCACTTCTCCTCACTCCATATAATACTTTGCAGGTTGATTCTCCCTGGCAGGGGTTTTAGTTCAGAGGTGGTAGGCTATGATTGGCTGCTAAGTGTAGTCTATAAGAGATACAAAGCAGGAAAGCTGATACATTTGGAAGAATTTCTATTGAGTAAAGCTTACACATACAAGACCTCCTTGGGTAGAATGTAACACTAGCCAGTTCTTTCATACGCACATCATCAGAGCCCAGTCCTAACCAACTTTCCAGCACTGATGCAACCGTGTCAATGGGGCATGTGCTGTGTCCAGCTGTGGGCGGGACAGTCAGGGAGGCCTCCTCAAAGTAAAGGAATGTTTCCTCCCTTATCTTGGGGCTGCATTGTGGCTGCACCGGTGCTGAAAAGTTGGTTTGGATTGAGCTGAAAAACTTAGATCAACTAAGATGAAACCGGTAATTTAAATTGGCAACGATTTTCTGGATCATTTTCTTGATAAATTCCGCCCTCTTTGGCTATCCAAGTACAATGCAGTGGAGTTGAACAGGTAGCAATGACGCCATCTGATTTTCTCTGTACACAAATGGTATAAAGCTTCCATCCATAGCTTCCGAGTTTGTAAGTGATGGCATTGCACCTGGTCACTTTATTTACTGGCTTTCTCTGTCCTGGGGAAACCTTTGTCGTGATGAACGTGGACCAAAGCCATTTGAACCAGAAGAAAACCACGTTGCCGTCCAACAGCTTGAATAGTGGTCTGGCGCTAGCGGTGACTGTTACATCTTCCCAGCCCTTGTTGTAAACCAAAATTGTGAGGTCGCTGCTTTCCAGTTCTGAACAAAAGGTAAACACAGAAAATGTCATTCCATATTTCCATCTCCAAGGCATGATAAAGCATGCAACAGTGCCATCCGATGCATGTCTACTTGGAAGTCAGTCTCACTGAACTCAATGGAACTTACTCCTAGGAAAGTTTGTATAGCAGTAGTTCCCAGAACCCTATAGGCAGTGATGTCATGCAGGGGGTACGCGGGGGTATGCGAGTACCAGTTTCTAGTATTACAGCTGGCCCCGCCCATTCGCCCGCCCACTCGTCGACTCCGCCCTCTGCAACATTTGAATTTCCTGCATGTTTGAGTTGCCTGCATGTTCTCAGAGCCAGGCAGGCAGGCAGGCAGCGAGTGGAGCCTTGCCTTTCCTTGCCACTGAAAAATGAGTTGCTCTGGGGTTTTAACATGATGCCAGGCCTCCTTCACATGTTCTGGGGGTGCTGTGGAATACTGTTGCAACTGTTGGGTCAGTTTAAAATCATCTGAGGCCTCAAAAAGGGCTTTTTTCATGTCACTTCCTGCCACGACATCACTTCTGGCTTATGACGTCACTTCCGGTGGGCGGGTCCCAACACATTCCAATCAAAAGTGAGTACCTGTTCTTAAATCATTTAGATGACACCACTGCCTATAGGGGAGTTTGGAAGCAGGTAAATGGTTGTATCGGCAGGAAGGGGGCCGGGGAGGGGGGCAGTGACAGTGCTGCAGAGATTCCAGTTTCGATAGGAGATGAGAGCTTTTTACAGCAGCCTCAGAGGGGGCTGGAAACCTCCAGGACCCTGCAGGAGGCCAGCACTGCCCCCCCAGATAAATAAGAAGCCCCTTGGCAGCACCAGTGTTGCAGGGCACAATCCTAACCTGGATTTAGGCTGGCACAGTTAGGCCAGTAAAATTTGGCTGGTACCACTCTGGGAATCAGGGAAGATAGTGCATGTCTATTTGCTGGCCTCTCTGACTCCAAGAGTGGTCCAAACATACTTTATAGTTTCCCTTGTGCCAGCCAAATTTTGCTGGCCTAACTGTGCCGGCCTAACTCCAGGTTAGGATTGCGCCCGCAATCTCTGCAGCACTGTCCCTGCTATTGGAGCGGGGCCACTCCCCTTAAAGGGAAATGCCCTGCTTCCTGTTCCCCTGGTGGTTCATGACCCAGTGATGTCATTCAGGGGGAATGGACCAGAACGGGCGTTCCGGATCCTAACGGGCTCCGTGGCTGGTTCCGGGTTCCTGACAAGTGCCAATCAAAAGTGAGTTCCTGTTCCTAAATCATTTGAATGACACCACTGTTCATGGCCCACCAGTTTGGGAACCACTGGTAGGATTGCAGCCCAAATCACATTGCCAAACCACTGGCCAGGTGCTTTCATGGTGACATGTTTGCCTACACCTGATTTGTGAGGCTGCCCCAATCTACAATATCTTTGATGTTCTTTAATTCTAGTATTGACATCTTGGTGGAGCTGATGTAAACTTTGCTACATTTGCACAGGGGGAAAATTTATAACAGCACACACACACACCCCTATTTGTGTGGGAAAGAAAATGTTTCTAGACATTTAGGGCGCAATCCTAATCCACTTTCCAGCTTTGGAGTAAGGTAATCCACCGTTAGGAACAGAAACTGGGCCATTCCCTCTCAAGAGGGGTGGCTCAGTTCAGGGTTACCTGGGAGCAAGTCCCAATGAGAGCCTACTTCTAAGTAAACATGAACAGAATTGGGCCACACAGTTTTCTAATGCCATAGAGTAATTTGTAGCAAAAGCTAAAGTTTGATGGGACTTTCTCCCATCAGCCATTACATAAACATGTTCATGCAAAATAGCTGGAGCAGGCTAGGCAGACAGCAGCTTTCCTCTGAAGAAGTATTTAGGATGCTGTTGTCGAATGGAGAGAGTCTGCCCTACTCTCTAAGGGGCAACATTTCCTAATCCATGAATCTGGTTCCAGAGCCCAAGAGCATTCCCACTCAGCCCCCAGTGACTTCATTGCGAATGTGCACATTCTTTGATTTTTTTTCAACACCTGGGTGGAAGAATGTAATGCTGGGGCAGGTATCTGAGTGGGTGGATTAAATCTGAAACTTTGACTCATTCATTTGAAATATGTCCCTCTGTTTGAAATGCTAAAGCTGTTTACTTAGTTGGAAGAAGCCCCTACAAGTTCATATGTGAATCCACAGTTTAACAGATTTACTGGGTTTTTACTAGGAGCCTTGCAAAAGCATTCAGGGTGTTTGGGAATACCCCAGGTGCTTTCTGAAGAAGGCCTCAGAGACTTCAGAAATGACGCTTTTGAAAGAATTGACACGCTAAGAACAACCCAGGTTGGATATTTTCCTTGGACTCTCCTTCCTAGTGGTTCGCACACACTTGCACCTCTTCCCGCTAACTGCTTTCCCTTTATTAGATCAGCAGCTGAATGGCGAAAAAGCCTTGGTAGTTTGTATCTGCTGCCACCATCCCAAGCTACAGAGACCAGGCAGAGGTGAATTGTCCAAGAATGGGGTGGGGTAGGGTAGGCCTTCTAGGAGTGTATTGAATCCCAGGTTCTTATTAATTAATAAGTTGTGAAATAGATTTAATAAGAACACACGGTAGTGTCTGCCAGGCGACGAGATGTGACAGTCCACTAAATTACCCATGGGCGAGGCAGACAACAGGCCAAAATGTAACTAGGTTATTGAGGATGCAATCCTAACCTGGAGTTAGGCCAGCAGAGTTTGGCCGGCACACCGAAGGGACACCGTAAAGCTTGTTTGGACCACTCTTGAAGTCAGAGAGGTTGGTGCATGTCTATATGCTGGCCTCTCTAACTCCGAGAGTGGTCCAAACATACTTTACGGTGTCCCTTGTGCTGGCCAAACTTTGCTGGTCTAACTGTGCTGCCTAACTCCAGGTTAAAAGTTTTAACAAAAAGGAATTAAACAATAAGGGGAAAAAAGTGAGTAGTAAAATGAAAAGCAGGTCGATGGTAAAGGCCTGAGCTTGGCTGGAAAGCATTAAAAAAGGGATGCAGTCATGCCCAGCAGCTGGAGCTGGGATGCTACCCAAACTCTCACCCAGTGGTGTCATTCAAATGATTTAGGAACAGGAACTCACTTTTGATTGGCACTTGTCGGGAACCCGGAACCAGCCACGGAGCCCGTTAGGATCCGGAACGCCCGTTCTGGTCTGTTCCCCCTGAATGACATCACTGCTCTCACCCCACAATGCCCCTCCACTGGGAGGTCTGTAAGCAGCTGGAGCCACAAAGCAACAAAAAGGTCCCTGATGGTTATCTAGCAAGAGGGTCTGGGGCCATGCTAGCCTGTAGCAGGCGGCCACAGGGGCTGATACAGCTATCCGGGTCATTAGGCAACCTGAGTTCTCATGAGAGCTCTCACTGAGAAATTACAGCAGCAGCCCAGAAGAGGTAGGTCTGAGGGATGCAGCCACTGACTTCAAATGGAGCCGGGCGGCTGCAGGAGGGGGCTGGAGGGAGCTGGTGTCTGTTTCAGGAACGGTGGAGCTGCCCCTGCCTCTGGAACTGCCATTGGTTGGTTGTGTCAGGCACAGGTAACCCGGTGGGAAAAGGAAGCTGACTGGGAAAGACTTACCCCCCCTTCCACCCAAGGCGGCTGCTCCTAGGCAAGCACTCAGCCTGTTAGGGCTGTGGAAGTGGGGCCAAGCCAAGTGGATCCACCTCCAGGCACAGGCAGCACCCCCACCCCCCATGCCAGATGCGTACAGCCTCGCCCTCACCAGCTCCACCAAACCTCGGTGCCCACTGAAAACTACCTGAATCATCAGAGGTCAACGGAGCACGCTCATCTACATCGTTCTGGAGCAACTGCCAGGCTTGACATGAAAGAGAGAAGAAACTCCCGTCAGAACCCACGGCCCCAGCCTAGGGAAGGAAACTTGGGATTGCTTATCAGGGTTAAAGAACCTACTGGAATAAACTGACCAAACGCATCAGTGAGTGAGCCTGCCCGTTTCTGCCAGCGGAGGGTTGACCAGAGAAGGGCGTGTGTGTGCCAAGTCCCAGCAATCCGTCAAGATGCCTCCCAACCTTGGGGCATGGGGGGCATGGACGTGACAAGGTCCCATGCTTAAGTTACTTACTATTTAAGACCGCAATCCTAACCCTTTGGTAGACCAGCACATGTGTCGGCCTACAGTGTTGCAAATGCGCCGTAAAGCACGTCGGTGCCACTTTGGGGGTCAGAGAGGCCAGGGCACAGATGTGTGCTGGCCTCAATTCACCATGTCCAGACCCCCAGCCTGGGCGGCCCCGATCCGGGCTGCTTGATTTTGGCAGCACAGATCTGAGTAGCCCTGTTTGGGCCCCTGCTGCATTACCCAAGGGAAGGCGAATAGATTCCCAGTCCCGTGCTGGGTATGGGGCAGGCCAGTTTGCCTGCCTATCCCAGCACAAAGTTAGGATTGTGTTCTAAGTTGCTCAAGGAACCCCTAAGCATTCCGCTTGCGGGTGGGCAAATGGGTGCTCTTCTCTGAGCTCTCAATGAACGCGTCACTCAAGTGACTTGCAGAGAACAACCCCCACTTTCTGTGGGCTGGAAAATTTATACATTTGCTTTGATGATGTCATCAAGGTATCTGATTGGAGGAGTGTAACCCACCTGGTCACCCCTTCTCATCCACTTCTCACTAGCGGGCCATGATTGGCTGTCTAATTGCTATGTTCATGCCACTCTCACAGGCAGCTCTTGACTTCTGTGGGGGTTGTGTCCCCAAGAGTCTGCATATATTTAAATGCATTAATTAAAAATATTTTCCCCGTAAGAACCAGTGTAACTGGTATAGGTTAGGGGAAAAGACATTGAACACTCATGCTGACAACTAGTGACTTCTGCTTGCCCAAGGTGGCATGTGGAGAGGACGGAGGCTACTTGGAGTAGCTGCTGTTGTCAATGGCAGAAAAGCAATGGTGAAAACCAAGGAGCCTTCCCATGTTTGCCAGCGCATATAATACCCCATGGGGGAGGCGGGGGGGGGGGGGGGGGCAGAATGGGATGGGGAGGGGTCAAAATTGGCAGGAGAGGAACTGGAGTGAGGAGGCTGCAGGAGGGGGTGGTGGAAAAGGTAGTGATACCATGCCCTGGAACTTATCCTCTCCGTGGGCAGACTCCCCGCCCTCCTTTTATCTTGGCCTGCACAGGTCATCTTGGCAAATCCCTGGCACAGGTCATAAGAGACCCATTGTAGTGTGGGAGGTTTACAGAGAGGGAGATGAAGGGGGTTTAAATCCCCTTTCACCTCTGAAGCCTCCCAATTTGCCCTACCCCCACCGGATACAATGCCCCTGGCTTTGGTGTGGCAGCACCAGTGTGTGTGTGTGTGGGGGGGAAGGATAGGATGGGGCCCTAATTGTTTTTTGTAGTCTTCATTGTTCTCCCTAGAACAGGGGCCTCTGAACTATGGCCTGCAGGCCAGGTCAGGTGTCCGGGGAAAGCCTTCCCCATCGTGAGCGGTGTGGACTGTTCCATCTCACAGCCGCTCCATTTTTCAGCTGATCGGCTGGAAGGGACTGTGTGGGCATTCTGGTCTATGCCTGGAAATGCAAGAAGGCTGTGCAGTCGGATGCTGGGCATAGACACAAATGCCCAGAGTGTCCCTGCAGCTGATCGGTTGCAAAATGGCTATGAGATGGAACGATCCACGCGGCTCGGGACAAGGAAGGCTTTCCCTGTAGACAGCAGTCCGTTGTTTGGAGACCACTGCCCTAGAACATGACCTCCGAATCCTCTGCAGCACCCAGGGCATGTGCAACACATTTAGAAGATCAGGAAGTGCATGCATCGTCACAACATACCCATTTCCACAGGAATGTTTCTTGTTGAGCACTGGTGAGGCATTTACAAAATCTGTAAGGAGAGAAAAAAATCATCTTTCTCCAAGTATTTAACATTCCCTCTATTCACCTCAGCCGGGTGTCCAAGGAATGTTGAAGGGAACACCAAACTCCCAAGATCTTTGCATGGTCATTGGCCTCTTTTTAAAATCTCCTTTCACCACCAGGATTGGGCTGTTAGTTCTTCTCTCAGACCCTGAAAATGTTCTCTTGGCAAAGATTTGGTTATGATGTCTGACACCCTGGTTTGTGTCGGGCAGTAACATTTTTGCAAGGGAGGCTAGTCCACGTTTTGGAGGTGGTCTGCCTTTATTTTCTCTGCATGATCATCTGGGCTGTTGCACTGGTGTCTGGTCTGTTACTGCAACAACTTCAGATCCTGTCAACTCAACTTCCCTATCAGGCTCCCCTTTTGCTCTCATACTGCCCTCTGGACCTGGTTCCGGTGATGAAGGTCTGGATATGTTGACACAATAAGTTGGCATAGTGGTAGTTCACTAACCTAAGTTGGCACTAGTACAAATCCTTCATCTGTTTCTAATGAGCCTTGAATGAAGCTTTGGTTCATGTCTATTTTTTCACGTTCCGCAAAATATAATGCATGTCTTGCTACTTTACCAGTGTATGGATCCATTATACTTTATAACCTTAGAGCAACTGTTCCCATTGTGGTGGGTTGTAACCAGTGATGTCATTCAGGGGGGAACGGACAAGAACGGGCGTTCCGGATCCTAACGGGCTCCATGGCTGGTTCCGGGTTCCCGACAAGTGCCAATCAAAAGTGAGTTCCTGTTCCTAAATCATTTGAATGACACCACTCGTTGTAACCTAGCATCGGGAGCTAAAACTGGGCCATTCCCCCTTCAGGGGAGTGGTCCAGTAATGGGCATCCCGACAGTGCCACAGCGATTGTGGCACTACGGGCACCCAAGGGCTTTCCCCCTTACTAGGGGGGGTATTGTGCTGGCCTTGAGGAGGGCCAGGAGGTCTGCAGCCCCCACTGTGGGCCTCCCTGATGCTAAAAATTGCTCTCTTGGTGATTGGAGTGCATTTCCAGTTTTCACACATTCCGGTTATAGCAGTGGAATAAGTTATTTACTCTGTAAGCATTCAGATTCAGAAACAAAAATTACTGCTATTTTCATTACATAGAACAGGAAATAGAAATAGAATTACTGCTATTGTCATTACATTACATACATACCTCTTCCACTCAAGGTTTCTTTTTAGTACAACCCAAAATATTCTGGGAGCGCTGATCAACACCACCACATATCCAGTACTTATTTTCAGTTTTATAGAATCAATTCCAGCTTGGCTAAAGACACAGAATTCAACACAGTGCAAATTAAACACAGTGCATTTAAACCAGTTTTTAAATGTATAGAATTGTGACCTTGCCCCCTACAATAATCTTTTCCTGTAATTGTTGTCTCAGTTTTCCTCCGTCCTATTTTTAGATAGCTCTTAAGGACATGAAGAAGTGCAGTTGATTACATGAAGCAGCTTCTGCCTGTCGGAATGCCTCAGTTACCACAACTGGAGCCCCCCCCCCCAATAATTTCACTTACCGCTCTTATTTGACGTTTTTCCAGCAAAGCAAAATATCCTTGTTAGTACAACGTGATGTGCAAGGAAGCAAATGCTAAAGCCAGACGAGGCTAAGGCATTTATAACAACTAAGGAAAGATGCTGGAGAAATGAAACTAGACGGGTTTCATTTTCTCCAAAACACAATGAAGGACGCACCCAATGCCCAGGGCTTCTGGCATGAGATTTCTGAGGAATTTCCTTGCCAACGTGATGGGTAGTGCAGTGCCTGCTCTTTAATGTTACCTGATGCAAATCTGGTTATTTTGCTCCAGGGTTTTAGTGGAAAATAGCAGCAGGGAATCTACATTGGGCACATGTCGGGGCAAATGAATAAGGCCCCCCCCCATCCCTCACAATGCCTAGAGTTTGGTCTGGGAGTAGACATTTGGGATCCATTGTGAGAACATTTATTTATTTATTTTTGCTGGGGACTGGGCGGTCTCCACAAAGTAGGGGCTTGTGACAATCAATGTAGAGGATACAACCGTCAACAAAGACTCCAATACACTCTAGAGCAGGCCAAGGAAGCTGCAGAAAACAATCTGACCAGTATGTATACAGTATGTAGATGTAAGATATAAACTAGGGTTTGGAAATATCTAGAAAGAGCCAAATACTGATACATTGGGAATAGTTTCAAATATTTCTGAACCCAACTTCACTACTACCAGATAATCTGAATACAGATTGGTTATCCCTTATCAGGATTGCTTGGGATGGGAAGGTGTCCCGATTTAAATTTTTTCTGGATTTCTGAATAATTGCATAAATATAATGAGAAGTGCTTCCTCTTGCTCTTTTCAATGTTGTCCATTTGGGTGTCTGCTGACCTCTGTCATTTTTCAACAACGTCTGTGCGGGTAGACACCACAGAGCACACAGCCTGCAGCTGCTCTGTACGTGAGAAAGAGCACAAGACCTTCTTTCTACCGAAAGTTTTTTTTTTTTAAAAGTCTTGGTCAAAGATTCTGGATTCCAGAATATTCTGGATTTTGGTTTTCCAGATAAGGGATATTCTACCTGTAATTTCTAACATTTGGAAGCCCAATCACTCCTATAACGAGCAGGGTAGGCTACTTAGAAAAGGAGAAAAGTGAAACTGATTTTTCTGATTCATGGTCTGTGGCTACTTGAGAAGGGAAAATGAATCATTCTACAGACAGCCTAGCACCAAGGATAGTGGGCGCAGAGAGCTCAGCATCCGGCAGAATTGCAATCCCTGTTCCTCTGCAATGCCATTTGCCACTCCATTAGAGCCACTAGAGGGCAGCATTCTCCGTTCTTTTGCAAGGATTAGTGCATTGTCAGCCACAAGACAGCAGACTGGCCAGGTTTTTATCAAGCACATGGCAGTCCCACTCTCAAACATCAGAGGGCTGAAGTATCTGTCTCCTATTGCTTTGTGAACCCCATTGCTTTTCCAATCCAAAAAAGAGCAGACTTGCCTGTCCTTTTGGCAATCCTGTTGCAGGTCCAGTCACAATCACTACAGGGCAGATTTTCCTGTGACTGTTCCTGTGCTAATGTCTGTGACTGCAATAGGGGTGGCAAAGAAAACAGAAAAGCCTGTTCCAGCTGGGCAGCTCTAGCCACAGACCGGTAGATTTTGGGGGGTATCAGAGGAAGGAATATGCTCATTCCAAAGTCAGATGCAAAGGCACTACTTTATTTCTCCTAAAACAAAGCCTGTATCATCAAGCAAAGCAAAACTTACAAACGGTTATCAGGTGGGTTTGGAGCGGCATGCTGGCATCCAACATCTAGGTGGTTGCTTTGAATAACACTGCTCTAGCGGCTGTGACTGCAGGTGCAATGGGGATAGTAAAGGAAGAGAGGAGACGCTCCCTAGTGTCTGTGACTGGAATTGCAATAGGGATTGTGGGGGACACTGAAGTCTCCCTCAGCCTAGCAGCAAAAGAATGTCTTACCATCATGCCTAGTAAATATTTATTGGGGTGTGTTCACACATGCACATATACTAAAAAGCATGTTTAAGGAACTGTAGCCATTGATGTGATGCACAAAGTTGGAAACAGCATTTATAAGGATAAACGTTTTTAATACCTTTTTTTACTCCAGTTTTATTCAAACTGTGGGTCGGGACCCACTTGGTGGGTCGCGACCTGATGTCAGGTGGGTTGTGGAAAGCTGGGAGCAGCCATCTTGGAAACTGCAGACCTAACTCTTCTGTGTTAGCAGTTTGAATTTTCAAGTGAGGATTTTTTAAAATTTTGTTTTTATTTCAGTGCTTTTACATCATATTTTGTCCTCATCTTGCTTTTTGTCAGGGATGTTTCATGGTTGTGCAATTGCTACAGTCCAGGAATGCCAATTTGCATTTCAGGAGTTTCATTTTAGACAGCACTTCCTGCTTGATGATGTCATTTCCTACCACAGCATCACTTCCAGGTTAATGACATCACTTCTGGTGGGTCCCGACACAAGGGCCATTCCAAAAAGTGGGTCCCAGTCTCAAAAGTTTGAATACCACTGTTTTATTCTATGAGAATAAATATAAAACACACAACATTACATAGATGTAATACAATAATATATTGGAGAAAAAAGAAAAAGATTGGGGAAATTGATATAGAAGCGATCAAGTGTTAATACAGTATATTAACTATATGATCCCTATGGGATCCCTATGGGATCAATGAGATCAGGTGCAAGGGATACCCTAGGGGGGAAGGGGTACCGTACCAGTCATTAGATGATGCCAGCAGGGATCCTCAGGAAGCCAGCAGAAGCCACCAGGAAGTGCTAAAATATCTCTGAATGCTGCAGAGACTTTCCAGAGGGCACAGTCCATTGCTGTTGGCCAGGTGTTAATCTCCAGATGATAGGTAAATAATTTTACATACAGATCGGTGAATATCACTGGTTGCTATAGAACTATCTTAATAGTATGAGTTACTTCTCTCCCAAAACTTGCAGTAATGGGACATGATCACAATGTATACGTAAAAGATGCATTCAAACTCCTACATCGCCAAAAGCAAGACTCATTATTGCATTCTTCTAAATATAGTCTCTGTTGGTGTCCAATCTACCCTAATAAGTTTTTTTTTTTGCTGCGTTAAATGTAGTCTAAGATCCATTGATATTGCAGGTACACTCTTATGCCATATCCTATTGATCACTCAAGACAGGACAATCCAGTTTCTGAATTCCATTTCACTCAGAGCACACATGTACCAAACGTATTACATGACAATATATGTTTAGAGACAAATATTACCAATGCCTTATCAGCAGACTGCAGAAGTATCTCAAGAAGTGGAGATGTCCATGAGGTGCCTAGTGCCGAACTAGGGGGCCGAACTTAGACAGTCATAAATGCCGCAATGGTAAGTATTGCCAGTGTGCAGACCTTGGAAGATCACATTGTGCTCAGGCAGCCCAATCCTAAACTCCAGCTGCACTCAGAGGAACAGCGATGCCAAAATGGCCACCACAGAACATTTGTCCTCTCACCCTGTGTAAAGCCCTGCAGGCCCCATTAGGTTTCCTGGGATCTGTGCCCGCTATTTAGCAGGCACAGAACTGAGGAGGCCTTTATTGCGCTCTGCAGCCTAGGAGAGGGGAGTTAGGATTTGGCAGCAGATTCTGCTGCCGTCCCTGATCTTCCCCTTGGGCCGCCTCCCCTCCACCCAGTTCTGCCCCCTCCCCACCTTCCTCCCACCTGAAAAGGCTCCCCACCAGCTAAGCTTACTGCCCAGTGCTCTGTTGGATGCCTTCTTTGCACGGAGGCCCAGTGCCTGACTGGGCAGGAAAGTGTCTTATGCTGGCACAAGTGTGCCTCTGGCACTGGGCTTGTTAGGATTTGGCCCTTAGTCTCTCAAAGGATAAAAATTCCTGGTTCTTATCCATGTTGATCTAATGTGAAAATTGTCCTATCAGACAAGGGTCTCCATAAAAGATTCCCTATAGGTCTTTAAAATAGGATTTCCCCCCAAAATGTTAATCTGAGGTGCAAGTACGGCTCAAATTCAAATTTTCATGCCCCCATATTCCAGATGTATCTGGCCAAGTTTACTGGCATGGGTATCTGTCAAGTATTAACATGTGTGGACCCCAAAGGAATCTATTTGCACATTAGGGCTAATACAGACATTTCTAGCCTAGACCATTCTGTTTTCTCACTTTGCTGATTAGATTGCCCCATCGTTTGCTGGAAGTTAGAGCAGGGAAGCTACTCAAAAAATTCAGTCCAGACAGTCCTCCATCCCCTCATCAGTGACATTAAACAGTGAAGTTGCAAACCGGCTAGATGGAAAAGAACAGAGAAAACGGAAATGAATTCCCTGACCACAATCTAGCTGGAAATGATCCTCTATCTTAAAGAGGAAGAAGAATCCCAATCCACAAACTTGTGTGTATGCTAGCTATGGAGTTTCAGACAGACTGCTGCCCAGCAGTGACAGGTTTTTGAACCTGCACAGAAGTGTCTGGGGAGTTCAAAGTGTCAAAAAGTACAGCAAACTAGATAAAAATAGAGGAAATAAACAGGGCGTTCATCAAGGGCACACAATATTCATAGGTGCATTCTCATTTTCAAGATACTCCAAAATGCATGAATTATTCACACTGCACTGTCTCCACACTATATGTAATTTTTTGAAAATCTAAGGACACACACACCATTTACACAAACAAGGCGGGAGGGAGGGAGAGGGCAGTAGTCTTTCTTCCTTGGGGACAATGGATTCAGATCTGCTTCCCTCTCCCACATCTTCTTGTCTCCTTATGAAGTTCTTTGTCTGATTTTTAGGATTTGTACACACATTTCTTTTAGTTTGGGATTGGTTAATATTAAGATTATGGAGTGAACCGAAGGACACAGAGACAGCACAATAACAGTAAGCAGTCCCTTCACAACACCAGTTCTGAAAGAATAACTCAGGGAAATAGTCAGAGCAATAGCATATAGAATGTAGAAGAAGAGAAAAGACAGCAAAGAATTGACGGCACTGATATGGGCCTGAGTGTTGAAGTCCTTGGTGGCGATGCCGCTCCTCTTCAGATTCCTGGTGTGTCTCCAGAGAGAGGCGAGCAAAAGAAAGGAGGCCGTTAAGCAGATGCTGACATTGATGGCAATGAAAGTGAACTGCAGGGGAATAAAAAAAACCCGTCTGTAGTTGTTGGTATCTTCACCTTGGCTGGTATTCCCTGTCACGTTACTTGTTGGGCTGCAGTAGTTTTTATCTCTCCAAGAAGTTGCAGCAAAAGGAACAGAGAAGACTGTGAGTGACAGTCCGATCAGCCTTGGCACAAGCTTGTCGATCCTTGGCTTGAGCCACAGGAAGAGGCAGTGGGAAATGTTGGTGACTTTCACGCAGTAGAAAACGCTGAGCCAGGTGGCACACCAGACGCTGGCTGAGCTGAAATATACCCAAGCATAGAAGAAACTCTCCCAAAAATAGCTATGGCAAATGACTTCTGCAGAGTAGATCTCCAGCCATTGGCTCATCGCTACAACCACTTGCAACAAAAACCTGGTTGTGCCCAAAGCGGTCAAGAGGAGATCAGAAGGGAGCATCTTCCTGCTTTGGAGCCATCTATGGCCATTCACGACTATGATGAATCCATTTCCTAAAAAGGCTACGATGGACTCAATTCCTAAAATGAGTAGAAGAATGAGAGCAAATGGAGATGTGTTTCCTCTGTCCATTGCAGTCTCTTTCCAGGAGAAATGACTGAGAGGAACAAGCAGGATCACTCCCAGTTTTCGATATCCAACAGGCGAAACTGCTCTTGGGGGCTCTTTAAATGGTCAGATCATCACAGAGAGCCATGCAAATCCCAGGAGGTTTTGGTTACTAACCACTCTGCCAGGTATCACGTTCTGCCCATATGGCTTGGACTCATCCACAGTGGCGTCACTAGGGAGGTGCTGGCTGCTCCAGGTGATGCTGCTCCAAGTGGTAGTAGTGACACCACTCCTGCCCAAAATTGTGAAAATCTTTGTATTTCTGAATAATGCCATCATTTTATGTAGCATTCAAGCAGAATACAATGACTCAAACTGCACAGAAATATCTGTATTCTATCAGCTATAGCTAAAAAAACAACAACCAGAAACACATCTGCCTTCTATAACAAACACTCAAAACTGACCAATGAAACTCATTGTTCTGAGAGCCAGTGATGCGTTATGATACAGCACAGAACAAATAAGTTAGTATGAATCACCTCTCATAGATTGACTCTCATATTCTATCTCATAGATAGACTGACAGCAAAAGACTGACGTTGCGGCAGTAAGTAGTGTTGCTATTATGGTGTAGGGATCTCAGGATGCCCCGTCCCAGGCAGTATTTCCCATTTCATTCCTTATATCACTACACCTGGTGGCAATTAATTAAATACACTAATTATGTGCTGTGTGAAGAAGTATCTCCTTTTGTTCACCATATATCTCCTCCTAATCAGTGACCTGTGATTTCAGACTTTGAGTGAGAAAAAAATTCTCTCTCTTATGCTGTGTATAACTTTAAAACAGCCCATTCCTAACTGGTCCTTGCAACAGCAGAACAACACACAGTTATTTGGCTCAATAGACAAAGTAGAAAAATTAGAATACATAAAATATATATGTTACATGCAGCCATGTACAAGGGAAGCCCTGTGGACTATTGCTTTACTGCCTGGGACGGGGCGTCCTGAGATCCCTACACCATGATAGCAACACTACTTACTGCCGCCATTAACCAATAAGTGCAGCCAAAGCAGAGGATTCCTGCTTTGGAGCCATCTTTGGCCATTCACGACTATGATAAATCCATTTCCAAAAAAGGCAATGATGGACTCAGTTCCTAAAACAAGTAGAAGAACGAGAGCAAATGGAGTTGTGTTTCCTCTGTCCATTGTGGTCTTTTTCCAGGAGAAACATCTGAGAGGAACAAGTGGGATCACTCCCAGTTTCTATCTGATACCCAGCAGTGAAACTGCTCTTGGGGGCTCTTTAAATGGTCAGGTCAACAAAGAGAGCCATGCAAATCCCAGCAGGATTCAGTTACTAATGACACCGCCAGATATCCTGTTGCAAGTTGTGCCCATATAGCTTGGGACCTCACCAGGCTCTTGTGACCAAGGGTGTGGCATCTCTTTTGTTTGCCAACTTCACAGTGCTTGGACATCAGAGACTTCAATTTAGTGCCTCCTTAAGTCACCTCACAGTCACCTGCCGTAAAGCACACTCTGCTGGTGCAATACTAGTTACACTGAGGGGGAGAGGGATAGGATTGGGCCACTAATGCTGCTGTAGCACACTCAGAATCATAGTGTTGAAACAATGGGGTGAAACGCAGGCTGCAAAGCACCTTCATTGTGGTAGCTCTCCTTCTCCTATTCCCCACTCCTTGGAGAAATGAGCAGCACAGCCTCCAGATGGGGGCAAGCCATCGCGAAGACTTTCCAGATAACTTGTTCACAGTGGTGTTGCTCTGCAAATTAGATTGATGAATATCATTAACAGCCTGCTCCTAACTCGTGCCTGACCACACTAGTTCCAGCCCAGCCTGTGGGTGGGCAGGGATGATGTCAAGGCGGAGGGGTAAATAAAATGATCTCACTCAACCATGCCATGGTTCCCAGTCGCTTCCAGTCGAGTCAGTTCAAGAGTCTCTGCCCCCTCGTGAATTGACTTGTGCATGAGTCCTGGCACACATCCGTGATTACTCCACCCTGGAATTTCATTTTCATGAGTCATTTTCATGAGCCTTTTGGGGCAAGCTGTGGGGTGGGTCACACACGCACATGACTACAAACGGTCAAAATGGGAGATGCAGAGGTGCAGTGGGAGTTGTGGTTTCACATTTAACGTTAACGTTCTGGCATTATGGTGTGGCCACGTTTGGAATACTGTGTACTGTTCTGGTCACCACCTAGTAAGAGGAGTAGTGTAGGGCTGGAGAAGTGCGAAAGAGGGCATCCAAAATGATAAGACAGTTGCACTACCTTCCTTGCAAAGAAAGTCTACAACATGTGGGTCTTTTTAATTTGGAAAAAAATGATGAATGGGAAACATGATGGGCAGCACAATCCTAGCGCGCCCTTGTCGTCAATGCTACGTGGTTGCATTGACGCGCCATCAGTAGTGCCGACGTGGAAGCGCTGATCGGCACCCCCGCGTCGGCACTACAGCAACAGGAACGGCGCTGCAGGCAGTGCCGGACACATGGCGCCTGCACTGAGCATCTCTCGCGGCAGCCAAAGCCAGCCAGCCAGCACGAGGGAGGTTCCGTGTTGGGCCACATGCATGATTGGCTGCGGGAGGGAGATTGTGGGCGGGGGGAGGGCGGGATCTGGGCGGACTCCAGATTTGGCCATATGGCCGAATCCTAGGCCCGTCCAGAAGGCCACGCGGCCCTGATTCAGGCTGCACGGTCTCCTTGGATCTGTGCCTGCTGTTTAGCAGGTGCAGATCCAAGTAGCGCATAAGGCAGGCTGGAGTCTCCCCAACGGTAAGGGCGCGAATGTGCCCTTGCCATTGGGAGGCTTCAGCCTCCACTATACTGCACTAGGATTTGGCACAGGCCGGCCGGCCGGCCTTGCCAATCCAGCGCAGTATAAGATTGTGCTCTAAGATTTACAGTCCAATCCTAACTAAATCGCCATGTTGCTGTTGGTGGTTCCTGAATTGCTGTCAACAGGGCACTGCGAATCGTTCTCTAAGCATTTACCACAGCAGACCTGTTCTGCTTTTGTAAGGCCCATTTTGGAATAAGCAGTCATAAATTTATGCATAGCAAACACATAATTTCTCTCTCCCTCTCTCCCAGTACTGGAATCATGGGTCACTCAATGAAACTGATTGGGAGGAGATATATGATGGACAAAAGGAGATACTTCTTCCCACAGCACAGCCAGGACAATGATTGCACTACCAAGGGAAACATCTGGAGAAATGGAGAGTTCTATGAGTTTCTGTCATAGAAGAACACATGTAAAAAACCCATTTGAAAAAGTTGCCTGTCTGTGCAAACCACCCTGGATCTACAAGAAAGGGGGTAAATATACCGTAATAAATACATAAAATGTCCAATTCCTTGCCACCAGATATGGGGAATGAAATATGTATCCTCTGGGGAAATATGTATCTGCTGCAACCATCCCAAGCTACAAAGACAAGGCAGACAAAGGGTCAACACGTGTTTATTTTGTTTTTTTTTTGTCTAAACAAAAAGGGAATTTTACAATGTGGGGAAAGAAGAGGGTGGGGAGCTGAAAAGCACACAGGTCGCCTCTCCCGGTGGCACCGTCCCTATGCCTCTGCATATGCCCTGACCACAGTCTAGTTAGAAATTATTCCTATTTGCTAGCTTAAATTTGTCCAAGAACTTCCCACTTCAGGTGCTCTTCTCTGAGCAATAACCAAATGGGTTCCAACTCAGCAACTGACAGAGAACTGTGAGTTTCCTAAAGAATGTTGTGGATGATGTCATCCTGTTGCTTGATTAGAGGAGTGGAACCCACCTGGTCATTCCATCCCACCCACCCCTCTGATCAAGACAGACCAGTTTGCTACCCAGCTGGAAGGTGGTTTCCAATCATGCAGGAGGGGTACCAATCCCACAGAGAAAGAAGAATCCCAACCCATAAAGTTGTGGATGTGTCCTGAATGTTGAACAGGTAAAGGGCAGAGGCTGCTAAATGTGCACTGGTGCCTCTAGGGAGTTGAAAATGTCTAACAGGAAGGGAGGAAGAAAAGAGAAAGATAGAGAGGTGATCTTTAGGGTACAATAGATACATGTCTGCTATGCTTTTTTTATGACGTTCTCTGTCTGATTTTTAGGATTCGTACACACACTGCTTTCAATTTGGGATTGGTCAATATTAAGACTATGGAGTGCGCCGAAGGACGTAATGACAGTGCAACATCAATAAGCAGTCCCTCAATGATGCCAGGTTTGTAAGGATTACTCAGAGTAATTATCATGGCAACAAGTTATTGAATGTAGAAGAGAAAGAATGACAAAGAATTGACCACATTGATATGGGCCTAAGAGTTGGTGGCAATGCCGCTCCTCTTCAGATTCCTGGTGTCTCCGAAGAGAGATGAGCAAAAGAATGGAGGCTGTTAAGCAGATGCTGACATTGATGGCAATGAAACTGAACTGCAGATAAAAAAAAATCTGAAATCCGTGATTGTTCCACACTTCACCTTGGCTGATATTCCCTGACATGTTTCCCATCAGAATGCAGTATTTTCTCATAGTCCAAGTACTTGCAACAAAAGGAAGAGAGAAGACTGTGAGTGACAATCCAAACAGTCTCAGCACAAACATGTCAATCTTCCACTTGAGCCAATGGAAGAAGCAGTGGGCAAAGTTGGTGACTTTCACGCAGTAGAAAACGCTGAGCCATGTGGCACACCAGATGCTGGTTGAGCTGAAATATATCCAAGCATAGAAGGAACTCACCCACAAATAACTCTGAAGAGCAGATGTACAGCAATTGGTATATCACTACAACCACTTGCAAGAGAAACCTGGTTGTGTCTAAAGCAGTCAAGAGGAGGTCAGAAGGGAGCTTCTTCCTGCTTTGGAGCCATCTTTGGCAATTAACAACTACGATAAATCCATTTCCTAAAAAGGCAACAATGGACTCAATTCCTAAAATGAGTAGAAGAACGAGAGCAAATGGAGTTGTTTTTCCTCCTTCCATTCTGGTCACTTTCCAAGAGAAACGTCTGAGAGGAACTAGTGGGATCACTCCCAGTTTCAGTCCAATATCTAGCAGGGGAAACTGCTCTTGGGGGCTCTTTAAATGGAGCTGTCAGTGCAGAGAACCATGCAAATCCCAGGTAAGGAGGATTTGGTTACTAATGACACTGCCAGGTGTCAGATTGTGCCCATATAGCTTGGGACATATCCAGGCTCACTATCCAGGAGAAACGACTGAGACCGAAGCATCCATCCCAAACTACAGAGACTGATGAAGGGTCAACATGTAATTTGTTTATTTTGTCTTTTGTCTAAACAAAAAAGGAACCTAACAACATGGGGAAAGAAGCGGGTAGTACAAGTACAAGACAGTTGATGGAAAATGCCTGAGCTTGGCTGGAAATAATAAAGGAAAGCTTTAATCAAATGAATACAATAACCAGAAAAGTCCAGCAGATGAAGCTGGGATGCTACTCAAAAAATTCAGCCAACACAGTACTTTACCCCTCATCAATGGCACTAATCTGTGAAGTTGCAAACTGGCTAGATGGAAAAAGAACAGAGAATGCAAAAATAAAAACCTTGACCGCAATCTAGCTAGTGATGATCTGTGCTGGATAATTACATTTGTCCAAGGCATTCCCAGTCCCTGCACTTGAAAGTGCGTGTCTCTGAGTTCCTAACAAATGGGTCATTCAGCAACTGGCAGAGAACTGTGAGTGTCCTTGGTGCTTGGACCTCAATAAATTTGGGGGCTGATGTCATCAAGTTACCTGATTGGAGAAATAGAACTCAGTTGGTCCTTCCATCCCAGACCTGGGACCCAGAGAGACCAGTTTGCTGGTAGATGTTTCCCCATCCTGGAGGAGGGGCACCTGTCCCAGACAGGGAGAAGAACCCCAACCCACAACGACATGCATTGTTAGTAATGGAGTTTCAAAGAGACATAGGACAGAGGCTGCTGAACATCTGCAGGAAAACCTGGGGAGTTCAAGGTGTCCAAAAAAACAGAAGCATAGAGGCAAAGTAGAGGAAAAAACGGGGCATCCACCAAGAGCAGAATATATTCATAGGTATAGATTTTCAAGATAATCTCAGGTGCATGAACTATCTACACTGAGCTATCTCCAGATTCTGTATATCATATATTTTTAAAATTTGTAAAGACATATTGACATGAACAGGGAGGGAGGGGAAAAGAGCTAGAGAGGGACTGGGAGGAATTGATTTTCTAGGG
>JAJKFI010000152.1:963084-974363 GCA_029204185.1 Lerista edwardsae | reverse complement strand
CCATCCATCCATCCATCCATCCATCCATCCATCCATCCATCCATCCAACTCACTCACTCACTCACTCACTCACTCACTCACTCTGGAAGAGGGGTACCTATCCCAGAAAGGAAGAAGAACTCCGCTGTTGCATCCCAGCCACGGTTCCTGCCAGGGACTGAAGGCTCTTTTGGTCGGAGGAAGGAATAAATGAAGTTCAAGGCAGATTTACACACAAACACCAAAACTTTATTACAGACAGCTACAAACATTAACAGACATAAGACACAGGAGCACCTCTGAACCCCAGAGGTGTCTGCAGGCACAAGTACTTACAGTTGGGCAACACAATCTCCAGCAAAAGGGGGGGGGAAATGTTCAGGCAACCCTCCAGACAACACAGCCTGCTAGCATTCGCAAGGTCCAGGAGCAAAGTAATAGCCCCCAAGCAAGGCTTTTATTGACCAAAATAGTAGCTGAATGAGCATGAGTTAATTGGTCAGCCAATCATAGACCCTTGCTTAAGTGCTAAGCTGCCCCCAGCTGATGATAATTAGCTGTTTTGCACAGAACGATTTTCAACAGCTGGGGCTCTTGGTCTGTGTCCAAATTCTCCTGGTTGTTTCCCTTGGGAAAAGCTCCAAAAGGACTCCCAGAGTCCAGTAGACACCCGGATGATTTTGGGGGCTGGCACCAGCCATTGCACCCACAAAGACATGCATGTGTTAGTAATGGAGTTTCAAGAGACAAAGGACAGAGGCTGCTGAACTTCTGCAGGAACATCTGGGGAGTTCAACAAATACAGAAACAGAGGGAAAAACGGGGTGTTCACCAAGGGCACCAAGGTATAGATTTTTAAGGTAATCTCAGATGCATGAATTATCCACACTGAGCTGTCTCCACATTCTGGATATCAGATTATTATTATTTTTTTATATTTGTAAAGACCTATAGTTACATGAATAGGGAGGGAAGGAGAAAGTGGTAGAGAGGGACAGGTGTATTATGTTTTCCTTGGGTATGATGGACACATGCCTGCTGCCATCTTCTCCTCTTTAAGAAGTCCTCTGTCTGATTTTGAGGACTTGTATGCACATTTCCTTCAGTTTGGGATTGGTCAATATTAAAACTATGGAGTGTGCAGAAGGACACAAACTCTGTACAACATTAGCAACTAGGCTCCCAATGAAGCCAAGAGCGAGAGAATAACTCAGGAAAGTTGTCAAAACAGCAACATATAGAAAGTAGAAGAAAAGAAAGGACAACAAGGAATTGACAGCATTGATATGGGCCTGAGTGTTGAAGTCCTTGGTGACAATGCCGCTCCTCTTTAGGTTCCTGGTGTGCCTCCACAGAGAAATAAGCAAAAGACTGGAGGCCGTTAAGCAGATGCTGACATTGATGACAATGAAAGTGAACTGTAGGGAAATAAAAATCCCCAATCTGTAATTGTAGCTATCTTCACCTTGGCTGGTATTCCCTGTCATGTTTCCTGTTGGGCTGCAGCAGTTTTTCATTCCCCAAATACTTACAGCAAAAGGAAGAGAGAAGACGGTGAGTGACAATCCGATCAGCCTCGGCACAAGCATGTCAATCTTCCGCTTGAGCCACAGGAAGAGGCAGTGGGAAATGTTGGTGATTTTCACACAGTAGAAGACACTGAGCCACGTGGCACACCAGATGCTGGTTGAGCTGAAATAAATCCAGACACCAGTGGAACTCTCCGATAAATAATTATCAGGAAACAACTCTGAAGAGCAAAAGTACAATAATTGGACTGTCGTAGTAACCAACTGCAACAGAAACCTGGTAGAGCCTAAAGCGGTCAAGAGGAGATCAGAAGGGAGCATCTTCCTGCTTCGGAGCCATCTTTGGCCATTCACGACTATGATAAATCCATTTCCTAAGAAGGCAACGATGGACTCAATTCCTAAAATGAGTAGGAGACAAAGAGCAAATGGAGTTGTTTTTCCTCCTTCCATTCTGGTCACTTTCCAGTAGAAACGTCTGAGAGGAACAAGTGGGATCACTCCCAGTTTCTGTCTGAAAATCCAGCAGGGGAAACTGCTCTTGGGGGCTCTTTAAATGGTGTTGTCAATGCAGAGAACCATGCAAATCCGAGGAGGATTCGGTTACTAATGACACTGCCAGGTGTCAGATTGTGCCCATATTGTTGTTGTTGTTGTTCAGTTGCTAAGTCATGTCTGACTCTTCGCGACCCCATGGACCACAGCACGCCAGGCCTCCCTGTCCTCCACTAGCTTCCGGAGTTCACGCAATTTCATGTTCATTGCTTCGGTGACACTATCTTTTTTCTTTCTTTTCCAAAATGATTTTATTTTCTACTATACAGAAATGGGAAAAGGAAGATGTTAATACAAAAAGGGAGGGGATAGTAACACAAGGTATACACATAAGGTCATGGAGAGATTACATGCATATATTGAAATCTACTTTAACTATAATGCATTTCTTCAGCAATTATTAATAATATGATACTGTCAAGCCAAGCCTCAAATAATGTTAAGTAAATGTATCCATCATAGTTAATTTATTAATCTATATTAGTAGTCTTAATATTCCTTTGTCTGTCAGTGTAATCCAGTCTTTAAAATTGTTTGGAGCCAAAAAGTTTCAGCAGAAAAATATTATCATTGACGTCAATTCTTATCTTACGCTATTCCTGATTCTCATTGGCCCTTTTTTTCCTCCCTTGTTTTGACTATGTGTTATCATAATACATTCTTTCTCACTGAACAGGCAGAACATAGCAGATGTTACCACTAAAAAAAAAGAAAAGACAAAAAAGAAAGGACTACATTTACTATAATAATAATAAAAGATATAAAATGCAGCCGAGGAGAAACTACTACCTATCTTTGCTTTCAAACCTAATAAATTCTATCAGTGTAGCACCCCTGTTCTAAACTTCAACATTCCAAAGAAAGAAAGAAAAATAGATAAAAATACAGACTCTTCTCCTTGGGTTATAATATCTTATAAACCCAGTTTTATCTGGACATTCAGCTTCATTTAAACGAAAGGTAGTCTTAAAATATCGCTTTGTTATAAATCTTAACTTTATATCTAGTACAGAGACATCCCTCCCTTCATTAAATCATTCCAAATATCATTTTTATATAATCTTAAAATTCATATATTCCATCAGTCTATGACTTATAGGTACACTTATATCTGGGCATTCAGATTAGTCCAAGGTCGAAGGGGGTCCTAAAATATCGCTTAGTTATAAATCTTAACTTTATATATCTATAATTATATATCCCCCCTCACTCAGGTCATCTAAATAGCCCCTTTAAACATTCTTAAATTCAAACATTCCAACTGCATAATTAATCTTGTTCCAGTTGAAGTTCTAACATTCTCTTTCCATAGGGTGCACACATTTCTAACCAAGCGTTTAACTTTAAAACTCCAAAACTGAAAAGAATTAAAACTTTAAGCTAAAAAAAAAAGATTAATCTGTTTGATATTTCATCTCTTCCACCAACTGATCATCATTTTAAACAACTGATCTTACTTTCTTATAGTCTTGAATATCAAATAATTCTGATTTCTTACTATTAATTCTGTTACCTCTATTCCAAAAACCATCCATTATATTTTATCATTATATGTTTTACCCCTATAATTCAGATTCCTCACCTTCACATTAAAATTTTTTCTTAAAAATCCACATAAATTTCAATAATTTAAAATAGTCCAATTTAAAGTTTTTAAGTTTTCTTTTCCTTCTGGTCTTCTAATTCTTTCACCATAAATCTTAAGTTCATTGTAAAGAGGGAGTTATTTGCTCAGATTTTCACAGCCATAGTCATCCATCTCAAAGTTCAATACAAATTCTTTGGCAGTGAGGTCCAATACTCTGTTCTTCAAGCTGTATTCCACAAACTCCATTTTAAGGGGGGGGGTAAAAAAAATATAAAGTAGTTTCATCTTCTTTTTTTTAGAATCACAAATAGATAATGATTAGTCCAAATAAATTATAAATCCAAATAAATTTCAGTGATATAAAATAGTCCAATTTAAAGCTTTTAAGTTTTCTTTTCCTTCTGGTCTTCTAATTGTTTCACCATAAATCTTAAATTCATTGTGAAGAGGGAGTTATTTGCTCAGATTTTCACAGCCACAATCTTCCATCTCAAAGTTCAATACAGATACTTTGGCAGTGAATTCCAATGCTTTGTTCTTCAAACTGCATTCCATAGACTCCATTTTAAAGGGGGTAAAAAAATATAACGTACTTTCCTCTTCTTCTTTTTTGAATCACAAATAGATGAAAGTCAGTTCGTTTTGTATTAATTTAAATTTATCTTGTCAAATATTTTTGCACTTTCTTTTTGCACTCCAGCTGGGGTCTTTGATGTTTTTCAGGCTTTTTTCCTCTTTCACCCCTCTGAGATTCTGGCGGCCATCTCTCTCGCCAAAAGCAATTAAAACGACTCCAATCTCTCAGTCCATTATTTATTTGTCCAGGTTATCATCCATTCTTCTCCTCCTGCTCTCTGCTTTCTCTGCGCCAAAATCTGCAACAGAGGCTTGATTACAAATCCAGATGAAAACATTCCTGATGCCGTCTGTGATCTTTTCTAACGAGGCAAACAACATTAGTCTGCAGTCCACGTTGGTGGTGCAGGATTTTCTCGCCCTTCTGCTCCAGGCTCCCAGCATTCCTCCTGAGATTGCCATTCCCAGGATTTAGCTGGGAAATGCCTATGCCCTGGGTTTCCTTTCCTGAAAACCACAGGCTGAATGCCCCATCGGGCTTCAGATAAAAGACGAGAATGTGGTCCCTTCTTCCCCAGTGGAAGAAGCATGACCGTCCATGTTGGCTAGCCCCGCCTCTCTCTTCGGTGACACTATCTAACCATCTCATCCTCTGCCACCCCCTTCTCCTTTTGCCTTCCATCTTTCCCAGCATGAGGGTCTTTTCTAAAGAGTCCTCTCTTCTCATGAGGTGGCCAAAGTACTTGAGCTTCAGCTTCAGGATTTGTCCTTCCAGGGAGCAATCAGGCTTGACTTCCTGGAGGATTGACCGATTGGATCTCCTTGTAGTCCAGGGGACTCTCAAGAGTCTTCTCCAACACCATAATTCAAAATGTGCCCATATAGCTTGGGACATATCCAGGCTCATGTGACCAAATGTGTGGCTTCACTTTTGTTTGCCAATTGCATAGTGCTTGGACATCAGAGAGTTCAGTTGAGTGCCTCCTTAAATCACCTCACAGCCGGTGGCTCCTACTTCACCCCTACCTTCTTAGATGTTCCCCTGCTACAGGCTTACCAATTGGAGAATTGGGAGAGGAACCTTCTTGTTTTCTAGTCATCTTGAAATACATTTTGTGAAGAATGTCCTAAAATAATTGCAAGATAAACTCCTTGATTTTAGGGCCCAGCCCCTTAACACAAACCATTTATCCTAACAGCCCAAGGTAAGGGGACATGGGTAAGGCCCAGGAACTACTATGGGTCAAGTTTGCTAGCAATATTATTGGTGCAGGTCTGTGTTTGCCCAGGAAGGCTTGATCTGCCCTGCTCCCTTGCCCCAATGCTACATTCCATCCACCCCACCCTATTTGAACCCCTCCCTGCCTCACTCCAACTCAGGGCACAATCCTAAACGCGCCGGACTGGCAAGGCCGATGGGCCAGCACCATATCCGATGCTGTTTAGGAGAGGCTGAAGCCTCCCCGCAGCAAGGGAGCATGCGCTCCAGCCTCCTCTATTTGCTCCTTGGATCTGCTCCTGCTAAAGAGCATATGGCCACCTCCCGAGCCCGCCCACGTCTTGGCCATGTCCCGCCACCGCCTCCCTCCCTCCCACCAATCCCCGTGCCGCCTCGGCATGGAGCCTCCCTCATGCTGACTGGCTTCGGTCCGTGCAAAGGAGGCTCTCCGACGGCGCTCTGAAGCCGATGCTACGTGCCTTATAGCTAATGAAGGTGTAGCCTGGTACCGAGGGCAAAATGATGCCTCAGAAGTGACAACATGACATAATATTATTCCTAAAAACTGTGATTTTATCAAACCACAATGTTTACATTACAGATATATTTTTGTTTGGGGTTTGGCTGGTCATAACTTTTGATGAAGATATCACACTCTGGTTTCTTTTATTGAATTCTATATTAAATTATCTTTTCAATTAGTATTATTCATACATACCAAAGTTTTTGCAATCTTGGCCACTTGTGTCAAGCTGAGCTTATTGCCCCCCTAAATCTTGTTCCCGATGCAATTGTACCCCCCCTGCACTTCTTTAGCTATGCCCCTACTCTAACCCCTATGTTACCTTACCTGCTCCAGCAGGTCTCTGTGGATCCTCCAGCAAGGAAGTCTGCTTCTGCTTTCCTATCAGCCGGCCTGCAGTGTGTGTTGGTGGAGGCTGCTTTGCAAGTGACTCAGCTGGTGCAACACTATTTACATCCAGGGGTAGGGGATTTGATCAGGCCGTTAATGCTATTTAATTGCTGTATCAAACTCACTATCATAGTGTTGAAACAGTGGAAACAAATTACAATCCATCTCAATTGTGGTAGCTCTCCCTGTACTGCCCCATTCCTTCCCCTATATCTCCCTTTAGTTCCCATACCTTGGCAGGCCTCTGCTACCCCAAAGGGATTCCTTAGATCAGCACCAGGTGTTTTGCTGGTGCAGCTCCAAGAAGAGTAAGGGAGAGGTAACAGGATTAGGATCCTGGAGCACACTGGTGCTTCCAGGATCTCCCTCTTCCTCCCCCATTCTGCCTGCCACCCACCCCCTCTGCTCAAACAATCCTCTGTTCCTCCCCTTCTCGCCCCATTCCTCCCATCCCACCCCTGCTGCCAGCTTCGCTGCAAGAGTTTGCCGGCAGTGGCAGCAGGCATCCGACACTGCTGCCATTACTGGTGGTGGTTCCAAAATGGTTGCCAGTAGTGCATTGAACATGCACTACATGCACTGCCATATGGTCTTTACAACAGCAGAACTGTTGTTGTGCTGTCATAAGGTCCAGTTAGGATTGGGCTGTTTTGCAATTATGCATAGCTTAATGCAGTGGTTCCCAAACTGTGGGTCTGGGATGCACTTTTTGAAGGGTTGCAAAACTGACAGGCTAAGCTATGTGCATCAAGGGTTAAACAAGCTGCTACTTGGGGCAAGCGCTGCTGCCCAGTCCCTTTTATATCCACAGCTCTTGGCCTTTATAATTCAGGCAGCAGCCTCTAAAATGTTTGGGAATTGCTGGCTTAAAGAGAGATATTTTTTCACACTCAAAATTCTGGAATCATGGATTATAACTGAGATACATGATGGACAGAAGGAGATACTTATCCACACAGCACAAAATTAGTCCATTTAATTCACTGCCACCAGATGACGTGATATGAGGAATGAAAGGGGAAATATGTATCTTCTTCATCCATCCCAACATACAGAGATCAGGCAGACAAAGGGTAAAAATGTAATTGGTTTATTTTGTCTTTTGTCTAAACAAAAAAAGAACTTAAGAACATGGGGGGAAATGGGGGTAAGTAAAAGTACAAGAAGGTTGATAGAAAATGCCTGAGCTTGGCTGGAAAACATAAAGGAAAGTTCTGATCAAATGGATGCAATAACCAGAAATGCCAAGCAGGTGAAGCTGGGATGCTACTCAAAAAATTCAGCCCACACAGCACCCTATCCCTCATCAAAGGCACTAAGCTGTGAAGTTCCAGATGGAAAAAGAACAGAGAATGCAAAAACAAATGCGCTGACCACAACCTAGCTAGCAAAGAACTGTGCTATAAAATTACATTTGTCCAAGGAATTCCAAGTTCTTGCACAGGCAGGTGCTTCTCTCTGAGCTCCCAACAAATGGGTCATTCAGCAACTGGCAGAGAACTGTGAGTGTCCTTTGTGCTTGAACCTCAATAAATTTGGGGGCTGATGTCATCAAGTTACCTGATTGGAGAAATGGAACTCAGTTGGTCCTTCCATCCCAGCCCTGGGACCCAGAGAGACCAGTTTGCTGGTAGATGTTTGCCAACCCTGGAGGAGGGGCACCTGTCCCAGAGAGGGAGAAGAACCCCAACCCACAATGACATGCATGTGTTAGTAACGGAGTTTCAAAGAAACAAAAGGACAGAGGCTGCAGAACTTCCGCAGGAACATCTGGGGAGTTCAAAGTGTTAAAAAATGCAGAAATGTTGAGGAAAAGTAGAGGAAAAAACAAAGGGAGTTGTGTTTCCTCCATCCATTCTAGTCACCTTCGAGGAGAAATGTCTGAGAGGATCAAGTGGAATCACTCCCAGTTTCTATCCGAAATCCAGCAGATGAAACTGCTCTTGGGGGCTCTTTAAATGGTCAGGTCAATGCTGAGAGCTATGCAAATCCCAGGAGGATTCATATGAACAAATGTATGGCATCTCTTTGGTTTGCCAACTTTACAGTGCTTGAACAGCAGAACGTTTAGTTGAGTGCCTCCTTAAATCACCTCACAGCCTGTGGTTCCTACCACATCCCTATCCCCTTATATGTCCTCTCTCGCACAGGCCTACCAACTGGAGAATTAGGAGAGGAATCTTCTTGTTTTCCAGTTATCTTGAGATAAATTTTGTGAAGAATGCCCTAAAATAATTGCAAAATATACTCCTTGATTTTAGGGCCCAGCCCCTTAATGTAAACCACTTATCCTAACAGCCCAGTCCTTCCGAAAACCTAGTGTCATGATACAGTGGCTATGGTGCAGCCACTTCTGTATCCTGCGGGGGATTTGTGGCTACTGGAGGTCTCCTCAGGGTAAGGGGACATGTGTAAGGCTCAGCAACCACTATGGGTAAGGTTTGCTGGCAATATTGCTGGGGCAGTTCTGTGTTTGCCCAGGAAGGCCTGATCTGACCTGCTCCCTTGCCCCATCACCACCACATTTCATCCACCCCACCCCATTTTAACCCCTCCTTGCCTCACTCCAACCCAGTGGCATAGCTAATGAAAGTATAGCCTTGTACCGAGGGCTAAATGATGGATGCCCCAAAAGTGTTGTGGCACAACAGGAAGTGATGTCACACCCAGGCTTTTCAAAAAGGTAAAAAATGGGGGGACAACGACTAGCAACCTCCACGCAGCAATGTGCTCCCTCCTGCTGACCCCAACCCCACAGCCATTCCTCAACAGTGGCAAAGGGAGGTCATTTGATACTTGGGACCCATATATTTTTAACATCCCCCATATGACAAATTCATTCATTCGTATTTGTTTGAAATTTCCCCCACATTCAAATTAAACAAGCTGCTACTTGTGGGGAGCTCTGCTGCCCTGTCACCTTTATAGCCACACCCCCTTGGCCTTTATAAATCAGGCAGCAGCCTCTAGGGCCTCTAAAATGTTGGGAAACTGCTGGCTTAAAGAGATATAATTTTTCACTCTCAAAATACTAGTTTCATGGACCAGTCATTACAGGGCCAGCTCTAGGAGCAGTGGGGCCCAATGCGGGGCATTCCTGTGGGGCTCCCATTTACCAAGGAAAGAACTTCTGCTGCCATACGTGGCACCTGGAAATAGTTGGCAGCAACATTATGACATCACTGCCAACTACTTACAGGAGGCCCCTTTTGTACCATTCAGAGGAAGGGGCAGGTGGGAGGGGCCAAAGTAAAGCTGCCCCCACTGACCTACAGTCCATAAAGATCCTGGCTGCTGCTGCAGGCGATCTGCTCGCTGCGCTGGTGCGGGCCCTTATAAGTGTGTGGCCCAATGTGATGACATTATTCACATTGGCTTAAGGCCAGCCCTGAGTCATTATAACTGACTAGAAGGAGATATATGATAGACAGAAGGAGATACTTATCCACACAGCACATAATTAGTCTACTTAATTCACTGCCACCAGATAACGTGATATGGGGAATGAAAGGAGAAATATGTATCTTCTGCAACCATCCCAAGAGACCAGGCAGACAAAGGGTCAACCTGTAAATTGTTTATTTTGCCTTTCATCTAAACGAAAAAGGAGCTTAACAATATGGGGAAAGAAGGGGGCAGTAAAAGTACAAGAAGGTTGATGGAAAATGACTGAGCTTGGCTGGAAATAATAAAGGAAAGCTTTGATCAAATGAATACAATAACCAGAAAAGTCCAGCAGATGAAACTGGGATGCTACTCAAAAAATTCAGCCAACACAGCACTTTACCCCTCATCAATGGCACTAAACTGTGAAGTTGCAAACTGGCTACATGGAAAAAGAATAAAGAATGCAAAAATAAATATTCCGACCATAACCTAGCTAGCAATGATCTGTACCAGATAGTTACATTTGTCCAAGGAATTCGCAGTCCTTGCACTGGCAGGTGCTTCTCTCTGAGCTCCCAACTCAGAAACTGGCAGAGAATCCCAATCCGCAAGGATATGCATGTGCAAGTAATGGTGTTTGAAAGAGGCAGAGGCAGAGGCTGCGGAACGTTGGTAGGAATATCTGGGGAGTTCAAAGTGTCAAAAAATACAGGTAGAGAAAAATAGAGGAAAAAACAAGGCATTCACCAGGGGCCCAAAATCATAGGTATAGATTTTCAAGATAAAGATGCAAGAATTATCCACACTAAGCTGTCTCCATACAGTATTGCGCATAGCCATTTTTTATTTAAATCTATAAACACACCCAATATTTACATGAACAAGGAGGAAGGGGAAAAGAGACAGGGACAGGAGGTCTTTTTTATTTGGTATGATGGACACGAGTCTGCTTCCCTCTTCTCCTCTTTATGAAGTTCTTTGTCTGATTTTTAGGAGTATGCACATTTCCTTCAGTTTGGGAGTGGTCAATATTAAGACTATAGAGTGTGCTGAAGGACACAAAGACAATGCAGCATTAGCAACCAGTCCATCAATGGCACCAAGAGTGAGAGGATAACTCAGGGAGGTTGTCAAAACAGCAATGTATAGAAAGTAGAAGAAGAGAAAGGACAGCAAAGAATTGACGGCATTGATATGGGCCTGAGTGTTGAAGTCCTTGGTGGCGACGCCGCTCCTCTTCAGATTCCTGGTGTGTCTCCAGAGAGAGGCGAGCAAAAGAATGGAGGCTGTTAAGCAGATGCTGACATTGATGACAATGAAAGTGAAGTGCAGAGAAAGAAAATTCCCCAATCTGTAGTTGTTGGTATCTTCACCTTGGCTGGTATTCCCCGTCATGTTTCCAGTTGGGAGGCAATAGTTTTTATTTCCCAAAGTACTTGCAGCGAAAGGAAGGGAGAAGACAGTGAGTGACACTCCGATCAGCCTTGGCACAAGCATGTCGATCCTTGGCTTGAGCCACAGGAAGAGGCAGTG
>JAJKFI010000152.1:942232-959713 GCA_029204185.1 Lerista edwardsae | reverse complement strand
GTTAATATTGAGGTACACCTACAATATCAGTAATAAGGCTGAAGTGTGAAAAAGAATACATATTTGGAAAGGACTATTTACAATGCAGATTATTAAGGGAAGCGGAAAATATTGCCGCAAACTTCCAAAACTCAAGCTTATAGCTATTTTTTTTAATAACAGTGTTTCTCAAACAGTGGATCGGAAGCCCATTTCAGGTAGGTGTTTACCATCTAGGGCAGCCATAATCAGGGGCGGTTCTAGCCGAAAGGGCGCCCATGGTGCCCAATGAAAGCGCGTCCCATGGGGGCATGCAACGTCATGATGTCATGACGTGGCGCCACGCAGTGCCCCACCCCACCCTAATAGGCGGGAGGGGGCGCCGGGCAGCAGCGTGTTCTCTGTGGTCCGGCTGGCTCTTTAAGGCCAGCCAGAACGCAGAGAACGTGGCGCAGGGCCTGGGCGGGGGCAGGCCGGACCGTGGGCGCCATTTTGGGGGCGTGGCGTGCCATGGTTATGGCACCCACTCCCAAGATGGCGCCCATGGCTCGTGCCCCCTAGCACTCCCTAGATCCGCGCCTGGCCATAATTGAAAATACGGGAAGATGAGACACTGGGAAGGGGGAGGGCTGTGTGGTTATTTTCTTGTGTCAGGGTTGTAAATTGGCTTTTTTATTCTGGTTCACTTTGCTGTTGGAAAATGGCTGAGAAATAACCTAACTTACTGCTGCATTTTTAGGAGAGTAGCAGGCTCTGGTGGCCCAATGATCCTTCAAGCCATTACACCACTTCCCATGGGTCCCCAGACAGATTGTCATTCTAAAAAGTAAGTCCTAGTGCTAAAACATTTGAGAACCACTGGTTTACAACATATTGAAAGACAATCTTTGCCTTCTTGTTTTTCTAATTTAGCCCACAAATTTAACACCACCACCACCACCACCACCAGAGAGGTCATCCAGTTTGGCAAAAACTTCTGGTTTTGTATTCATTTACCTCAGGATTTCAGGGAGGATAACTGGTACGGAAAGAATTACCAGTACTCCCACCAAAATTCCTTACCAGAGGGAAGATGTCCCTTCTGAGGGAGGATAGGATTGTATGACACATAAGGGGTCGGTTTTAGACCCTTCTTCCCTCACAGTGAAACTAGTTGGCAAAGATATAGGATGGACAAAGAGATACTTCTTCACACAGAACATAAGTCATCTGTTTCATCCATTGCCAGGAGATGAGTTGATAGCCTGCCCTTTGCAGAGCTTTCAAAGGGGATCAGTGAAATTCATGGAGGATAGTTGATTATTGAGCATGATGGCTACATGCTGCCTCCAAATTCAAGGGCACAATTCCTGTGAATGCTAATTGCAGAGGAGTAATGGCAGTAGGGAAGCCTTCCTATCCTGCTGTATGGGCTTCCCAGAGGCACATAGTGAGCTATTGTGGGAAACAAGATGCTGTACTAGGTGGACCTTTGCCCTCATCCAGCAGGGCTTTTCTTAGGCTCTTATATTTAAGCACATGGGCAGAAGAAAACATAAGAAAAACACAATTGTTCCTTATTGTTAAGCCTGCAAAAGCCATGATCAGTTTATCTGGATTTTATCCATCCAGTTAGCTATTTTAAGACCGTGAGATTTCCTGTTCAGTCAGATAGTCTGCTTTCCTGGAAGAGGAAAGATCTTTCATAGATCTTTCTCTGCTGGGCAAAATCCGAGCGCATGCTCCTTTCAGCTTTGGATTGGTCCTTATTAAGATTATTGATATAAGGAAAGTGCAATGTCAGAAATCAGTCACTCAATTTTGCCATACTTTACAATGTTACCCATAGCAATTATAATGGCAACAACATATAAAATATAGAAGAAGGACATGAGCTGTTTGATGGCCTTAATATGGGCCTGAGTGCTGACGTCCTTGGTGGCAATGCCTCTTCTCTGCAGATTCCGGGTGTGACTCTACAGAGAGACAATAAAAAAAACAGATGCAGTTAAGCAGATGCTGAAATTGATGGCATTGAAAGAGAGATGAAGAGGTTTCAAAAGCACAAGTGGGGATTCTTCAGAAACCTCACTATGGCTTGCATTTGTTGTTAGGTTTCTTGTCAGACTGCAGGATGTTTTTGTTCTCCAAAAACGCACAACTGGAGCAATTGAAAAAAACTATGACGGACATTACAAGCATGTAGGGCACAAGCCAGTCAATTCTTGACTTCAGCCAGAGGAAGAGAGGGTGGGCAAAGGTGGTGACTTTCACACAGTAGAACACTGTGAGACAGGTGGTGCTTGCGAAGTTGGCCAAGGTGAAGTACATCCAGACCAGACCAACTCCTTTCCATGCATAGCCACACGTGTAATCCATAGGAGAGGTGATGTAAGTATACTGACCCCACAAGGTAGCACACTGCATCAAAAATCTGAAGATGCTCAGACATGTCAGGAGAAGATCACAAGGGACCAGTTTCCAGCTTTGGAACCAGCTGTGACTGTTCACAACTCTGATAAATCCATTTCCTAATAGGCTGGCAATGCACACCATTCCAAAAATAATCAGAACAGTAATACCAAGTGGTGTAGACAGGTTGTGGTCCATTGCGGTCATTCTGGGACAAAAGGCTAAGTGGGAACAAGTGACCTTAAATGATCGTGGGTCTCCTAGCATGCATGTCTGGTGGGGAATCTGCATGGAATTTTAATAGGTGATGCTACACAGAAAGGCATACAAATCTCAGTTGTTTTCTCTTGCAAATGAGGCAAAGAAGCATCATATTGTTATGAAGATATGCCAAAGGGAGGTATTGAAATTTGCATGCCAGGGCATGGTATCTCTTTCTCTGCTTGTGTCACAACACTTGGAGTCAGGGCTCGATCAAACAATACATTTTACTCAGTAGTGTCATTCAGTAATGATCAGACGGAACGCGAGGCGGGACTTACCCCTTGATTGACAGGGAGCCCGTGACACTTCGCCGCCTGCCTTTCCGCCGTGGGGGCTTCTTCCAGGTGGCGCGCCCCTCCGCGGCCCTCCTCAGCACGCAGCGCGCGCCCCAGGCAAGCGGGCACCCCCTCCAAAGCCAGGGGTGCCCGCACGGCGCTCGGCAAGGTCGCGACGCGTCATCAACGAGCAGCCAATCAGGCGGTAAGTCCCGCCTCGCATTCCGTCTGATCATTACTGAATGACACTACTGATTTTACTTACTGATAGTTCCCAAGATATGTACCAGTTCCATTGTGGAGGGTCTGTCCATCATATGGAATGAACATTTAATGAAATAGCTCTTGCCAACCCAGCGCTTTTGTGCCTGTACAAAACTACCAGAATGGAAGGGATATGCCTGTGCAAAAGTGCCAATGGAACTGTCCTGACGTGTGTTTTGAAGCTGGAACTGGATCTGGCAGACTCTGTGACTAGAATACAGAGCCTTTTAGAGATAAAAATAGAGTCCACTTGTAGCCAAACTGCAGCCCGCCTAGCTCCAGGAAGGGAAGTAGTCTTAATGGAGCAACAAATAAAAATTGCAGGTGAGACATATAGAGTCTTGAAGGTAAACTTGGACCAGTCAGAGTTTATGACCAGAATGCAGGGCTTCTTGGGGATGAAGACAGAGGCTATTGAAAGATTTTGCAGAGAGTTAGAGATAAATGCCAGGAAACAACAACTGGATCTATTGATGTTTAGGATGGAGATGCAGAGTCTTTTTTGGGAATGTTCAGGGAGGAAGACATACAGTAATAACGTGAAGGATGTAGTTAGCCGAAATTGGTTCAATAAATTGAAAATGAACAGGAAGAAGGGGAAGAATTTTTGAGTGAAAGATAGAATTTGATGATTGAATTAGGGAAGATATAATCAATGAGAAAAAGATAATACTTAAATAAGGGAGACTATGATGAAACTATGATTTAAGATACTTTTACTAAACCTGATCCCCTCAAGACTAAAAACAACTTATTTTTCTTTTTCTTTTTGCTATTCTTGTCTAATAATTAGAGAAACTGAAAGTAGTAATTGTATGTATGTTTTAGAGATACTTAAGAAGATAATTGAACAATGTTCATGTTAATTGTTTAATGCTTTTAAATACTCTTTTAAATTTGTTTTACTTATTGAGGTTATATTGTGGTAAATTTATGGAGGGATAGTACCCCTCCATAAATTTACCACAATAGGTAAAGTATTATGATATAGAAATGTTGGGTTAGAGTTAATCAGATAATCATAAATGGAAAATAAGAGATAGTAAGTTTTGTATACAGACAATTAAGCAATGTTAAGGTATGATACAAACATCAATATAGGTAAGATAACTAAGCTGTATCAGTGTGGACCTTTTGTGTGAATCTTTGTATCCCCTTCCTATGTATTATCCTATGTATTATTCCTATGTATTATAGTCCCATGACTGGTGAACGTAGGCCAATATGATTATTAAATGTCTCTCAGTTTTTCTTAGCCATTGGCTGTTCTTGTTGGATAGTGGTATCAGTAAGCAGCATTGCTATCATGGTCTGGTGGTCTCAGAAAGCCCCCGTCCACAGACAATAAAGCAGTAGTCCACAGAGCTTCACTTATACGCATTTGCAAGTAACATAAATATTTTAGTGTAATATTTCTACTTTATCAAGCCAGATAACTTTGTTTGTGTTCTGTTGTCTTAAGGCCCAGTTACAATTTGAGCTGTTATAAAATTATGCATAATGTACAGAACAATAATAATTTTTTCTCTCAAAATACTGGAATCATGGGTCAGTCAATGAAACTGAGTGGCAAGAGACATATGATGGAGATACTTCTTCCCACAGCACATAATTATTCTATTTAATTCATTGCCACCAGAATTAGAGATTTTTGTTGTTGTTGTTCAGTCGCTAAGTCGTGTCCGACTCTTCGCGACCCCATGGACCACAGCACGCCAGGCCTCCCTGTCCTCCACTAGCTTCCTGAGTTCGCCCAATTTCATGTTTGTTGCTTCGGTAACACTATCTAACCATCTCATCCTCTGCCGTCCCCTTCTCCTTTTGCCTTCAATCTTTCCCAGCATGAGGGTCTTTTCTAAGGAGTCCTCTCTTCTCAGGAGATGGCCAAAGTATTGGAGCTTCAGCTTCAGGATTTGTCCTTCCAGGGAGCAATCAGGCTTGACTTCCTGGAGGATTGACTGATTGGATCTCCTTGCAGTCCAAGGGACTCTCAAGAGTCTTCTCCAACACCATAATTCAAAAGCGTCTATTCTTCGGCGCTCTGCCTTTCTTATGGTCCAGCTCTCACAGCCATACATTGCTACTGGGAAAACCATAGCTTTGACTATGCGAACTTTGGTTGGCAGGGTGATGTCTCGGCTTTTTATTAAGTTGTCTAGGTTCGCCATAGCTTTCCTCCCAAGAAGTAAACGTCTTTTAATTTCATGGCTGCAGTCACCATCTGCAGTGATCTTGGAGCCCAGGAAAATAGGAATTAGAGATAGGGGGAATGAAAGGGGAAATATGTATCCACTGCATTCATTCAAAGCTATAGAGACCAGGCAGACAAAGGGTCAACATACAATTCATTTATTTTGTTTTTCCCTAAACAGCATAGGGAAAGAAGTGGGTACTAAAATATGAGAAGGTTGATGGAAAACACCTGAGCTTGGCAGGAAAACACAAAGAAAAGTTTTTATCAAAGGAATACAGTAACCAGTAACACTCAGCAGATGGCGCTAGGATGCTAAGCAAAAAATTCAGCCCACACAGATTCCCTTTCATCAGTGGCACTAAGCTGTGAAGTTGCAAACTGGCTAGAGCAAGCAAAAATAAATTACCCGCCTACAACCTAGCTAGAAATGATCCCTATTTGCTAGCTAATTTAATTTGTTCAAGAAATGTCCAGTTCTTGCACTTGCAGATACTCTTCAGATACTCTTCTCTGAGCTCCTAACAAATGGATCCCAATTCAGCGACTGAGTTTCCTTTGTGCTTGGACGTAAATAACTTTGTGGATGATGTCATCAGGTTACCTGACTGGAGGAGAGGAACCTACCTGGTCACACCATTCCCCCCTCCCCCCGCCCGGATGTACACCGACCAATTTACTACCCAGCTGGCAGGTTCTTCCCAATCCTGGAGGAAGGGTATCTATCCTAGACAGAAGGAAGAATTCCCATCCACAGAGGCATGTGCAAGGCCTACACCAGGAGTGTCCAAATGATGGCCTGGAGGCCCTTTCTGGCCCGCCAGAAGATTTTATCTGGCCTACAGCTACTTGTGTTTTTTTTGTCAGAACATTTGCTAATATTTGACAAATTAAATTATTATATATCGTTTCCTAGTTTAAGTACAACATTGTTTCTTTGTCATTACTGCATCAAATTTCTCTCTTGTTCTGAATCATATCACGCTGATTAAAAAAAAATTCAGGTAAAGCTTATTCATTCATTTATATTGCATTAATTCATTTATAAAACTTATTTTTTTTTTGGCACTCAAAAATGTGTAAAATATACCCCCGTACTGAAAGGTTTGTTGACTCCTGACCTACACAGACCAGTTTGCTCCCCAACTGGCAGATGCTTGCCAATCCTGGAGGAGGGGTAGCTATCCCAGAGAGGAAGGAGAATCCTAATCTGAAAAGACCTGCACTTGCTGGTAATGGAGTTTCAAACAGATGAAGGACAGAAGCTGCTTCCCAGCAGCTTTTGAAACTGCTGATCCTGCCCAGGAGCGACTGGGGGTTCAAGTCAAACAGCAAGGAAGGGAGAAAAGAGAAAGAGAGAGGTGATCTTTACGGTACCCTGGATACGTGTCGTCTCACCTGTTCTTTATTAAGTTATTCGTCCGATTTTTAGGATTGAAAAGCACACTTCCTTCAGTTTGGGATTGGTCAATATTAAGAATATGGAGTGTGTTGAAGGACACAAAGACAGCACAATATCAGAAACCAGTCCCTCAACAATGTCAAGACTGAGAGAATAACGCAGGGCAATTGTCACAGCAACAACATATAGAATGTAGAAGAAGAGAAAGGACAGCAAAAAATTGACTGCATTGATATGGGCCTGAGTGTTGAAGTCCTTGGTGGCAATGCCGCTCCTCTTCAGATTCCTGGTGTGTCTCCAGAGAGAGGCGAGCAAAAGAATGGAGGCACTTAAGCAGATGCTGAAATTGATGGCAATAAAAGCAACTTGCAGAGAAATCAAAATCTCAAATCTGTAGTTGTAGCTATCTTCACCTTGGCTGGTATTCCCTGTCATATTTCCCGTCAGATCACAGTGGATGTTCATTCCCCAAGCACTTGCAGCGAAAGGAAGAGAGAAGACTGTGAGTGACAATCCGATCAGCCTCGGCACAAGCATGTCGATCCTTGGCCTGAGCCACAGGAAGAGGCGGTGGGGAAAGTTGGTGATTTTCACGCAGTAGAAGACACTGAGCCAGGTGGCACACCAGATGCTGGCTGAGCTGAAATATATCCAGGCACTGAAGAAATTCTCCCATAAAAAATTATTGCAAATGAACTCTGAATAGCAGAAGTACAGCAATTCCTCTGTTATGACAACCACTTGGAACAGAAACCTGGCTGTGCCTAAAGCGGTCAAGAGGAGATCAGAAGGGAGCATCTTCCTGCTTTGCAGCCATCTTTGACAATTAACAACTACTATAAATCCATTTCCTAAAAAGGCAACAATGCACTCAAATCCTAAAATGAGTAGAAGAATGAGAATAAATGGAGTTGTGTTTCCTTCATCCATTCTGGTTCCTTTCCCGGAGAAACGTCTGAGCGGAACAAGTGGGATCACGCCAAGTTTCCATCCGATTTCTATTCCCAGTGTCTGTTCCTGAGCAGGGGAAACCGGCTCTTGAGGGCTCTTTAAATGGTCAGGTCAGCAAAGAGAGCCATGCAAATCCCAGGGGGATTCGGTTACGAATGACAGCCAGATATCCTGTTGCAAGCTGTGCCCATATGCCTTTGGATTTATCCAGGCTAATGGATAAGTGGACAGGAATGGGACAGGAATTCACCGAAGCAATGAACATGAAATTGGGCGAACTCCGGAAGCTAGTGGAGGACAGGGAGGCCTGGCGTGCTGTGGGTCCATGGGGTCGCGAAGAGTCGGACACGACTTAGTGACTGAACAACAACAGGCTAATGTAACCAACTGTGTGGCATCTCTTTAGTTTGCCAACTTCACAGTGCTCAGACCGCAGAAAATTCAGTTTAGTGCCTCCTTAAATCACCTCACAGCCTGGGGCTCCGTTCTCCCCTCTCCCCTCTGACACCAGGATGCAAAGTTGGAGAAGAGGCAGAGCAGACTAGTGGTCTTGAAAGAATGTGTGGGAAGAATATTCTGAAATAATTTCAAGACAAACTCCTCGATTTTAGGGCTCAGCCCTTTAATGTGAACCATGGGCAGCCCAATTCTGAGCTACACTGATCCTGTAGGAGGAGTGGTATCAAAATGGCTACCAGGGCAACCTGCAGGATTTGTGTCAGTCACTGGGGTCTCCTCATCCCCTTCCCCTGAGGAAAGCCATGGGGCCCTCAATTGGACTCTCCACAGGCTATTTTGTTGGCAGAGACTCAAGCAGCCCCATGTTAGGCTGCTCAGCCCAATGCGGGGCATGGGAGCTGGCAGTGGAAGCCACCACCAGGTCCCACATCCAATGCAGAACCGATCCTCCCCTTCGCTCAGTTCTGCCCCTCCCTGCCTCTCTCCCCACCCAAAATGCACTTACTGATTGTGGCCCTTCTTTTTGGTGCTGGGACCGGGCATGAACTAACACAGGTCCAGAGCCAGCACTCTCTCCTCCTACAGCGCTTGGAACATGCTTTACGGCATGTTAGCAACACTCCTGGCTGGAGGTAAGTGCATACCACTGGTGATATGGATTGGATATCCTTTGGATTGGGCCTTACAGCCTCCATCCCACTTATGTGTGAGTGGTGATGTAGCGATGCTGGTATAGTTACCGCTGTATTCCACTGGAGATTTTTGGCTGCTGGAGGTCTCAGGAAAAAGGGCCATGTGTCTCCTTGCACCATGGTACGCCCCACTAGCAACTATGCATCAACCTGGACTTGTGCCAGTATTGCTGGTGGAAGGTGGGAAGGTGGAGCAGATAGAGGAAAGGTTGGGGGGGTTGGTGTGTGCCTCTCCTTAACCCAGTCAAACCCCTATTTTGCCCACCCTCACCTTTGAACCACCTCCTCAACTTCCCCACTGCCCCTGTACAGTCTTACCTGTTCTGGTGGGTCTCCATGGGTCTTCCAGGGCATGGGAGGCTGCTCTGGCCTTCCCGCTGGCAAGTCTGCTGTGCATGTTGGAAGAGGCTGCTTTGCCCACTGATGTAAAGGAGCCTCTGCTAGTGAAATGCTAGTTATGCTGTTGTGGGAGGGGCATAAGAAATGCGGTTTCATTTCTGTTACACAGTCGCAATCATAGTGTTGGAAACAATGGGGTGAAAAGCAAAATGCAACTGGGACGAAGGCAAGTTCCATGCTGGAGTCATTAGGAAAGGAATGAAAAAGAAGACTGCTAATTTCATAATGGCCCTATACAAATCTATACACTTTGGCAAGAATCTTTCTCTCAAAAGTTCAGCAGCACAATTCAGAAGTGATACAGCTCAGTGGTTTTTCCTCCAGCTTCCGACACAGAATGGCAAGCCCTTATGTGTGGGGCTGCTTAGCTTCCCACCCCTTTCAGTTGGCCATATGGAGGATATTTCAAACCAAACTGCCCGGCCTGCACTTTTAAAAATACTCAAACGGTTTGGAGGGGCACTTGAATTCTTTTTTTTTTTTTGAATTCTTTTTATTAATTTTTAAGAAAAAGATGGGGTAGGGTTACAGAAAACAAAGGAATGGGTTAAACAAAGGTAAACACATTAGGTAAATACCTTGCAATGTATCATAATATTTTAAAAATATCATCAATCCAATTAAAAATACCATTTCTAAGGTTATCTATTTCATATCCAATATATCCAAAATCTTCTTTGCTGATAAACTATTTGTTGTTGTTCAGTCGCTAAGTCGTGTCCGACTCTTCGCGACCCCATGGACCACAGCACGCCAGGCCTCCCTGTCCTCCACTAGCTTCCGGAGTTCGTCCAATTTCATATTCATTGCTTCGGTGACACTATCTAACCATCTCATCCTCTGTCGCCCCCTTCTCCTTTTGCCTTCAATCTTTCCCAGCATGAGGGTCTTTTCTAAAGAGTCCTCTCTTCTCATCAGGTGGCCAAAGTATTGGAGCTTCAGCTTCAGCATTTGTCCTTCCAGGGAGCAATCAGGCTTGACTTCCTGGAGAATTGACCGATTGGATCTCTTTGCAGTCCAGGGGACTCTCAAGAGTCTTCTCCAACACCATAATTCAAAAGCATCGATTCTTCGACGCTCTGCCTTTCTTATGGTCCAGCTCTCACAGCCATACATGGCTACTGGGAAAACCATAGCTTTGACTATGCGAACTTTGGTTGGCAGGGTGATGTCTCGGCTTTTGATTAAGCTATCTAGGTTCACCATAGCTTTCTTCCCAAGAAGTAAACGTCTTTTAATTTCATGGCTGCAGTCACCATCTGCGGTGATCTTGGAGCCCAGGAAAATAAAGTCTGTCACTGCTTCCATTTCTTCCCCTTCTATTTGCCAGGAAGTGATGGGAGTGGTTGCCATGATCTTAGTCTTTTTAATGTTGAGCTTCAAACCAATTTTGGCACTTTCCTCTTTCACCCTCATCAAAAGGTTCTTTAGGTCTTCCTCACTTTCTGCCAGTAGAGTGGTATCGTCTGCATATCTGAGGTTGTTGATGTTTCTCCCAGCAATCTTGATTCCAGCTTGTGAGTCTTCCAGCCCTGCCTTCCTCATGATGTACTCTGCGTATAAGTTAAATAAGCAGGGTGACAATATACAGCCTTGTCGTACTCCTTTCCCAATTTTAAACCAGTCGGTTGTTCCATGTCCAGTTCTAACTGTTGCTTCCTGACCCGCATAAAGGTTTCTCAGAAGGCAGATCAGGTGGTCTGGAACTCCCATCTCTTCAAGAACTTGCCACAGTTTGTTGTGATCCACACAATCAAAGGCTTTAGCATAATCAATGAAGCAGAGGTAGATGTTTTTCTGGAACTCTCTTGCTTTCTCCATGATCCAGCGAAGGTTGGCAATTTGATCTCTAGTTCCTCTGCCTCTTCGGAAACCAGCTTGTACATCTGGTAGTTCTCGATTCACATACTGCTGAAGCCGAGCTTGTAGGATTTTGAGCATGACCTTGCTAGCATGTGAAATGAGTGCAATGGTGCGGTAATTCAAGCAATCTTTGGCATTGCCCTTCTTTGGGATTGGAATGTAAACTGACCTTTCCAGTCTTGTGGCCACTGTTGGGTTTTCCAAATTTGCTGGCATATGGAGAGCAGCACTTGGACAGCATCATCTTTTAAGATTTTGAGTAATTCCGCTGGAATGCTGTCACCTCCACTAGCTTTGTTGTTAGTGAGGCTTTCTAAAGCCCACTTGACTTCACTCTCCAGGATGTCAGGTTCGAGCTCAGTGACTGTACCACTGTGGTTATCAGGAACATTTAGATCGGCCTTATAGAGTTCCTCTGTGTATTCTTGCCACCTCTTCTGAATCTCATCTGCTTCTGTTAGGTCCTTGCCATTTTTGTCCTTTATTGTGCCTACCTTAGCATGAAATTGTCCTTTGACATCTCCAATTTTCTTGAAAAGATCTCTAGTCCTCCCCATTCTGTTGTTTTCCTCTATTTCTTTGCATTGCTCATTTAGAAAGGCCTTCCTATCTCTCCTTGCTGTTCTCTGGAAATCTGCATTCAGTTGGGTATATCTTTTCCTTTCTCCCTTTCTTTTGGCTTCTCTCCTTTCCTCAGCTATTTGTAAAGCCTCGTCAGACAGCCACTTTGCCTTCTTGCATTTCTTCCTCTTTGGGATGGTTTTAGTTGCTGCCTCCTGTACAATGTTACAGACCTCCGTCCAAAGTTCTTCAGGCACTCTGTCTACCAAATCTAAGCCCCTAAATCTATTTGTCACCTCCACTGTATATTCGTAGGGGATCTGATTTAGGTCATACATGGAGGGCCTAGCGGTTTTCCCTACTTTTTTCAGTTTAAGCCTGAATTTGGCAAGAAGAAGCTGATGATCTGAGCCACAGTCAGCTCCAGGTCTTGTTTTGACTGCCTGTATGGAACTTTTCCATCTTTGGCTGCAAAGAATGTAATCAATCTGATTTCGATGTAGACCATCTGGTGAAGTCCATGTGTACAGTCGCCGTTTGTGTTGCTGGAAAAGGGTGTTTGCTATGACTAATGTGTTCTCCTGACAGAACTCTATCAGTCTTTGCCCTGCTTCATTTTGTACTCCAAGACCAAACTTGCCTGTTATTCCTCTTACCTCTTGACTGCCTACTTTAGCATTCCAATCCCCTATGATGAGAAGGACATCTTTTTTGGGTGTTAATTCTAGAAGGTGTTCTAGGTCTTCATAGAAGCGGTCAACTTCTTCCTCATCAGCACCAGTGGTTGGGGCGTAGACTTGGATTACTGTGATGTTGAAAGGTTTGCCTTGGATCCGAATGGAAATCATTCTATCATTTTTGAGGTTATACCCCAGTACTGCTGTTCTCACTCTCTTGTTCACGATGAAGGCTACTCCATTTCTTCTAAGGGATTCCTGCCCACAGTAGCAAATATAATGGTCATCTGAATTAAATTCTCCCATTCCTGTCCACTTTAGTTCACTAACTCCCAGGATGTCGATGTTCAGCCTTGACATCTCACGTTTGACCACATCTAGCTTGCCTTGATTCATAGATCTGACGTTCCAGGTTCCTATGTAGTATTGTTCTTTGCAGCATCGCACTTTCCTTTCACTTCCAGACACATCCACAGCTGAGCTTCCTTTCAGTTTTGGCCCAGCTACTTCACTCTTTCTGGAGCTACTAGTACTTGTGTTCTGCTCTTCCCCAGTAGCATAATGGACACCTTCCGACCTGAGGGTCTCATCTTCCAGTGTCATATCGTTTAGCCTTTTTGTTCTGTAATCCATGGGGTTTTCTTGGCAAGAGTACTGGAGTGGGTTGCCACTTCCTTCTCCAGTGGACCACGTTTAGTCAGAACTCTCTGCTGTGACCTGTCCATCTTGGGTAGCCCTACATGGCATAGCTCACAGCTTCATTGAGCTACTCAAGCCCCTTCGCCACGACAAGGCAGTGATCCATGAAAGGGTGATAAACTATAAAATATCTTAATATCCAACGTTAAACTATTTAATCATCAATACTAATCTTTTATTACTTTACAATTCAACATTGCGTATCTATCCAATCGTTAAACATTTTCCAATATTGTTTCATCTTATTAATCTTGCCCTCTTTTAATCTTTCTGTTAAAATGTCCATCTCTGCCACTTCATAAATTTTCTCTATTATTTGTTCCATATTTGGGGTTTCGTCAGCTTTCCATTTTTGTGCAAATAATAATCTAGCCACTGTTGTTACATGAATAACAATATGTTTCATATTTACATCTTGAATTTCTGTTACAATATTTAATAAAAATATTTCTGGTTTAAGTGGAATATTGAAATTTAATATTTCTTGCAACATTCCTTGTATTCTCTGCCAAAATTTCTTAGCTTTCTGACAAGTCCACCACATGTGGTAATAACTTCCTTCAGCTATTCCGCATTTCCAGCATTTGTTAGAAGTATTCTTATACATTCTTGAAATTTTCTGAGGAGTTATAGGCCACCTATAAAACATCTTGTATATATTCTCTTTAAACGATGTTGCTTTAGTAATTTTAATATTCATTTTCCATACTTTTTCCCAATCTTCCAACAAAATATCATGTCCAACATTTTTAGCCCATTTGACCATTGCCTCTTTTATTACTTCATCTTCCATTCTCATTTTAGAAGAAATGTATATATTCCTTTTATATATTTTTCTTTTTCTTCCAGAAAATATCTATCAAATTCCGTAATGTCTTGATGTATTCCTATTTTTCGATCTTCTTTCAATCTTGATCTTATTTGATTTTCTGACCACCAATCGAAAAAAATATTTTTTCTTCTAATTGTTTCTTAGTTAATAGATTATTATCTTTATCTAAAATCTCTGCATATTTTCTATTTTGATCTTCTCTGAACCATTCTGGCTTTGAACCGATCTCTAAAGGTCTTATCCAATTTGGGATTTTTGTAAGGGGCACTTGAATTCTATCTGATTTCACACAAACAGAAAAGGAAACCGTGTTTAACCTCTTCTAGGGAAAGGCCTTCTGCCTGAGCCCAACCTGACTGACCCCGAAACCTACTCCCTTTATCTCGTACTGGGATAATTAATTAAGTAGCTGGGACTACATTCCCTCACACTAATTGTCTATGAGAATGAAACTTGAAAACCAGGGAATTCTGCCATTAAACACCTCAGCTATGTCTATGAACACTCTTGTTGCCACCACCTCCTCCCCTCACCAGTTTTACGTAAGTCCCATTATAGTCAATGGGACTTACTCCCATGTAAGTATGGCTAGGATTGCCACTTCTAACAGGTTCACCAGGTACACTGAGGTACACCAACAGCCCCAGGAATAAGGCTGAGTACATATTTGGGAAGGACTATTTACAATCTAGATTATGAAGGGAAGTGGAAAATATTCCAAAATTTGTGATTATAGGTATCATGTACAATATATTAATAGTCATCCTCTTCTTGCTTATTTATCTTAACCCACAGTTTTAATTATAATAAGAAACAAAAATACAGGGGTCATCCGGTAAGACTGATTGGCAGGAAATACAGGATAAACAAAAGGAGATATTTCTTTGCAAAGAACATACAGCATTTTGTCTGTTTCACTCATTGTTGCAAGTTGTGGTGACTTGGATGGCTTTCAAAGGGGATTGGATGATTTCTTGGAGGATAGTCTATTAATGGTTACTGGTCCTGATGGCTATCAGCTGCTTCTAGTTCAAGGGCACAATGCCTGTGAATGCCAATAGGGAGCAGGGGCAGTAGGGAAGCCAGCCTTTCCTCTCCTGCTTTGTGAGCTTCTAGTGAGTGACCAGTGTGCTACTGGAGGAAAGAAGATGCTGAACTAAGTGGGCCTTTGGCTAAGCAGAGCTTTTTTTACGCTTTTATTTTCAAGCTCACAGACAGAAGAGAAAAATGCAAGGGCTGCTTGTTGTTAAACCTGAAAAAGCTATGATCAGTTGATCAGAATTTTATCCAACCACTTAGCTAATTTAAGTCTATGAGATTTCCTGTTCAGCTGCACAGTCCACTTTCCTGGAAGAAGCTTCACGAAGATCTTTCGGCGGTGGGCAGAATGCGTGCGCACACTCCTTTCAATTTTGGATTGGTCCATATTAAGATTATTGAGTGGGCAGAAGGATGTAAGGAAAGTGCGATGTCAGAAACCAGTCGCTCAACTTTTCCATACTTTAAAATGTTGCCCATAGCAATTATAATGGCAACAAAATATAATATATAGAAGAAAAGGATGGACATCAGTTGGTGACCTTGATATGGGCCTGACTGCTGATGTCTTTAGTGTGAATGCCACTCCTCTTAAGATTCCTGGTGTGCCTCCACAGAGAGATGATTAAAAGAATAGATGCAGTTAAGCAGATGCTGAAATTGACGGCACTGAAAAAGAACTGTGGATAATTTGTAATCACATATGAGGATTCTTCAGGAGCCTCAGTGTGGCTTGAACTTGCTGTCAGGTTTCTTGACAGATTGCAGGATGCCTCCACTCTCCAAAAATTCAGACCAGGAAGAAAATAAAAGAAGAACGAAGCTATGAGGGACATTATAAGCATGCGGGGCACAAGCCGGTCAATTCTTGACTTCAGCCAGAGGAAGAGAGGGTGGGCAAAGGTGGTGACTTTCACGCAGTAGAAAACAGTGAGACAGGTGGTGCCTGAGAAATTGGCCATGGTGAAATACATCCAGACAAAATCAACTCCTTTTGATATATAGGTACACGTGTAATCCATCGGAGAGCTGATGTAAATGTACTGACCCGACAGGGTAGCGCACTGCATCAAAAATCTGAAGATGCTCAGGCATGTCAGGAGAAGATCACAAGGGACCAGTTTCCCATTTTGGAACCAGCTATGGCTGTTCACAGCTATGATAAATCCATTTCCCAGTAGTGAGGCAATGGACACCATTCCAAACATGATCAGAACAACAATACCAAATGGTGTGGACAGGTCGCCGTCCATGGCTGTCATTCTGGATTAAAAGTCGTAGTGGGGAAAAGTGACCTTAGATGATCATGGGTCTCCTAGCATGTATGTCTGGTGGGGAATCTACTGGGAATATTAATAGGTGGTACTGCACAGAAAGGCATGCAAATCTCAGTTGTTTTCTCTTGCAAATGATGCAAAGATTCATCACGTTGTTGTGAAGATATGCCAAAAGGAGATATTGAAATTTGCATGCCAATGCCTGGTATCTTTTTCAGTGCTTTTGCCACAACATTTGAAGTCAGAACTGAGGTGTCATTAGGGTTTGCATCAACAGGTGAAAGAGTTCATTGTGTTCTCCCCAAAATTGACCTCCTCCAGTTCCAGACCATACAGAATAAATTACAATATCATACACATAGCCTAAATGCAGTGGCATCACTAGGGTTACTGTAACCCCCATGAACTGTATTTATTTATAAATAATGAACAGTGCAGTTCATCCAACAAATCAGTAACCAGCACAAAACCAACTTGATGACGCTCAAACTGAATAGGAGTTCTAGTAGGTCTGGTCGAGAGGTTTGGTCGAGAGGGTTAAAGCTGCAGTAATTGCCCGAAGATAAGATCCGAAGGTCGCTAGTTTGAAACCACCAGAAGCTTCCATGTGTGGCAGACCTCAAGAATGTGGCTGATTAGATCTGAGCCGTCTCAGCTGCCTGTGAGAGGAGGAGTTGTGCTAGACGGCCAGCTGCTCTTTGGTGAGAGCAAAGAAGCAGATTATCAGCTGGTGGAAGGCAATTATGCGGCAAGAAAGAAGGACTGGACAATAAAAGTGTCATCTGTATGTAGTTGTTCTTAAAAGATTAGAACTTTCTTTGTGATCTGTAAAAACCCTTGCGGTTTAGAAAATGCCTGCCTATGTAAACCGCCTTGAATTAAAGTCAAAGGAGCAATCTGATGACCAAGAAAGGCGATATATAAATACCAAATATTATTATTATTATTAGTAGTAGTAGTAGTATTAGCTCTGACACATGGAAATGAATGCCTACATCTTCACAATACTTCACTGGCTCTTGGAACAAGCAGTCTCATTGCTCAGGTTTGAGGGCCCAATCCAAGAAGCGTCCTTGGGCTGATGCAAGCCACATGCATGAGAGCACTGTTCCAGATGCCTGCACCAGCGCTGCATCAACACTGGCCAAAGCCGGCACAACTCCACTCCTACGTCAGAAGAGTTTGGCTGGCACAAGAGTGTTTCTGGGCAGCATGAGGGATGTTGTTTGTTTGGAGTGTTGATAGCAGAGTTGGGGGCTTGTGGACC
>JAJKFI010000152.1:928338-942222 GCA_029204185.1 Lerista edwardsae | reverse complement strand
ATGCCAGTTTCAACCAGTTCTGGAGTGTGTGGTGTGAAACTGCAACAAGGGAGTGTGGAAAAATCTTTCTGGGCAGGGGCTGGGTGGGCTGGGAGGCATGTCAGCCCTGGGAGGGGGTGGAGCTGGGATGCGGCCATTGGGCCTTCTTAGCCCCCAGTTCCAGGCCGCATGGCCCCCTCGGCACTGTGCCTGCTAAATAGCAGGTACAGATCCTAGGAGCCCATTGGGGTGGTGGCTGGCGCCTATCCCAGGGTAAGAGCTATTTAGCAGGTGCAGAGCCGAGGAAGGTATGCAGCCCGAATCAGGGTCGCACGCAGTGGTGTCATCCTACCGGTATGCTGGGCGGGACGTCCGGGTGATCGGCAGCCCGCCCGTCGCATACCACTGCATTACGCCGTTTGCGTAACCAGTTACGCCACTTGCATATGTTACGCAAATGGCGTAATGCTGCAGTACGCGACGGGCGGGCTGCCAATCACCCGGATGTCCCGCCCAGCGTACCGGTAGGATGACACCACTGGTCACACGGCCTGGGGATGGGGGCTTGGATGTAGTCTAATGGCCTCCCCAGCACTCCTCCAGGCCTGCCCACCCCCACCCAGTTTCCCTCCCTCCCGCCTGCCCTCCTTCCACTCAGATTGGCTCTTGCGCCAGCCGAGTTTGGGTGCATGTTTTGCAAAAACCCAGGGTGTCTGTTCTGTAAAATAAAAATGATGGGAGCCCTGTTTTACATGAAAGCACGTATACAGGGATTCAGTTCTTCATTTTGTATTGAGTCCAACACACGTTGCTTAAATTGGAGGACTTGATGTGAAGATACAGCAGGAGCCAAGGCCCAGTTACGATTGGGCTGTTATAAAAATATGAATAGTGTAAACAGTGATAATATGTTTTTCTCTCTCAAAATTCTGGAATGAAGCTGATTGGAAGGAAACATGCGACGGACAAAGGGAGATACGAAGAGTGCAAACCTAATTTGGAATTAGGCCAGTACAAGTTCCTTGTGCTTGCCTAGGAGTGTCACACAAATGCACTGTTAAGTGCATTTGCACCAGTCTCGGAGGCTGCCACATGGACGTGCACTGTCCTCCCTGTCTCCAAGAGTGGTCCAAACGTGCTTTACGGTGCATTTGCGGCACTCCTAGGCCGGCACAAGAGACCTGTGCTGTCCTCATTCCAGATAAGGATTGAGCCCTAATTCACAGCATTCAATTAGCCTACTTCAGTGATTCGCAAACTGGTGGGTCACAACTTACCAATCAGGGGAGCAGTTGCCTGTGCACTTTTAAGGGGTGGGGATGGGGGAAGGCAATGCCGTGATCCCCAGGATTGCATGGCTGCCGGGGGTGGGTGGGGTAGGGGTTTCAACTTACTCAAGAGAGTGCTGTCCTCTAGGGAGTGTAGGGAGCCTCACAGGTGCTTCTGCTGTGCTCCCCAAGCCTCCAAAACCGTAAAAAATCATTATTAAAAATCAGTTTTTGATCAAATATCAGAAGTGGTTTTTGATTGCGTATTTAAGGCTGGGGGAAGCTTGGCAAGCCCTGAAGCAGTGTCTGTAGGGCTTATTGCAGTCTCTAGAGGCTAGCACTTCCTTAGATAAGTTGAACCCCTTCCCACCCACCCCGGCCACAGCACAATCCTGGGGATCGCATTGCTGCCATAGCCCCTCCCCTGCACACACTGGGAAACACTGGCCTATTGGATTCATTGACACCAGTGAATTGTCAGTGATACGGGAAATAAAGGGGGAAATATGTATCTGCTGCAACCATCCCAAACTACAGAGATCTAGAGGGTCAACATGTAATTCATTTATTTTGTCCTTTGTCTAAGCAAAAATGAAATTCAATAATATGAGGAAAGTATTATTATTATTTATTTGATGAATTTATATCCCAGCTTTCCCGTGTCGAAGCAAATGCCTGAAGCAGCTTACAGAGTTTCATAATAAAAGTACAATGTAACACAACAATAAGTAAAGAAAAAAATCAAGAACAAAAGCATTACGTTTAACATTAAACACAAACATGCAAGTACAAGAAGTATCTTTCGAAGTACAAGAAGATTGATGGAAAATGCCTGAGCTTGGCTTAACCTACCCACCCACCCACTAAGTTTTGATCAAATGTATATAGTAACCAGTAATACCCAGAAGATGGGAGCTGGGGCGTTGATTAAAAAAAATTCAGCTCATACAGCCCCTCCCCTTTCATCCATGGAATTATACTGCGAAGCTGCAAACTGTCTAGAGGAAAAAAGAACATGGAAAGCAAAAATAAATATCCTGATCACAATCTAGTTAGAAATGGCCTCTATCTGCTAGATCAGTGTTCCCAAACGTTTGGGCATCGGGACCTAGCTAAAAAAAAAAGTTTCACTTTACCAGCTGCTCATGCCTCTGTGGCTGTAATGGTGCTTGGGCAGCAGTGCAGTAGCAGGTTGTTTAACCTTTGATGCACATAGTCTAATTTACCCCATTAGTTTCACGACCCACCAAATATTGGGTAATGACTCACTGGTGGGCCATGGACCCACAGTTTGGGAACTGCTGTAATAAATAATTTTGAGCGCAATCCTAACCCTGAACTGGAATGGGCAGGCCAATAGGCCTATTCCATATCCAACACAAGTTGGATGCAGCGCAACCTGCGGGCAGGGGAATTGTCTCCTCTTCCCCCAGGTAACGCGGTAGCTACTCGGACCTTCACTGCCAACAGCTGAACTTCTGTTTCAAAGATCCTCTTCTAAAGTTGTCCCAAACGCGCTTTACAGTGCATTTGCAACAACACTGGGCTGGCACAAGGGACTTGTTGTGCTGACCTATTGAGCACTCTGCATTGCACTCCTCATTTGTAAGGATTTTCTGCTCCTTCCACTTGCAGGTGCTCCTCTATGAGCTCCAAGAAAAAAAAAATCACCCAACAACTGGCTGATAACTGTTTCGAACAGACTAAGGAAAAAGGTTGCTCTCCAACAGCATTTTATGCTGCTGAATCTGAACAGATTCAGAAGTTCTGGGAAGTTGAGAGTCACAGGAAGGGAGGGATAAAAGAGAAAGAGAGGTGAACTTCAAGCTAGCATGAAGGCATCTGCTGCCTTCCCTTCCTTATCAAGTTCTTTGTCTGATTTTCAGGATTCGTACACACACTTCTTTCAGTTTGGGATTGGTCAATATTAAGATTATGGAATGAGCCGAGGGACACAAAGACAGTACAATATCGACAACCAATTCAGCAGCCATGCCATGTCTGTGAGAATAGCCCAGGGAAGTTGCCAAAGCAACAAGATATTGAATGTAGAAGAAGAGAAAGGACAACAAAGAATTGACCACATTGATGTGGGCCTGAGTGTTGAAGTCCTTGGTGGCAATGCCGCTCCTCTTCAGGTTCCTGGTGTGTCTCCTCAGAGAGATGAGCAAAAGAACGGATGCAGTTAAGCAGATGCTGACATTGATGACAATAAAAGTGACTTTCAGAGCAAGAAACATCCCTGAGCTGTTCTTGTTAACTTCACCTTGGATGATATTCCCTGACATGTTTCCCATCAGAGTGCAGTACTTTCTCATTGTCCAAGCACTTGCAACAAAAGGAAGAGAGAAGACTGTGAGTGACAATCCAAGCAGTCTTGGCACAAGCATGTCGATCCTTGGCTTGAGCCACAGGAAAAGGCAGTGGGAAAAGTTGGTGACTTTCACGCAGTAGAAAACACTGAGGCAAGTGGCACACCAGACACTGGCTGTGCTGAAATATATCCAGACACAGAAGAAACTCTTCCATAAATAACTATTGCAGAACTCCAAATAGAAGATATACAGCAATTGGGACGTCATGACAACTGCTTGCATTAGAAATCTGGTCGTGCCTAAAGCGGTCAAGAGGAGATCTGAAGGGAGCATCTTCCGGCTTTGGAGCCATTTTTGGCTATTCACGACAACGATAAATCCATTTCCTAAAAAGGCAACGATGGTCTCGATTGCTAAAATGAGTAGAAGAGTGAGAGCAAATGGAGTTATGTTTCCTCCATCCATTGCTGTCATTTTCCAGGAGAAACGTCTGAGAGGAACAAGTGGGATCACTCCCAGTTTCTATCCGAAATCCAGCAGATGAAACTGCTCTTGGGGGCTCTTTAAATGGTCAGGTCAATGCAGAGAGCCATGCAAATCCCAGAAGGATTCAGTTACTAATGACACCGCCAGGTATCCTGTTGCAAGTTGTGCCCATATAGTTTGGGGACATATTCTGGCTCATATGACCAACAGTGTGGCATCTCTTTTGTTTGCCAGTTTCACAGTTTTTGGACAAGAATGTTCAGTTCAGTGCCTCCCGATTTTGTGTTCCCTAAACATTAGTAGGGCTGAGTTTCCAAAAAACCGCCTCACCAATACTTCTGAATTTTTTTCCTATGGAATGTGGAGGGATGAATTTTTTAACATTATTTCCAGAGTATTAGGGTCACCCATTGCTATGTATCAGGAAGACAAAATCAGTTTTAGGGAATTAGGCATCCTGGAATTGTTTGCAGGGCATTGCCACCTACCACCAGCGGCGGCATTCAGCCGGTCATTCAGCTGGGCGGCATTCAGCTGGGCGGGAGGAACGGGTGAGCGGCAGCTCGCCCGTTGCGTCCTGGTCCATTTCGCCATCTTCCCCGCCCCTGCGGGGGCGGGGAAGATGGCGAAACGGAGCAGTAAGCTATGGGCGAGCTACCGCTCACCCATTCCTCCCGCCCAGCGTACCGGCTGAATGCCGCTGCTGCCTACCAAACACACACACACACACACACACACACACACACACACACACTGTAATAAAATAAAATAAAAATAATAAAAATAATATATTTTATTACACACTTTTATTACACACACACACTGTAATAAAAATAAAATATTTGCATTCTTTTTATGGTGAGGCTTTGGAATCCATTTTGTTTTCAACACTTCAGTTGCAGGTGAATACCTGTAATCAGCTGTAGAACTCACTATTTCACAAACACAACAACAGCAGGATTCAATCATATTTGGTTTACTTTTCATAACTCCCTGACCCTTCCCCCTAAAAATGACATAAGAGTTTCACCTTTTTTATGGCAGGGGATGATCATTCCTACTGTAGACGTGTTTGTGCACCAGGTTGGGATATCTCCTCTGCCTTTTGAAGTTTGGGAGACATCATCCCCCCTTCTGCCACAGCAATAGCTTTGGGCGAGCTGGGCTGCCAGCTCTTTTTCTCCAAAAAGATTATTTTGGATGACAATGATGAGCAGTGTCTGTACTCGTAGGGTGCTGAACTTTCTTTTGCTCATTTCAGAATGATGGTCCATTTGAAAGCCATTGAGGGTGAGGGATAGACTTCAGCAAGTGACAGACTGATGACAGTGAGTTTACTGTTTCTTCTCTTGAGGCAGCAAAGCAGATGAGGTATCTATGGCAGCAGGCAACTCTATACACAATATCATTTTTTCCTGAGGTTGTTTGAAGGATTTACAGAGGTCAAACAGGTCTGGCTGTCGGAGCATTTTAAAAACACACAGAGGACAACAGGAAGTTCCTGTTGATTCTCTCCAAGTTTCTTTCAAATGCTCTGACAGCTGGAGGAAGCGTGCAAAGCGCTTATCACGCTTTGCTAAAGGAGGAGATGCCCCAGTAAGAGGGAATTTTTACGATCTAATGGGCATGGGGGTGGGGTGGGGTGAGTGCAGTATCCGCAGTTTCCATATCCGCACAGGGTCTGTGGAACAGATTCCCCATGGATATGGGGCCATCCTGCAAGTTCCATCATGGTAAGCAGATCCACAAGCCAAAGAGCTATTGCAGCAGGCCAGTTTTCTCCCAAATTTGACACTAAGAGTGGCTTGAATGCATTACTTGTCCTAGATCCGTGTTATTCAAACTGTGGGTCGGGACCCACTTGGTGGGTTGCAACCTGATGTGAGGTGGGTTGCGGAAAGTTGGAAGCAGCCATCTTGGAAACTGCAGACCTTACTCTTGTTATATTCCTTTTGTGTTAAGAGTTTAAATTTTCAAGTGAGGGGTTTGTTTTTTAAATGGTTTTTAGTTCAGTGTTTTTACATAATATTTTGTCCTACTCTTGCTTTCTGTCGTAGTTGTCATAGTTCTGTCATAGACGTTTCATAGTTGTACAATTGCTTTTCAGGATTGTCTTATTATGTTACAATGACAGCACTTCCTGCTTGATGATGGCACTTCCTGACACAACATCACTTCCAGGTTAATGACATCACTTCCGGTGGGTCCTGACATGATTGCCATTCTAAAAAGTGAGTCCCAGTCTAAAAGGTTTGAATACCACAGTCCTAGAGCATATGGATTGTGCTGCCCCATACTTGCAATAACGCTCCCAACATCCCACGTGGTCATTGTATCCAAGTGAGGTAGGAAGATGTTAGATCCTAGGTATTTTCTGGGCCCCTCCTTTGGCTACTGGACTCCCTTTTTGACCCTGGGTCTGATTACAAATTACCCCCAGTACCCTCTCTCATGGGTAATTCCACTGCCACCAGTGGTGTCATTCAAATGATTTAGGAACAGGAACTCACTTTTGATTGGCACTTGTCGGGAACCCGGAACCAGCCACGGAGCCTGTTAGGATCCGGAACGCCCATTCTGGTCCGTTCCCCCTGAATGACATCACTGACTGCCACCAATACTGAGACTTCAGGGGCAGCCTGGTGTTGCCAAAATTTCACTTGCCCCAACTGAAATATTGGCTTCAGCAGTCCCAAAAGCAGTCCCAAAACAGCAATAACAGAGAGACTGGTTAAGACTGTTATCCTTTTATTGGATATCACAACAAGATAAGATTGTCGAAACATTAGACATATATCACAGTTAACCCTTCTAGCCAGGCCTTCTAGCCAAGCCTCAACCTACTGATTGCCAATCTCTCACCCGACTGGATATTGACCAGAGCAGACTGAAGAGACAGCAATGGCAACTTGGCCTAGTTGGTGAATGGACAGGACTTGCCGATGGAAGCACCAACCGCCAAGCTGCACACCTAGATGGAATGAGAGCTGAACTCCATTTCATATTGCGGAAGAGAGCCCAGACGGCTGTGACAGCCTGCTTTTATACACTGTTTTGTACACGGCCCTTCAGGGTTTTGCACTCAGCATGCTAGCTGTGCTGAGGAGGACTTCAGTTTCTCATTCAGGTCACACACTCACTCCTCCACTCTTCTCCAACTGATACATAACAAGGGTGAAGCAGAGGTCAACGTCTCAGCAAAGGTATCCTCCGAACTGTGGTGCTTCCTCCACTGCCACCACTCCTGCTTGCTGGGCCTTCCTGTTTGCAAGGTCTTCAGGGAGTAGGGACGGTTTCTTCTGGGTTCTAAACCCCAACTTTGGTTTCCGGTAACTGGGCATTATGCAAGAAAGTAGGGCATAATTGAAGCAGAGACAACACAGCTCTTGAGATGAAAGTATTTTTGTTTTTTTAACCAGAGGACACTTTGGCAGGACTCTTTCAAAAGCTGAGCAATGCAATTCAGAAGTGATACAGCTCTGTGGTTTTTGCTCCAGGTTCCTACACAAAATGGCAAGCCCTTATGTGTGGGGCTACTTAGCTCCTCCCCCTTTCAGTTGGCTATTTTGAGGCAACTTCAAACCAAACTACTATTCCAACACATTTTTTTAAAAAAAACAGCTCAAATGTTTTTGGAGGGACACTGGTTTGAATTCTGACTGACTTCACACGAACAGGAAAGGACATGGTGTGTAAAAATTTTGACAGGCCCTCTGCCAGAACCTAACCAGGCTAACCCTCTTGCTCCCTTTATGATTATCTAGTACTGGAATAATTATCTAGAACTACATTCCCTCAAACTGATTCTCAATGAAAATCAAACTTGAAAAATTCAGCTACTAAACACCTCAGCTCTGTAAAAAGCTATACAGTACATTCTTGTTTCCTCTGGCCTCCTACCGTCCTATGCCAGTTTTAGACCTTGTTAATCTGATTGACAAAACTGAGGTACACCTACAGCACCAGGAATAAGGCTGACACATCTAAAAGAATTCATATTTCTAAAGGATAATTTACAGTGTAGATTAATAAGGGAAGTGGAAAATATTGCAGCAGACTTCCAAAATTCAAGGTTATAGCTATTGTGTACAATTAAATATATTAAAAGATTTTCTCTGACTTCTTTATCTAATTTAGGGCACAATCCCAAGCCCCCCTTTCTGGCCTTGAACAATTGTTTGCTTTAGTTTACTCAGGAGTTCAAGGGGGTAACTGGAAGGAAAAGACATCAGTTTTCCCAACAATATTATCTACCAGAGGAAAAACGTCCCAACTGAGGGAGGACAGGACTGCATGCTATAGAGAGAGAGAGTCAGTTCCATATACGTTTTCCTTCATTATGAATGACTAGTAGAGATATAGGATGGACAAAAGAGATACTTCTTCACACAGCACATATTACATTCCTTTCATCATTGCCACAAGATGTGGTGATAGCTAGCTGCTGGAATGGCTTTCAGAGGTGAGTTGAGGAATTCGTGGAGAATAGTGGGCTTTGTGGGCGTCTAGTGAGCTATCAGTGTGCTACCGTGAGAAACAAGATGCTAGACCAGGTGGGCCTTCGGACTCATCAAGCAGGGCTTTTTTTAATGCTCTTATATTCAAACACATGGGCAGAAGAGAACCAGAGAAAAATGCAAGGGCTCCTTGTTGTTAAGCCTGCAAAAGCTATGCTGCGTTGATGAAAAATTTCTGCATAGATTTAGCTATTTTGATGAGATTTCCTGTTCAGTCAGATAGTCTCATTTCCTGGGAAAGGCTTTACTAGTGTGGCCAGAATGCGTGTGCACGCTCCTTTCAGTTTTGGATTGCTCCATATTAAGATTATTGAGTGAGCAGAAGGACATGAAGAAAGTGCAATATCAGAAATCAGTCGTTCAACATTGCCATACTTTAAAATTTCACCCAGAGCAATTATAATGGCAACAAAATATAAAATATAGATGAAAAGGACAAACATCAGCTGTTTGATGACCTCAATATGAGCCTGAATGCTGAGGTCCTTGGTGCGGATGCTGCTCTTCTTCAGACTCCTGGTGTGCCTCCATAGAGAGACGATTAAAAAAATGGATGCAATTAAGCAGATGCTGAAATTGATGGCACTGAAAGAAAGCTGTAGATAATTATCTATTTGATATTTTAATCAAATATAGGAATTCTTCAGCAGTCTCAGTGTGGCTTGTATTTGCTGTCAGGTTTCTTCTTATTCTACAGGATGATTTGAGACTCCAAAAACGAACAGCTGGAAGAAAATAAAAGAAGCCTACAGGAATGAAAGACATTACAAGCACGCGGGGCACAAGCCAGTCAATTCTTGACTTCAGCCAGAGGAAGAGAGGGTGGGCAAAGGTGGTGGCTTTCACACAGTAGAAAATTGTGAGACAGGTGGTGCCTGAGAAATTGACCATGGTGAAATACATCAAGACCAGACCAACTCCTTTCCATGCACGCAATCCATTGGACAACTGATGTAAATATACAAGGCACAACTGACGTAAATACACAACTGCCAACAAGGCAGCACACTGCGTCAAAAATCTGAAAATGCTCAGACATGCTCAGACATGTCAGGAGAAGATCATAAGGGACTAGTTTCCTGGTTTGCAACCAGCGATGACTGTTCAAAACTATGATAAATCCATTTCCCAGTAGTGCAGCAATGGACACTGTTCCAAAAATGATCAGAACAATAATACCAAGTGGTGTAGACAGATTGTGGTCCATTGCTATCATTCTGGGATAAATGTTTAAGTGGGAACAAGTGACCTTAGATGATCATGGGTCTCCTAGCATGTTTGTCTGGTGGGGGATCTGCTGGGAATTTAATAGATGGTTCTACACAGAAAGGCTTGCAAATCTCAGTTGTTTTCTCTTGCAAATGAGGCAAAGATGCATCATATTGTTATGAAGATATGCCAAAGGGAGATATTGAAATTTGCATGCCGATGCCTGGTATCTCTTTCTGTGCTTGTGTCACAACACATGGATTCAGGGCTCAATCAAACAATACAAGTAATATACAGATAGTCTCCATGATATGTATCAGTTCCATTCTGGAGGTCGGTCCATCAGATGAAAAGTATTTACAATGAAATGGCTCTTGCCAACCCAGCACTTTTGCACCTACACAAAGCTACCACAATATATGGACCATGCCTGTGCCAAATGCCAAGAGACTATCCAAAAGTCACATCCACACCTTGGAGGTCTGCTGCTTGTGGACCCAGAGTGCATGTTTTGAGAGAATGATGAGAGCCATGGTTTGTGTGAAAGCAGTTGTACAATGAATCAGTTCATTTTTTTGTAGTGACTCCAACACATGTTTAAAATGGAGGACATGATGTGAAGACACAGTAGGAGCCAAGCAACAGATCTGTGCAGATAGGATTTTGTGACTATGAATTACTTTCTTAAGATGCTGCCAATCTTCTCACTTCCTCTACCTGCCTCCATCTTTCCTTTGCCCTTTACCTGCAGGCAGGTGTTTTAATTTTGTGAGATTGATAACCCCATGCATGGTGAACTAGTCCTCTATGATGACTAGTGATTCAGTGCCCTCACTTTTTCTTAGCTGTTGGCTTTACTTATTGTTTAGTGGTATCAGTAAGCAGCATTGCTATCATGGTCTGGGGAGTTCTTAAGAAGCCTCCCCCATCCCGGGCAGTAAGGCAATAGTTCACTTTATGTACTAATTGCATGCAATGTATATATATTTTTATTATAGTATTTCTACCATGCATTTTGACATAAAATGGTCTCATGCAGTTTACTATGATAATGGACTTCTCAGAAGAAGGATACATGCACAAACAAACAATCCCAAGCCAATGAAGTAAATCTTCAATTCCCAATGAAAATTAAAGGAAATAGTCTGAGTTTTGTAAGTTAACTTTTAACTCACTGTGTTGGCTACCATATTTTTTGAAAGCTCTTCTCTCTCTTCTCATGTATGGAAATTCTTTGGTATATTCCCAGTGGTTCTAGTTTGGGGTGAATACCTTTAAATGCTTCTTTGACCTCTGATTTTCACCCTTCACCATTTTGCAGATGAATGTAGGGACATGCTTGGATCACCCCTGTTCCAGCGATGGGATTCACAAATTGACAAGGGGAACGCTGGGCGGGACTTAGGCGGGACTTCCGCTTGAGTGGCAGCCCGTCCACAGCGTTCCACAGCTGTCCTGGCCTCGGGGGGGCTCCTGCTCGCCGCGGGGAACAGGTGAGGGTCGCGCCGGGTGCCTGGGCAAGCAGCGGTGGGGCACCCATTGCAAAATTATTGGGGGTGCTGACAGCATACCAGCACCCACAGAGTTGGCACCTATGCTTGTAGATGAAAATGTTATGCAAACTTTCTCAATACATTTCTGGAACACAAATATTTGTTCCTGTGACACTGTACTTTGGGATTGGGGGATTACGACTGGGACAGATGGAAAAGAATGAGTTGGGAGTTGAATCATGGCAGCATCAAGGTTTGGGGCTAGAAGGGGGGCAATGTCAGGGTCAGATCCATAGGCTTATCTTGGGCAACTGATGTAACTTGGATACTTCCAAGATAGCAGGGATGGGCATTTGGCTCAGCAGCCTCAAGTTAAGTCTCGAGTCTCTGCCCCCTGTTATTCGATTCGTGCATGAGTCTGAGCATGTGCCCTTTGCTGACTCGCCTAGAGTCATGACTCAAGTCATTTTTACTTAAGTTAAGAGTCTTTTGTGAAGCAGCATATCAGGGCATGGACCAAACGCCCCTGGGCCAGGCAGGAGGGGATGGACGGGCTGCACGAGAGCAGGGACAGAAGTGGCAAGCAGGAGCAGGGCAGCAGCTGAGCACATTGCTATATATTGTGTAAAAATGTCAAACGTTAGCAAATTCTCCGACAAAAAAAGACGTTGCTGCAGACAGGACAAAATCTTGTAGTGGGCCTGAGGTGTCCCCTGGGCCATTGTTTGGAGACCTGTGCTCTAAGCTACTATGGTTGCAATCCTGTCCACACTTACCTGAGAGTAAACCCCATTGCCTATAATGGGATTTACTTTTAAGTAGACATGTGTAGGATTGTTCTAAGGGTCCCGTCAAGCAGGGCTGTGCTTAGATGTCCCCCACCAAGTGTGGCTAGCGGCAAGCAAAGATGGATTCTACCATCTCCAATTTATAGCTGGCGCACCCAATAAAAAGAACTCAAATGTTTGCGGACTTATTTTCTGCCCTTTGTCTCCACAGCATGTAGACACTTGGTCCAGGTGTCTTGGCTTTCCTCCAATGAACACTTCAATATTGATGTGCTTCCCACCTTTGCATGCTTATCAGGTAAGCAGCCAGCTCTCCAGTCTGTCCTCCTCTCATGAGAGAGAACCTACCCCAGTCTGCTCTTAATTTCTGACTTATTTCAGCTGGAAAGATGTTAACCCAAGCCATCCCAAGATCCACTTCAAAAGGGGGATAGTCTTAACACTCACTCTCTACCCAACTTTCATTTACCCGCGCATCTTAATTACCTTAAATAAAGACAGCAGACTGCAGCTTTGGATATTAACTGGGCCACTTTATTGATTGAATACACAGTATTTGCAACCAGGGTACTAGCTAACTGAAAAGCAGGGTGAGTGTGTCTTCCTCTTTTTAAAGGTGTGGGGCACTATCTGGTGAAAGGTCCTAGCTGCCTCCACCCCTATTGATCTCATTGGGCGAAACCATACAACTCGAGTCCAGGCTCTGTTGCTACCTTGAGCCAGGCTGTCTTGGTTGCCCCCAAAGGGACTGGGCAGCCGGCCTTCATATGGCCAGTTGAGGGGTTTTCTCAGCCACTCTTTGAGCCGGGTAGGCATCATCTGAGCTGCTGATACTCCCCCCTCCACCTTGCTGCCTCGGCATGAACACCGTGAGCTGTCTGGTCTCCCTTTACCCCGCACCTCTCATGCCAAGTGGCCAAGTGACTAACACAAACCACCCCACCACCCCTTGGGGGTAGGCGAAAAAACCATCCTCAAGGCCAATCAGGAGGACAGCAAAAAATTCCTACCTGGCCCTCCTAGAGCGACCAGCTATTCTCAGACTAGGGACCGCACTGAGCTGGCACAGGCATGGAGGTATTATATTTCGCTGGAGGGACCATGACGTCACAGACTTGAAGCCATGGGTCTATCTCAGATCATTGCCGCGAAGGAGGATTGCCGCCACGGCGTCATGAATAAAAATCTCCCTGCCCGTGTGGTAAAGTTAATCTCAAGGTCTTTAAGCATGCCTGCGTGTTCTGCGTACGGGTGTGCGAATCGCTGGACGAAAAATGGGATTACTTTGCACAGGTACTTAAAATCATTGTGATTCTTTGCTACCAAAAAATATTACTTCATAAAGTATGCAGTGTTGTGGGAAGAATGATCTTCGCAAAGGACTATGGGATCGGGACAAAGTGAGCCAGAGCGAGAGACCGCAGTGACCGGCTGACCCCTCGCAACACGGCCGAAAGCCGCCCCAACCAGCTGGTCCTGAGCCAACACAGAGCGAGAAGATCGGGAGAATAAACATCCTGCAGCACGAAACAGGAGGATCAGCTTCAAAGCAATTTTGCATTAACAAAAAGACGCGATAGCGAAAAGCCGGCAAAAACCGCTAAATCGCGTTAACCCAGTCAAGCCTGTCAGTCATTGTTAAGCTTGTTTGCCGGCTTATCCATTGTTTGCCGGGTGTTAATTGAAACTTTCCGGGTTAATGATGAATGACAGATGCTATGTAAACACAAGCGCTAAGCCGGCTTTTCCTTAGATAACCTTAAGCTGTCAAAATGCGGAAAGGCTTGTTTGCCGATCTTCCCTAAGTTAATCAATGCTGCCTTCTGATG
>JAJKFI010000152.1:892943-920924 GCA_029204185.1 Lerista edwardsae | reverse complement strand
GAGAGAGAGAGAGAGAGAGAGAGAGAGAGAGAGAGAGAGAGAGAGAGAGAGAGAGAGAGAGAGAGATTGTCCTGGAGTTAGTTAGCCAGGATTTCTTATATTAACATTGTGGTGGAGTTATTATTCAGTTTTTGTAGATTAGTGGTCTTATTTGTTCTATTGCAATGAACATTTTAGTTCTATGTTCTATGTCAGTGGTTCTCAAACGTTTTAGCACTGGCACCCACTTTTTAGAATGACAATCTGTCTGGGAACCACCAGAAGTGATGTCATGGCTGGAAGTGCTGTCATTGTGATGCCAGAGCCTGCTCCTTTCCTGATAATGCAGCCATAAATTGGATTATTTCTCAGTCGTTTTCCAATAGCAATCAGAAAGAAAAAAGCCAATTTACAACCTCAACACAAGCAAAACAGCCACACAGCCCTCCCACTTCCCAGTGTCTCGTCTTTCCATATTTTCAATATGGCTGCTCTAGGTGCTTTGCGGCCCACCTGAAATAGGCTTGGAACCCACCAGTGGGTCCTGAGCCACAGTGTGGGAACCACTGTAGTAAGGTGTTCACACTGGCTCCCTGTGGTGGACTCCCCTCTGCAGTCTTAGAGGCACGCTATAAAAAGACACCATTCGCAGAGCAGTTATGCCCCGGTGGTGAAATTGAAATTGTTGACCAGGTTTTGCTAGACTGCACATTCTATAGACATATTTATGTTGCTCTTATTTGTTCATTCCTGAACAGGTTCCCAAGGCGCACAAGGCAACTTCACAGCTATTTCCTGCTATCAGTCTGTAATCCTGCCATCACATACAGTGTTGCCAAGTTTCTTATGGCTGCAATTAACATCTGGAAACAGATGATAGACTGTGGTCCTCTTCAACTGGGCCTATGAGAGATGGTATACTTGATGACCTGCTACAATGCTTCTGAAAACAGAGATACTAAACATCCTAAAATGGAATAACTTTCCAAAAGGGGAATATACAGTATATTATTAAAATATGGATAGGATGGTGGGAGGTTTTGTGATTCTTATTTTTATGTTTAATTCTAACGCTGACTATTCCAATTATGGGATATAAGTGGTAGTTTTAACCTATCTGAATTTTATGTAGTTCGTGCTGGTTTATTGTTATTTTATGTTCACTTCTAATTCTGACTTTTTTCCAATTTGGGGACATAAATTATAGTCTTTAATCTATCTGAATTTTATGCAGATCTGCATTGGTAGTACTGGTTTTGTTTTATGCTGGTCTGTGACCATAATAAAGATTTGATTTGATTACTATGCAATGCCCCTTGGAACCTTAAAAAGCTTCTTGAATTTTTCATCCTCTGGTCTTGCTAAATTGAACAACCCTCCTTATAAGGCATTTTCTAATGCACTTCTGCCAGCAGAACAAACCCAGTACTTTCTGTACTGCTGCAATATAGTCAGTGAATACAACTGTATCAGGGCATAATTGAACAGGGACATTCTTTCAGAAAGTACCATAAAGAAGGAACTTTCATTTGGGTCAAGGGTCCTTTAGCAGCCGAAGTTCTCTTTGGATGATACCTATCCAAGCACTTCAATAAAACACGATTATGTTATGGATAGATAGGTAAGGCTTGAATGTTATGGGGTAATTGTGACACTTATCGTCCAATCTCTAATCTTCCACTCCCTAATCTTCCTTTCTTGGGCAAGGAGTGGGTGGTGGCGTCTCAGCTTTAGGACATCCTAGACTGATTATCTAAATCTCTTTCAGGGCACAATCCTATACTGCGCTGGAATGGCAATGCCAGCTGGCTGGCCTGCACCATATCCTATCACAGTATAGGTGGAGGCTAGAGCTTCCCCATGGCACAGAAAGGATTGCGCTGCCCATCAAGCTCCAGACCGTGCTTTGGGACAAGGACAGCCTTAGTTGCCCTGTTGGATGATCTTCACCAAGGACTATATGGGGGAGTGTGTCCCTGCTGGTCCTATTGGACCTCTCAGCAGCTTTCGATACCATCGATCATGGTATCCTTCTGGGCCGGTTGGAGATTGGAGGCACTGCTTTGCAGTGGTTCTGTTCCTTCTTCACTGACAGATCCCAGACGGTGATGCTGTGAGATTCCTACTTTACAGTGTGGCGTGCTCAGAGTTCTATTTTGTCCCCCATGCTTTTCAACATCTACATGAAACAACTGGGGGAGTGAAGAAAAGGCACGTATTCACTGCTACAGGGGAGATCATCTGGATTTGGTGTGGGGTGTCACCAATATGTGGATGACGCTCAAGTCTATCTTCCCTTTACCATCTCACATTCCAGAGAGGCTGTGGAAGTCCTGGATCATTGTCTGGAGGCGGCTGGGGTCTGGATGAGGGCCAATAGATTGAAACTCAATCCAGAAAAAGACAGAGGTCCTCCTGGTCAGGAAATCCTCAATGCAGGTCCTGTGATATCAACCCACTCTGAATGGAGTTGAACTCCCCTGCAGAATTGGGTCCACGGTTTGGGAGTGCTCCTGGACTCACACCTCTCCCTGGAGAGCCAGGTGACAGCGGTGGCCAAGACTGCATTTGCCCAGGTTTTGACTGGTGTAACAGCTGCAGCTGTACCTGAGTTAATCAGACCTGACCGTGGTGGTCTATGCCTTAGTGACTTCAAGACTGGATTACTGTAACAAGCTGTACATGGGGCTGTCCTTGAAAATGGTTCAGAAGCTGAAATTAGTGCAGAAGGAGGCAGCCCAGGGGATTACTGGAGCTAGGCGGTTTGACTCTGTTGGGCCACTGCTTTGATGAAGGCACTGGTTGTCCATTCATTTCCAGGCCCAATTCAAGGTGCTAGTATTGGCCTTTAAAGCCCTTCATGGTTTGGGCCCAGGTTATCCAAAGGACCTCCTTCTCCTATGCATTCTGGGCCGTACTCTTGGGTCATGTGAGGGGGCTCTCCTTCAAGTGCTACTTTTATCCCAAGTTAGAGGGATGGCAGCATGGGGGCAAACCTTCTCTATGGTGGTGCCACAATTATGGAATTCACTTCAGGGGGATCAAAGAACCTTCCCCTCCCTCATGGCCTCTCAGCCGAGTCTCAAAACATTTTTGTTTTGTCTTGCATTTGTGTGATGCGTCGTCTGTCTGTCATTGTCTGTCCCCTGTGCTAGTATAACTTGGTTTTTGTAATTTGCCCTCTTCAAATACCTTATTGCCCCCTTTTTGCTTCTTTTCTTGTGTAAAATTGTTTTATGTATTATTCATTTTTGTTTCTGTATTGTTCGCCACCTTGAGCATTTGTTCCTCCAAATGGAAAAGTGCGATACAAATCTTTAAAATAAATGATAAACAATAATAAATGCATTTTATTACATGGGCAGCGCAATCCTAGCATGCCTCTTGCGTTGACGCATCATCATGTCGACACAAGGGACGGAGCACCGGTGCGCGGGTGCTGAGCAGCACCCCCGCATCAGCGCTCCAACTCTGAAGCCGATGCTGCTCGCAGAGCGCTTCAGAGCACCGACGGAGAGCCTCCCTTACGCCGACCGGAGATGGGGATGGGGATTGGTGGGAGGGGGGAAACAGGAAGCGGGACTTGGGGAGGACTTGGGTGGGCTTGGGAGGTGGCCGTACGGCCTATTCCTAAGCCCCTCAGTGAGGCCACGAGGCCCCAATTTGGGGCACGCAGTCTCCTCGGATCTGCGCCCGCTCTTTAGAGGGTGCAGATCCGAGGAGCACATAGGGGCGGCTGGAGCCTCCAGCGGCACTGATCACTCCTTACCCCCTCCAGCTGTTTTATTCTTCTTTTGGTTTGGGGATTAGCCCAAGAGCAAAGAAATATAAGGTCACTGAACTCAGGAATGGGTCAGGATCTTAACACCTCTCCTCAGATTTACAACAGCAAAATAGTTGGAACAGGTCTGAGGAGACCCATTTAAGGCCTATGGTGAAGTAAGTATAAAATATTTTTACTTACTTCTCCCAGGACATACGGTCATCATCCCCCACAGCATGGTACACAATGATGGAGGTAGGATTGGGTTCCAGGTAATTTTCAGCCCAAAGGATTGGGTTTCTTTGGTACCTCCTCCCCTGCCAATGCAGCTGCACCAATGGACCTCACCCTGCATCTCTGATGAAGGGACAGTTGTGGAGCTCTTTTTTCCTTACTGTGGGGCCAGCCTCTGCTACCCAAATGGGTCTTCTCAGATCTGTGCCAACCATTAAGGTTGCTGTGCTAACCATTAAAGAGAAAGAGGAAAAAGTGGACAAGGCACAAAAGTTGGGATGAGCTGGATGAGTTTTCTGGTGTGTCTCCTTGATGTGTTCTTATGGGTTTTTTTGTTTGTACACCAGCTGTGAAGTTGGTGTAATATTCCACTGACATTTGGGATGTGTCCATTTTCTGGAGGGGGTATAGCAGATGTTGGCCACCAGTTCTTCCCCATTCCACAGACACCTTGCCCATGTCCCTGCCCTGTTTGGATACTCCCACCAGTAGCAGCTACACCAGCAGTGAAGGTACACCAGTGTGAAGTTGCACCAATGTCAGTATGCTGTGCCAGTGCAGAGTTGTACCACTGGCAGGGCTGGGGCTGTGCCTCCAGGGCTTCAGTGTCACCCGTGCAGCTGTCATTGAGCTAGAATCAGAGAGGATCCTCCGTATCTGGGCTGCAGATTAGCCCATCATGGTTTCCTTTATGGTGAGATCAACCTGCTTATTTACGGCATCTGAATGATGCATGGAATCATCATGACAGCAGAGTCAGTATTTTAGATGTGAATGTTTGCTTAGATGTCCCTGTGTGCAATTATATTTAAAAGGGCCTAACAGAAATTAATTAAGAGAACATCACAAGATCCCACTGGATCTAATTAAACAGTTTGGCTCTGAAGCAAAACTATAATTGCAAATCAAGGGCTTGCTTTGGACAAGCGCTCACTGATTTTACAGTAGACGTGCTCCTCTGCTTCTAGGACAAGGCCCTGAAGATTCCTGGCTCTTGTTGAGAGCAACTGATGTTGACGCCTGCAATTGCTGCTTCTAGCTATCAGCTCCTCTGATGCTCTCATTGCACACACTGTCAACAGAGCTCTGGGGGTCACAAACATGCTGTAATACATGTTCATGACACTTGGGGAGAAGGGAGTGCCAGTGCTGGGCCTCAGCCTTGTGCAGACGTTGCTGAGGGGCACCGGTGGTACATTTCGCCACCACTCAGCAGCGAGGCCTTTCAGGGTGGTGGGGAGGGGGTGGAACTGGGCGGGGAGAGGGGAGAATTGGGGCCAGGAGGGGGTGGAGATGGTGGTAGCCTGTGCTCCCTCCCTGGCCAGACAGCCCAACCAGGGCCTTCTTGGCTCTGCGCCCGCTCAATAGCAAAAGACACATTTTTGGGCCTCTACGAGGCATTCTGAACCCCACGGAATACACAGGCTATTGCTGCGGCCAGATATGTGAGGCCTCTGCAGGGCTCAAAAGACCCTCTGGAGTTGGGAGGAGTGCAGCTCCCCTTGCCTACAGAGGATCAAGGGTGCACAGGAGGACAGGTTTAGTGTCCCCCATATCCACAGTTTTAGGTATCCATGGTGTGTGTGTGTGTGTGTGTGTGTGTGTGTGTGTGTGTGTGTGTGTCTGTCTGTGTGTGTGTGTGTGTGTGTGTGTTCAGGAACAGAAACTCCCCCCCCCCCGGATACAGGGCATTAAAAAAAAGGTGAAAGTTTCCCCACGACTGAATGGTCTAGTCGTGACCGACTGTAGGGGGCGGTGCTCATCTCTGTTTCTAAGCCGAAGAGACGGCGTTTGTCCGAGGACAAGCTTCCATGGTCATGTGGCCGGCATGACTATACACCGTAGCGCATGGAACGCCGTTACCTTCCCACCAAAGTGGTCCCTATTTATCTACTTGCATTTTTATGTGCTTTCGAACTGCTATGTTGGCAGGAGTACCGGGCATGCCTGTACTTAATTATGCCTGTAACAATTGTATCCCTGATAAAGGATGGTGTTGGGGCCAGCCAGACTGGGCTCGGGCAGTGGTTGTGTCACAAGAAGAGGTTAAGAGTAGAATTCTACACTGCACTGTATTAGCAAAGCCAGCGGGCCTGCACCAAACCCAGCACTGTATCTGGGAGGCTGGAGGCTCCCTGCAGAACTCAGGAACATTCCCCTTTTGCGCTACTCGGATCTGCGCCTGCTAACCAGATGGCCCCAAGTAAGGAGCTGTGGTGTGAGTCTCTCTTTCTAGTGGATGTGTCGCTATATATTTGGCTATTTTCTTCTCAATAACTCTTCAGTGCTACTTCTGAGGCTTTCTGCTGGATACTCCTCCCTTTGAAATTCCAGTGGGGGAGTCGTTATGGTGAGATTGAAAGGGATTCTCCTTGTGGTTGTTACAAGCAGGAAGAAGCGTTGGCGGCTGCCTTCAGGACATAGTCCTCCATTAAAAGCTCAACAACAAAAACTGGAAGGTATCCAAGCCTGGTCAGAGACCCTTAAACTGCCGTTGTCAAATAGATTTGCCCTGCTGGAGACTGCATCCCAGGAAACTGAGACTGAGAATGACAACAGGGGGCCATTGCCAGCTGGGGAGACTGGAGTTATGGAGGGCTAGTTAAGAGGTGTGGACTGATGGTTGAGCTGCTGGCACTGCCTGAAATCTCCACTGGAATTTCAAAGGTAGGAATCTCTGAGCAGGAGAATTTGTGGATTGTTTTTGGATGGGAGACGGATGCCAGGTTGTGACAAGCTGCAGTACCTGTGGTGGCAGAACAGAGTTGCTGTGGAGCCGATTAGCTCACCGCAAGTGAGAGTTGCAGCAGAGTGTGTGAGGAGGCCAGCCGGCAAAAGAATGGAATACAACCTTGAGGACCTGTCCAGGCTTGACTTGCAATTGCTTGCTGAGGCTTGATGGCAGGCAGCCAATGGGGAGAACCACACTGTGAAGGCGACATCCGGGCCAGAGGATTGGCGGATTACAAGAATACTGTACATTTGTAAAAAAAAAAAAAAAAAAAAACTCATTGAAAAATGGTGAAAAACTAGCCTGCCCATGTAAGCCATCTTGGACATTTGCTTCAGCATGGGAAAGGCAGGGTATAAATTCTCCAAAATAAAAAAGTTATGGCACCATCGATTGTGAGTCCTATCCCTCCTGAGTCCAATGGCCTTGCAAGCAAACATCATAATAAGGGCAAACTTAAGGTCTGTGCTATCAGAGCTGGCAGGACTGTGCTATCAGAGCTGGCTATCAGAGCTCCTGAGTTGCAGGAGGACCCCCCCCCCCCCGCAGATGAGCAATCAGCTGTTACCATTGTTGGGGGAACACTGCCTCTGCACTGGGAGAACTTTGTTAGCTTTATTCAGTAAATTGAACACCTTAGCAGAACGTTTGGCTTTGATTCAGGAGGTGCCAGAATTGGGTGTTGCGAAGGCTAGTAGTGGCTCCCAGAAGAGAGCTCATCGATATCTTCATGGAGCTTCCCCAGGCAGCCGGGCGGGGTAGAGAGGGGACTAATGCCACCTCGAGACGTCTGCAAACAAACCAGATATTTCTGGAAATCCATGAGACCTGGATGAACAGAAAGAGGTGGGACAACAGACAGAATGTTTTGTATTCCCTGAGCTGCCTCTTACGTGTTGAGCCAAGACAGAGAGAAAGTGGAATGGCTTCTGAGCCCACATATAAGAGGAGGCTGCTACTGAAATTCTCCAGCCCCCCTGTCCCGTTAATGCTCCATAAAACAAAGAATTTCCTTGGGACTACCTTTCTTGCTTCAGCAGGCGCAAAGGAGGCACTGCACGGGCGCAACGAGACTAGCGCTGCCTGCAGTACTGGTCCTGCTGCCTTAGCGCCAGTGCGGGGTGCCACGTGGTGCCCCCACATCAGCGCTAAGTGCACAGCGCTGACGCAACCCCACCTTTAGGATTGCACTCCCCAACACTGTTTCCTTTTCTGTTTGTGTGAAGAACTCAAACCACAGTATCCCTCCAAATCTGAGTTTAAAAAGTGTGGGAAGGACAGTTTGGGTTGAAATTTCTCCACATGGTCAGTTGAAAGTGGGAAGAGTTAAGCAGCCCAATATACAAGGGAGAGCGCCTTGCCATTCTGTGCGGGATGCTGGAGCAAAACCCACCGAGCTGTATCATTGCTGAATTGCATTGTGGAGAGAACTCCTGACAGAACGGTTCCTTCCAAAGTGTCCTTTGGAAATGAACCCACTTTCATCTGCAGAGCAGATGCAGGGCTCCCAAGCTGCCGAATAGGTTCAAAATGCAATTGTGCCCCTCATCTGGTTTTGTGATTGACCAAGGCATGGCGGTTGAAGTGAAACAACCGGGGGGGGGGGGGTTGAACACGATGAGGGAGTGGGTGGTCCCCTTACCCTGAGGAGATCTCCAGTAGCCCAAAACCCCTGAGGGATACAGAAGTAGCTGAGCCAGTGTCATTGCATCACTACCAGAGTGCTAGCTAGGACTCTCCTGTTGGGGGGAAGTTAGGGGAATCTGGGCTCTAAAATCAAGGCGCTTATCTTGAAATTATTTTAGGACATTCTTCCCCCCCAAAAATTTCCAGTCCACTTGGAAACAAATTAAATGAATTCTTTGCGTCCGTCTTCACAGCAGAAGAACTTGGGCAGATACCACAGCCCGAACAGCCCTTCCTAACTAAGGAATTAAAGCAGATAATGGTGAATAAGAAAGATGTTTTAGATCAAATTGATAAACTACATATAAATAAGTCACCAGGCCCAGATGGTATACATCCAAGAGTTATTAAGGAACTAAAGAACGAAGTTGCTGACCTCTTAACTAGAGTATGCAACTTGTCCCTTCAAACGGCCACGGTGCCAGAGGATTGGAGGATAGCCAATGTCACGCCAATCTTTAAAAAAGGGAGAAGGGGGGACCCTGGAAACTACAGGCCGGTCAGCCTAACGTCTGTTCCGGGTAAGATGGTGGAAAGCCTTATCAAAGATAAAATCCTAAAACACATAGAGGAACAAGTACTGCTAAAAGAAAGTCAGCATGGCTTCTGTAAGGGTAAGTCTTGCCTCACAAACCTTTTGGAATTCTTTGAAAAGGTCAACAGGCACGTGGATGTGGGTGAACCTGTGGATATCATATACCTGGATTTTCAGAAGGCGTTTGACACGGTCCCCCACCAAAGGCTGCTGAAGAAACTTCACAATCAGGGAATAAGAGGGCAGGTCCTCTTATGGATCCAGAATTGGTTGAGGGCCAGGAAACAGAGAGTGGGGGTAAATGGGCAATTTTCAGAATGGAGAGAGGTGAAAAGTGGAGTGCCCCAGGGATCTGTCTTGGGGCCCGTGCTTTTCAACTTATTCATAAATGACTTAGAGACAGGGATAAGCAGCGAGGTGGCCATGTTTGCAGATGACACAAAACTTTTCCGGGTGGTGAAAACCAGAGAGGATTGTGAAGAGCTCCAGAAGGATCTCTCCAAGTTGGGGGAATGGGCAGCCAAATGGCAGATGCGTTTCAACGTAAACAAATGTAAAGTGATGCACATTGGGGCCAAAAACCAAAACTTCACCTATAGGCTAATGGGTTCTGAGCTGTCTGTGACAGCTCAGGAGAGAGATCTTGGGGTGCTGGTGGACAATTCAATGAAGGTATCGACCCAGTGTGCGGCAGCAATTAAGAAAGCCAATTCCATGCTCGGGGTAATTAAAAAAGGGGTTGAGAATAAAACAGCCAATATTATCATGCCATTGTACAAAGCAATGGTAAGGCCGCACCTGGAATATTGTGTCCAGTTCTGGTCGCCGCATCTCAAAAAGGACATAGTGGAGTTGGAAAAGGTGCAGAAGAGAGCGACAAAAATGATTACGGGGCTGGGGCACCTCCCTTATGAAGAAAGACTGCAGCGTTTGGGGCTCTTCAGTCTAGAAAAAAGGCGCCTGAGGGGGGACATGATTGAGACATACAAAATTATGCATGGAAGGGATAGAGTTGATAGAGGGATGTTCTTTTCCCTCTCTCACAACACCAGAACCAGGGGGCATCCGCTAAAACTGAGGGTTGGGAGAGTTAAAACAGATAAAAGGAAGTACTTTTTTACCCAGTGGGTAGTTAATCTGTGGAACTCCTTGCCACAGGAGGTGGTGATGGCATCTGGTCTTGATGTCTTTAAGAGAGGATTAGACCGATTTCTGGAGGAAAGATCCATTGTGGGCTATAGGCAATGATGGATTGTGCAACCTCCTTACAAAGGTGGTGGGCTACAGGTACCGGGTGTAAGGGAGTGGCAACAGGATGCAAGCATCTTGTTGTCTCCTGCCTCCCTGGGGCACCTGGGGTGGGCCGCTGTGAGATTCAGGAAGCTGGACTAGATGGGCCCTTGGCCTGATCCAGCATGGCTCTTCTTATGTTCTTATGTTCTTATGACTGCTGCTTCTCCGACTGGCAGGCCGGCGGCAGAGAAGATATCTAAAAGACTGGAGCCAAGGAAGGAGCGACAGGATGGGAAGTGATTTAAAGAGGCACTAAACTGAACTCTCTGCTGTCCAAGCACTGTGAAGTTGGCAAACAAAAAAAAATGCCACAGGTTTGGTCACATGAGCCAGAAGCTATATGGGCACACCCTGATACCTGGCTGTGTCATTAGTAACCAAATATTCCTGGGATTTGCATGGCTCTCTGTGATGACCTGACCATTTAAAGAGCCCCCAAGAGCAGTTTCACTGCTGGGTATCGGACAGAAACTGGGAGTGATCCCACTTGTTCCTTTCAGACGTTTCTCCTAGAAAGTGACTGCAATGGATGGAGGAAACACAACTCCATTTATTCTCATTCTTCTACTCATTTTAGGATTTGAGTCCATCATTGCCCTTTTAGGAAATGGTTTTATCGTGACTCTGAATGGCCATAGATGGCTCCAAAGCAGGAAGATGCTCCCTTCTGATCTCCTCTTGACTGCTTTAGGTGCTACCAGGTTTCTGTTGCAAGTGGTTGTAGTGATAGCCCAGTTGCTGTATTTGTGCTCTTTTGAGTTGATTTGCAATGAATATTTAAGGGGGAGCTTGTTCAGTGCCTGGATATTTTTCAGCTCAGCCAGTGTCTGGTGTGCCACATGGCTCAGTGTTTTCTACTGCGTGAAAATCACCAACTTTTCCTACTGCCTCTTTCTGTGGCTCAAGCCAAGGATCGACATGCTTGTGCCAAGGCTGCTTGGACTGTCACTCACAGTCTTCTCTCTTCCTTTTGCTGCAAGTACTTTAATACTGAAACACCACTGCAATCTGTTGGGAAACGTGACATGGAATACCAGCCAACGTGAAGATAGCAATGACTACACATTTCAGATTTTTATGTTTCTGCTCTTCATTTTCGTCGGCATCAATGTCATCATCTGTTTAACAGCCTCCATTCTTTTGCTTGTCTCTCTCTGGAGACACACCAGGAATCTGAAGAGGAGCGGCATCGCCACTAAAGACTTCAGCTCTCAGGCCCATATAAATGCCATCAATTTTTTGTTGTCCTTTCTCTTCTTCTACATTCTGTATGTTGTTGTTTTGACAACTTCCCTGAATTATACTGAAGGAATTGGCACTGTTGCTTCATTGGTTGCTGAAGTTGTGCTGGCTTTGTGTCCTTCAGCACACTCCATAGTCTTAATATTGACCAATCCCAAATTGAAAGAAGTGTGGGTACAAGTCCTAAAAATCAGACAAGGAACTTCATAAAGAGGAAAAGAGGGCAGCAGACACGTGTCTATCATACCCAAGGAAAAAAAATTACCACCTGTCTCTCTCTCTCTCCTTCCCTCCCTGTTTTCCAGCCAAGCTCAGGCATTTTCCATCAACCTTCATGTACTTTTACTATCCCTTTATTTCCTCATGTTGTTAAGTTTTGTTTAGACAAAACACAAAAGAAACAAATTACCTGTTGATCCTTTGTCTGCCTGATCTCTGTAACTTGGGATGGATGCAGAAGATACATATTTCCCCTTTCATTCCCCACAACACATCTGGTGGCAGTGTATTAAATAGACTAATTATGTGCTGTGTGGATACGTTTCTCCTTCTGTCCATCATCTATATCTCCTTCTAGTCAATTATAATGACTTATCCATGATGCCAGAATTTTGAGAGTGAAAAAATGATCTCTCTTTAAGACATCAGTTCCCCAACATTGTCCTAAAAATCAAAGAACTTCATAAAGAGAAAAGGGCAGCAGACATGTATCCATTGTACCCTAAATATGACCTCTCCCTCTTTCTCTTTTCTCCCTCCCTTCCTGTTTGACACTTTGAACTCCCAAGAAGCTCCTGTGCAGCTTTAGCCGTCTCAACATTTGCTGGGAAGCAGCCTCTGTCCTTTCGCTCTTTGACACTCCTTTACTAGCACGTCCACATGTTGCAGGAGAGATAGCTGCAGTGACCCTAGATATACGGTGACAATTTTTGAAAGGTGCACGCCACTGAGAAGAATGGCAGTTTTAAAAGTGCAACATGAGGTACCTCAAAGAAGAGTACTTTAGACCCAAATACCACCTCAGCCCATGTGTTCTTCCCGGCTTCCCCACTAAAGCTTTCTGTGGAGCAGGAGCAGGCTGAGTAACTCTGCTGCCTAAATTGGGCCTGATCCACCGTCCTGCTAGTATGCATCCTCCCAATGCAAAACAAAACAATAATCCTTCACACGCCATCCAGGATACGATGTCCAGGTATGAGAGAGTTGTATGTACTGTAAATGACATGCTTTGTTAGTGCTTGATTTTGAATATTGCATGTGAGGGCGCAATCCAAACCTGGAGTTAGGCCAGTACAAGGGACTTGTGCCAGCCCAGGAGTGTTGCAGACACGTTGTGAAGGAGTCAGGGAGACTCTTGTCTCACTTGAAACCATGCACAGCAGCAAAAATATGTATTTATTTGTATTTCTATCCTGCTTTTCTCCCACACTGAAGGGGATCCAAGGCGACCATCTCCGTTGTTCTGTAACCAAATGTCCAGGTCTAGGATATGGGTACCAAAATGCATGTGCTTTCCTGGCACACGTGTCTGAGGGATCTTTAAGCATTGGCAATGGTGCCGCTACACTGTGGATTGGCACGAGGGATTGGCAAAACCCTTTAAATTCACAGCACAGGCAAGATCAGAACTTGGAAAGACCCATATACAGTATATGTATTACTCCACGCTTGGTTTATATATTCTGAATTTGGTTTTTGTTTAGTTTTTGTATTGTAGAGGCGAGTTTGTTTTTGTTGTTCTATTAAAAATAAAATCTAAAAAAAGAGCTTAGGAAGACCAAATTTGTAACTCCCCAGTTCTTTTATTGATCTATTTTTGCACTTGCAAAACTGCAATTAAAACATATTTTCTAATTTCTAAGGGTACAATCCTAACCTGGAGTTAGGCCGGCACAGTTAGGCCATCAAAATTTGGCCTGGCACAAGAGCCACTGTAAAGTATGTTTGGACCACTCTCGGAGTCACGAAGGATGGCGCACAGATGTGTGCCATTCTCCTTGACTCCAAGAGTGGACTAAATGCGCTTTACAGTGGCCCTTGTGCCAGCCAAACTTTGCTGGCCTACAGTAACTGTGCCAGCCTAACTCCAGGTTAGGATTGCACTCTAAGATAAAGTTCTTACTCCAGCACCCATATGGCAGGCCTGGAGGGTCCTAACTAAGAGGTGGCATGCCAGCTCCCTCTGTGGGTTCAAGGGAGGCTGCGGAGAGAAAGATGAGGGAGAGAAAGAACCAGTTCTGGTACAGCCATTACAGAGAAATGAATCTCCATGAAGGGACAGAATGCCAGGTGATGAAGACAAGCAGCCAGGGGTGGACACAACTTTCCATATCGTTTAAGAGCAACCAAAGACATCTTTTCGGGAGCTGTCTGAAGCAAAGTGCTAGGCTAGATGAACCTTTACTCTGGTCCAGGAAAGCAATCATTAAGAATGACTAAAGTTCACAGCAGTCTCAGTTCTGCTTCAGTGGGCCTCATCAGAAACCCACAAGCCTTTTCACATAGGCTTGCCGTAGGCCTGGAAAAAATGGCAAGGACTGCCTGTCTCACTGCTAGCCAGCTTTCCAGCACTCCTCTCATGTGTGCACACTGTTGATTTCTTCTGGTTCTGAAGAGCACATTTGCTTCAGAGCGCTAAACTAGGTGGACCTTTCTTCATCTATTTCACCCCAGTCTCAGTTCTCTTAAATGCCCCATCCAGTCTCTGAAGACCTCCTTGACTTTCTCATTCCTCAGTGTGAATATGTACGGATTTAGAAATGGGGTCAGTACAGAGGTCAGCAGGGCCACCATTTTGTTCATGTCTGTAGAGTAGTTTTTGCTTGGCCTTACGTAGATGAAGATGGTGGTGCCATAACCAATGACCACCACAGTGAAGTGTGAGGCACAGGTGGAGAAGGCCTTCTGACGGCCAGAAGCTGAAGGGATTCTCAGGATGGTGGAGATGATTGCAAAGTAGGACACGACTGTCATTATAAAAGAGCTTAAAACAAAAAGAATGGCGAGAAGGAAATCCCAGAGCTCGATGAGGCGGGTATCTGAACACGAGAGTTGGAGCAAGGGCGCGTTGTCACAGAAAAAATGGTCAATCTGATTGGAGTTGCAAAATGGCAGCATAGCCCTGAAGATTGTGGGTGGAATCATGGAGAAGAAGGACGTTGCCCATGATGCAAAGACGAGCTGGATACAGATCCGGTTGCTCAGGATGGTGGAGTAGCGTAGAGGGTGGCAGATGGCCACATAGCGGTCAATGGACATAACGGCCAGTATAAGGAATGCTGTGGTGCCCAGGGAAAAGTAGAAGTAAAATTGGACAAGGCACCCTCCAAAGGAGATGGTGTTCCTCTCAGCCACTAGGTCTGCCAGCATCCTGGGGACTACAGTGGATGTGACCAGCATCTCTACCAAAGAAAAGTTGCACAGGAAAAAGTACATGGGGGTGTGAAGCCGGGAATCTAAACAGATCATGACAACAATAGTCGCATTCCCAGCTATCATCAATAGGTAGAGAGCTAGACATGGCGCAAGTAAAACATTCTGCAATGATCTCATGGTTGAGAATCCAATCAAGACAAATTCTATGGGTTGCGTGTCGTTTCTCATCATCCACCCTCTTCCACGCTTCTCTCTGGAGCACAAGATAAGTGGATTAGGTTCTGTTAGACTGGTGAATGAATGGTAGCATTGTATGTTTTTTGCACAGTTAATTGAGGCTGATCCAGCCTTTTCACAAAGTCTTGAAATTATTGAAACACAGAGCACAATCCTAACCTGGTGTTAGGTTGGCACAGTTAGGCCAGCAAAGTGTGGCCATCACAAGGACCACCGTAAAGCACACTTGGACCACTCTCGGAATCAGGGACGATGGCACACGTCTGTGTGCTGGCCTCCCTGACTCTGAGAGTGGTCCAAATATACTTTACAGTGGCCCTTGTGCTAACCTACCTGAGCCAGCCTAACTTAGAATTGCACTCACACACATATACACAAAATGGAGGAATGAACAAGAGGCCATAGGAATAACAAGACTTATGTTATGCTGTGCTATGTTCTGTTTTGATCCTTCATCCCACCCCAGAGGCATATGCCTGGAGTTGGTGGCAGTTAGCCCAACCCACTGGAATTGACTAACCAGCATGCTGTTTCTAAGACTGTTTCCGAGTAGCAATAAGAAACACCTATGCAGCTGTAGAAAGAGAGCAAGCAAGAAAAGACAGGGACGAAATTGAAGGAATAATAAGAGGGTAGTGGGATCACAGAGAGAATTACCCCTGTGGGACCTGGAGAGGATGAGTCTGACCTATGCATGTTTGCACAGAAGACAGTCCGGCTGAGGTCAATGGCGCTTACTCCTATATGCATCGGATTAGACTACACCTGAAGCACATCTACTAGGGCAGTGATGGCGAACCTTTTGGGCTCAGTGTGCCAAAACTTTGGGAAATGCTTAACTTGATTCTGCTGGTGTGTCAAACCCCCCCCCCCCAAACAAAAGACAAATAATTCTTTATAGTCATTTATTTAAACTAAAACTACAATCCAATCATGTGGGGTGCTTTGTATTATATAAAGAAACACCAAATAATTGCAAAAATGAAAAATGAGTAAAGCAAATTCCGTTTTTGTTTGGCGTTGGTGAATGCTGGTGTGTCACCCCAAATGTTGTGGTGCGTCAGCTTTGACATGCGTGTCATAGGTTCGCCATCACTGTACTAGGGAGGAAATCCCACTGAACTTCTGAGTAAAATATATAGATTCACACTTTTTCATGAATGGTCTGCAGATAAAAATCAATAGGGAAATCTAGTGAAATCTAGTAAAAATCAGCTAGATGAAATCTGCCTTGCCCCTAGCAGAGGCTATTGTAATGACGAGTGGATAAAACCTCTTGACACATTCACCTGTCTCTCTCCCCACCCCCAAATATTTTGCTTAACATCCAGCCCAGAGCACTGCACTCAAATTCATACACAGATTCACCCTCTTGATTTTGAACTAATTTCAGAAACAGCCAGAAACTAAAAGCCAGAAACAAAATTATTGGTGTGCACATGAGTGCAATTGCACAGATTCAGCGTTAGTTTAATAATTTACTTAAGTAATTTACTTTAATAATTATTAATAAATAATTATTTAATAACAATAATTTTAATAAGCCAAGCAGACAATCCTGAGAAAAAGAAGCACTTTGCTGCAGGATGTGGTCCAATGGTTTTACCCAGATAAGGAGAAGAAAATAATTTCTAATGGCATTTTTTACATGTTTATACTTATTTTTGCCTTATGGCTGTTGCAAGCCTTTATTTTAACAACATCTAGAGAAATTAGAGTGGATTTAGAGAAAGCAACGCAGATGCTGATAAGAGATGCAGAGGACAAATGAGGAAACACTAAATCAATCAATCAATCACTAGTATTTATATACCGCTTTTCAACATAAAGTTCACAAAGCGGTTTACAGGCAAATAATAACATTAAAGTTAAATGGCTCCCTGTCCCAAAAGGGCTCACAATCTAAAGGAATGGGGAACACCACCAGTAACAGCCACGAGAAAGACACTGTGCTGGGGTAAAGGAGCTGGATGTTTAGCTGAGAGAAGAGATCATGTAAAGCAACATTCTGAGTTTATTCAAATAGTCAAAATTAGAGAGCAAGAGCTAAAGAACTTTCCATTCCATCCCAAGGATGACTAAGAAAGAAGCATTGAGTTTAAGCTCCAGCAAGTTGATTTTGGTTCCACATTAGGGCAGTGATTCCCAAACCTTTTTGACGGACAGATTCCTTGACTTACTGGGCCATTGGCTGTGGCTCCCACTTAGGGCAAAATCTGATACATTGTATAGGGCGGCAGATTTTTCATAAGGATTCTGCAGCTCCCCTGGCTAGAATCCACTGCTTACTATTTGGGAACCACTGCATTAGGGGAAACCTGTTGACTACAAGAGCAACTCAGCAATAGAACCAACTGCCCAAGGAAACTGTAGAATCTTCTTTGAAGGATCTTCAGGGAACGTAAGACCCCTTAGCATCTGCTGGAGGTTCTTTATTTCAGGGTTAGCCAATGTTCAAAAGTGACTCTATTCTCCAAAATGTAGTGAAGGAGCTAGGCAAGTCAATTCCCTCAGACTTAGATCAGGGTATCACGTGTGTGTGTGTGTGTGTGTGAGAGAGAGATTGAGATTGAGATTGAGATTGAGATTGAGATTGAGATTGAGAGAGAGAGAGAGAGAGAGAGAGAGAGAGAGAGCATGGAATCTGACAACAGTTTTTGAATGTCACTTTATTTTCTCACATCTCATGCAAGTTTTGTAGGGGGGGGGGAGGGAGCAGGCAAAATTGGTGCAGGGCTTAGACCTGACCCACAAGCCTCCTACTAGCTATCCCCATTTTTGTAAAAAGCTTGTATTAAAATAAAAGGATCATTTCCCGTACAATCACTATACAAGAGGTCCTCATGGAATTACTTACAGTGTCGAGAATCTTGAGAAAGCACATAAGATTTGAAATGGAAGAATTCTTGCATGGTTGATGGAATGAGGCTAGCAGCTTAGAAGTGGATCCAGACTGAGAAGGCATTTGACACTCTATCCATATTGACATCTTCAGTATCTGTTTTTCACTGATGTGTGTGTATATATAAGAAAAGCATGCTTTCACTTCTCACAAGCTAAAGAGGGAGAAAGGGGTATAAAATGTCTATTAATTTGAAGACCCTGTCCTACCAGATATCTTCCATGCCTGATGTTCTCCTTCCTGATTCAAGGGGTGTGTAGGGAAGCAGGTATTCCTGTAATCAAAGTTCTGTATGTAGCCTACTGTATGCTCCCAGGAGACTATAAAGCGACACAGCTGGAGTTGGGAAGGAGACCTCTGTGATTCATAGCAGCACTGACATGGGACTCTTACCCTACTGGGTCTGTTTTTGACAAAATGGTTCAAGAACCACCCTTGGGGAACCACCCTAAAGGAATCAGCCTCCAGTTCCCCTTCCATCTTGGCTTCTCAGCCATGGATTCTCCAGTTGCTTCCACACTGGGCATTCTATTGCCATCCTTTCACTCAGGCAGCGCGCATCATTGGCAGCCATTTTATGACAGCAGATTTATGTTCCAGTGCAGTAAGGCTCCCTGCCTGGCAGCCTAATCCTATACTGCATATCCTGTCACTTTATATATTCAAGCAAAGTGTCACTCAACAAGCATTCCTAAATCCAGCCAAGTCCAGCTGCAAACTCTCTACTCTCAGTTCTCGGCTCCCCCTGTTTCTGTCCATTTCAAACTACAGGCGTGCCCTAGTATCCACTGCTTCAGTATCCCTGGTTTCAGATATCGCTAAATACCATGGATACTAGGATTCCTATTAAAAAGATAAGGGAACATTAAACAAGTCTCAGGTGTTCCCCTATCTTTAAAAAGGCATCCCCAGTATCCACGGCTTTAGATATTCAAGGTGAGGTCTGGAACAGAATCCCAGTGGATACCAGGGCATGCCTGTATGTCGATTTTCACTGTCTGCTCTCTTCTATCAGATGGACAAGTTCAACTTCTTTGGGCTGTGATGGGTATCTCATTCCAACAAAGAGATGCCTAGTGATCAAAAGACTGCCTTCTGTCTTATGCTCACATTGATGAAGCTTCCATTGACCATAATACAAGATTAGCTAAGCATCAGCCTAATAGATGGGATGGCAAGCCAGCTATGAATGAACAATAAATATATGCATTTATGCGATTACATTTTGGATATGTAAGCAAAATCAAGTATCAAGCTAAAACCTCTTCACATACCCATGTATCTCAGTACCAGAGGCGGATCTACATGGAGGTCCTGCTATCTCACACCCGTATAGGCTTAAAGAGACTAATTCATCAATGCCTACTGTTTTTTGCCAAAAATAATTTACATCTTAACTTTGGTAAATCTAAGATTATAGTATTTGCCAAAGTGTGGAAGTGGGTGTTTGGGAATTTTGAAATAGAACAGGTTAAATCCTTTCGGTATTTGGATCTTCTTTTCTCCTATAATTTGTCGTGGGTGCAACAACGTAATGCTGTCCGCATGGCCGCTTCTTTATCTGCCCAGGCCATCGGTCATTTCTTTTTTAATAAAGGGGGTGCTTTTATTCCTGCTGCCCTCCAGATTTTTTCGGCAAAAACAACAGCTCAGATCATGTTCGGCATTCCACTTTGGATTCAGGCCTTCAATCATTCAATTGAACAGGTTCAAGCCCTTTTTTTAAGGAAAATCTTCAGCCTCCCAAAATGTACAGCGTATGTGGTCTTATGCCTAGAGTCTTGTCCGTACATGCTGGAGACCTTGGCATGGGTACGTGCCACTAAATTTTGGTTAAAAATATACTATTCCAACGAAAATAATAGTTTAATTTCCTACCTCTTGGCCGACTCCTATTTTACAGCTTCCCATTGGATATCCAAGATCATTAAAGAGGGCTTTGAACCCGATCTAATTGGGTCAGTTCCCCAGGATGAGGCCTACAGAATGATTAAAAAGAGGCTTCTCGAAACACATAAAGCATATCTTTTGAGTGAAGCCAATAAGTATTGTTCACCTCTCCACTATCATATTGATGTCCAACCGGGTCAGATTCCCGCTTACCTGTACATTCTGGAAGATGCTAGGGACTGCAGAGCAATGTCTTTGGCTAGATGTAACGTGGTCCCGTCGGAAGTTCTGTGGGGTCGCTTTAAGGGGACTGTGTATTCCGAAAGACTCTGCCCATGTGCCCAAGGAGTAGTTGAAACTCTCGAACACCTACTTTTTCAATGCCCTCGCCACGCCAGGAGCAGAGGGCGTTATTTAATCCCTCTGTTAGACATGAACCCCCAGTATGCTGCTACGTGGAATGTCCAACTGCTTTTTGCAATGCAGGATGTTGATTTTATTAAGCAATTGGCTCGTTTTTTAGCCTCTATTATTAAGGAAAACCTGTTGCATATTTGATGGTTCTTTAGTTCCCACGTTTGGTGGACGACTATGAGTATCTTGTGTATATAGCTATGGTTGGTTTATAATGCCAATAAAGGTTTTCATTCATTCATTCATTCATTCATACAGAGAGGGCAAAGCTCTAAGTGTTGCAAGAAGCCTTACCCTGTCATGTAAATCCCTCCTCTCCCTTGCTGCTGTAGCCAGTAAGCAACACCAAGATGTTGCTTTTCCCTGTGAGGATTGGCTAAAACGGTGCAGGAGAGGAGTGATTTCCACTGCAAGGTAAGGCTTCTTGCAAAACTTAGAGCTTTGCCCTCCCTTAGATCTGCCTCTGCTCAGTACGTATATCAGTACAATCCTGTACACATTTAGCTGGGAGTCAATCCCATTGAATGGTTGTATTCCTGTTATTGTATAGCCTTGTGCTAAATTAAGGATGCAGAACCCGAGAGTATAATAATATGAATAATGTTATACTTCATGACAACAAACTGAATCATCCACTGGGTGTTGTCACTATTTCTGAAGACGGTCCTTTACTCATGTACCGTATACATATGAGAAATTAGTCAAAATTGGACAAGTTGAGACTAATTAGGAAAGTTCTCTATCAGCCTCCAAGGAGCTAATTAAAAAGTTTTATCTTCTGCAAATAAAACTCTAACTGGTACACATGGGCTTGATGTGGATGTATGCTGAGTTTCTCTAGCTCTCATCTCACTGAAAGGAGAGTTAGAGATCCAAGCATCAGCTCAGTTTTTCCAGGATGAAACCCTGAAGACTCCAGGGCCTTGTTTACAGTGATGGAACTGAGAGCGCAATCCTAACCTGGAGCTAGACCGGCACAGTTAGGCCAGCAAAGTTTGGCCAGCACAAGGGCTGTCTGGACCACTCTGGACCATGTCTGAAAGTATGTCTGGACCACTCTCAGAGTCAGAGAGGCCAGCACACAGATGTGCGCCATCCTCCCTCCAAGAGTGGTCCAAATGTGCTTTACAGTATGCCTTGTGTCCACCAAACTTTGCTGGCCTAATTTGTGCTGGCCTAATTCCAGATTAGGATTGCGCTCTGAATCATCTTCTTGTGGTGCATTGAACCATCAGTTGCTTGCACACCTCCCACTGTTGTTCTTCTTGAGGGAATCTCTGACCTTTGAGAAGCCACTGGGCACAGCACCCTGAAGACATTAGCTGTCAGCCATGCACACCAGAAGTATGCTATACCTGTCTCAAGAAATTAGTGGAGGTCTGACACAGCATACTGGGTGCTATTCTTACTAATCATTTTGGAAGGTTATAAAGAACTGCAAAAGAGCAAGCTGGGGATCTGCAATGGGCAGCTCACAGATTATAGTCATCTTTACACTTCCAATTTCTGCCCGATGCACACACAACGTATTTATGCTTTCTTCATAACTGTATCTTTCCTTCGCTTATACAGCCATCGTTTGGACCATATTAAGCACTCCACCAGTGCTCCTGCAAATCTACCCCAGCCATGCGTGGATATGTCACACACATCACTGGAAAAAGCATTTTGCAACATGCCTTTGTTTGCAAAAGTTGTCCTGGAAAGAAAGTTATGTGTAATCTTGAAAAACAGACATTGAAGCTTGCATTCCCACTTCAGGACAAGACCAATATGTGCATGTAACATGTAAACCTGCCTCTGTCTGCACTATCCCAAAGGCATGGATTGATTGTTCATCTCTGACTGCATAATCGACTTGGAGCATCTGTAGGTTTAACCACTGGAGTAATCAATGTTTCTGAGTCAAGTCTAGGTTGTTCTACAGTGTCTGGGCTGATTTAGTAATACGAGTTATCTTCCTCCCATAGCGGACCAGATGGAACCAGTTCTGCTCATTGACATGAACTAGAGAATAATGTGACAGGCTCCTCTCATTTTTTGGAGTGGCAAGTAGTTCCAAGGGCAACACTTGAGGGTTTAATTTCATTTGAAGAAGACAACATTGGAGATGTAGAATGTCTTTATAATATCTGTTTTATTTACAAATATACAAGCAAGGTATGATGATGGAAACACAGAACTACTCACACAGAAAGCAGCAAATCCAGTGCCCCTGCATTAGATTCCCTGCAACCAGTAGCATCTCTACAGGGAGGGCAGAGCTCTAAGTTTTGCAAGAAGCCTTACCTTGCAGTGGAAATCACTCCTCTCCTGCACCGTTTTAGCCAATCCTCACAGGGAAAAGCAACATCTTGGCGCTTACTGGCTACAGCAGCAAGGGAGAGGAGGGATTTACATGACAGGGTAAGGCTTCTTGCAAAACTTAGAGCTCTGTCCTCTCTATAGAGTTGCACAGCCTGCAACTCAGGGATTTCACTTACAGCCAACTTTCAGATCTCCCCGTTCTCTCTGTTTCAGAATTCAACATTGTCGAATTGGCTCCAAAGGGTTTTATTTATTGTATAGTAAGAGAGCGCAATCTTAAACTGGAGTTAGGCTGGAATAAACTAAACCAGCAAAGTTAGGCCAGCACAAGGGCCACCATAAAGCGTGTTTGGACTACTCTCGGAGTCTGGGAGGATGGCTCATGTCTGTGAGCTGGCCTTTCTGAATCTGAGAGTGGCCCAAACATACTTTACGGTGTCCCTTGTACTGGCCAAACTTTGCTGGCTTAGTTTATGCCGGCATAACTCAGTTTAGCACTCTGGGTGACCCCAACACAGTAGTCACTGTCTTTGCAACCACCCTCCCCTGAAAATCAAGAATACCAAGGCATGTTTCATGTAGATGTGCCAGCAAAAAAAAAGGGAAAAAAAGATATTGGTTTGGAAGATGGTGTCATAACTTAGAAGGGCATCAAGCATCATTAAATTGTATCATTCTTATTGTTACTGTCATGTTCCTTCTCTGGTTGGTGAGAAGACTTTGCAGGAAGAAAGAGTCCTTTCCACTGTTCAGGAGAAGGGATCTCTGTGTCTGCCTAAGAGCACAATCTTAAACTGGAGTTAGGCCGGCAGTTAGGCCAGAAATGTTAGGCTGGCACAAGGGACACAGTAAAATACGTTTGGACCACTCTCGGAGTCAGAGAGGCCAGCACACAGACATGCGCCATCCTCCCTGATTCCGAGAATGGTCCAAATATGCTTTACGGTGGCACTTGTGCCAGTCAGACTTTGCTGGCCTAACTATGCCTAACTTCAGGTTAGGATTGCGCCCTCAGAATCATATCAAGCGTTCCATGTTCCTCTGGAAAGCTCTGCTCCTATTTACCATTCCTTTCAAGGCCTCTTTCACTTTCTCATTTCTCAAACTATAGATAAGGGGGTTAAGAAGTGGTGTTACCACAGCTGTCAAAATGGCCACCACCTTGTTGAATTCCAAGGAGGAGCTTTGTGCTGGCTGGGCATACATAAAGATGGAGCTGCCATAATAGATGGTTACCACAATTACATGTGAGCCACAAGTAGAAAAGGCCTTGTGTCTCCCAGTGGCTGATGGGATCTTAAGCACTGTGGAGATAATGTAAACATAGGAGACCATGATGACCAAGAGGGTGCCCACAAGCAAGATGGAGGCAAGAAGCACATCAACTAGTTCAATGAGGCGAGTGTCAGAGCAAGAAAGCTTCAGGAGTGGGGTGCTGTCACAAAAGAAGTGGTTGATGACATTTGGGCCACAGTAAGGAAGCCGAGATATCACCACAGTTGGCCATAAGATGTGTACAAACCCGCCAACCCAGCAACCAAGCACCAGAGAGGTGCAGACTCGGCTGTTCATTATGACAGTATAGCGAAGTGGATTGCAAATGGCCACGTAACGGTCAATGGACATTACAGCCAGGAGGATCAGCTCAGTGGAGCCCAGGAAAAAGTAGAAGTGGCACTGAGCAATGCAACCAGAGAATGAAATAGTCTTCTGCCTAGACAGAAGGTTGACCAGCATCTTTGGTACAATGGCTGAGGTGAAGAAAATTTCCAGGAGTGAGAGGTTCCCCAGGAAAAAGTACATGGGGGTGTGAAGATGGGAGTCTGTCATTACCACTGTGATGATGATAAGGTTTCCCAAGAGGGTGAGAGTGAAGATGACAGTGCAGATCACAAAGAGGGAGAGCTCCAACACACGGACCTGTGGAAAGCCCAGGAGAACGAATTCTGTTACCCGCCAACTCAGACTGAGATTGTAATTCCCCACCATGGCATCCAGTCTGTGTTGCATCTACCGAAATGAAGAAGGAAGACGGTCCAGGTGAATTGAAAAATTACTCAGACGGCTGTTTCGTGTGCAGAAATTGCTTATTAAAAGCAAAGACATAAGCAGAGGGGAGGAGTGATTATGCTGGTTAGCTGTAACCAATAGAAAAATATATCTGAACATGACATATATGGCTACACCCACACACCCCCAAATGGGATCACTCCCCATCACTTGTGTTACTAGGTCTTGTCCTTGCTCATTTCTTTTAAACAGAAATATCTGGAAAATAAAATTCCAGATGGGTAGCTAGCTATGTTGGAACAAATACAACAAGTTGTCCTGTGGTATCTACAAAACTATTTCTTATTGAATGGGCATTTATAAATAAAACTGTACTTCACTAGAGACACATAAATTGCTTCTATGCTAAGCAAAATATGAAAAAGACTCCTTCTGATTCTCAGGACACTCTTTTGTGACCTGGATTAAGCGTTGCAACCAATAGTAGGATTTCTGTGGCACTGTGGATGATGTCTTGAGGTCATCTGTTTAGTGGTGTTCCTAGAGGGAGGCAAAAAGTTAGGTTTTTGAGGCTCCTGAACACCTGTGTAAAGCACCCTCTCCCTCTTGCCTTCAGAGCCCTTTGTGGTTGTGAAAGCAAAGTGTGGTGTCTCCTCCGCTTTGCTTTCTCAGCTGTGAATGGCTCTGAAGGTGAGAGGGAGTGGCTGCTTTACACAGGCATTCAGGACCCTGAAAAACGTAACATCCCCCCCCCCAGAACACCACCCTATTGAAGACTCAATTTCTAATTCCCACTTAGCCAATGTGTTTACTTATGGATAGTCTGAGAAAACTGCTCTCAGCCCAATCTGCCTCACAATATCATTGTACTGTAATGATATAAACTGAATTATGAATAATAACAGCACTTTGTGGACTAAACCGGATTGTGGATTCCTCATTACCAAAAGGGAGACAGAGCTCAGAATTACCTTCTTGTTTACTGGGAGAAAATCTCTGAGGAGCTCACATGTTGCATCCCAATCTGTGCTCTGAATTAGGTTTCTGTGCATGGATGCTCCTTCTGGATGTGGTTACCCATGTGGAAAAGAATGCTTGGCAGGGAAAAACAAATCTCTAGCATCTAAGCACACATATTAACTGCTCTTTACTGGGTTAGTGGTGCAAACACTCCCACTGACATGGATGGTTGATGCTCTCATTTCAATTTCTGACAGTTCAAGTCCAGTACCATTCATCTCCTTCATTGCTCCATTCCGCTGGACCATCCGGGCTTTGAAAGCTGATAAAACTGACTCCCTGACTCCGAGAGTGGTCCAAACATGCTTTATTGTGGCTCTTGTGCTGGCCAAACTTTGCCGGTTTATCTTATGCCGGCCTAACTCCAATTTAGGATTGCACTCTCAGAATGATTCACGGATTCATGGCTAAGCTTGAAACAAAACAATGATCTTGGCCCAAAACAATGATCTTGGCCCTTTCAAAGGAGTCTTCTTCCCACAACAGACTCTTCCCACAACATCTCCTGTAATATCCCCATCAGGAATTATTGATCCCGTGCCTCTGGCTAAGAACGACGAGTTTTCTCACCTTCCAGTGCACTGCAAACGTCCTTCCATTCTTTAGAATGGGATCTATGCTTCCAAGTTTAAAAACGAATGCATGTAGTCATTAATACAGTACTAAGCTCTATAGAGATTTCATCTCAGTAGGCCTTCCTTAAGGGAAGGTAGAAAGTGATTATGAGCATTGTTATGGAAAGATTATAATTTGCCATCAGACCAAGTAATATCTGGAGATACATAATCATTTCATTTCTTACAGAAATTTCTTTCATTTCTTGATGAACTTCTGTTGCATAAAGAAAACTTTGCATATTTTAGCCAGCTAGACTTTTTAGTGCTTAGCTAGTTCTCCCTTATTTTGATGCAATTTTTAAACTGGCAAGTTTTAAAATAATATATCATGGTTCCTTTTTCTGGAACCCAGGCTTCTTGAGTTCCCTATGGAGGCAGATGTATAAGCTCAATGTTGGCCAGTTCAATTGATGCCTCTTAATTTCAAAGAGTCTTCTGTATAATATGAGTAGAACTGATTTCAGGGTGAATCCTATTGGGCCTAGTGCTGGCAGTAAGCCTTTACCACTGGCGCCAGTGTGGCAAAAGTGCTATAGGGCCTAGTGGCATTCCTACCGGGGGGACAGTAGGTTTTGCAAGAGCCTGAGAACCTTGCCTCCAGAGCCATTTCAGGTCAGAGACCAAAGCCTATCAGTGTTTGGTTCTGTGGGTTTGCCCATTCCTTAATCCAGTTTAACGCAGCTGCTTGATAATAGATTTCCCAGTTTGGAAAACCTAATCCCGCTCTGTCTTTATGTTCTTGTAATAATTTCAATTTAATTCTTGCTTTTTTCCCCTGCCATACATATTTTACTGTAATTCTATTTAGTTCTATAAAAAAATTCTTTTTCAATATAATTGGTATTGTCTGCAAAAGGAACATCACTTTTGGTAATATATTCATTTTTATAGTTGCAATTCTTCCCATCAGCGATAGTCTTAGATTTTTCCACTTTTCTATATCTTTTTCAATCTCCTTCAACAATTTAAAGTAGTTATCTTCCATCAATGTACTCGATTTTTTTGTTAAAACTTTAACAAATTTAACTTTATTTGTAATTCGTAGTCCATATTCTTTTAGTTGTGATATTTCTGTCTCTTACATTTTTTAAAAGCAGTTTTGTTTTTTTGATAATTAATTTTTAATCCTGCTACTTCTCCATAGTCTCTTAAATCTTCTATGAGATATTTCAATGTCTGATTTGGGGTTTCTAATATAAAAACCAAGTCATCTGCATATGCTTGTAATTTATAAGTCTCGTTTTGTATTTTTATTACCCGTATTCTTTCGTCAGTTCTCACTACATTGTTTAAAATTTCCAATGTGAGAATAAATAATAGTGGTTATAATGGACATCCTTGTCTTGTTCCTTGTTGAATCTGTATCTCTTCTGTATATTCTCCATTTATTTTTACCCTTGCTTTTTGTCTTGAGTATATTCCTCTTATCACCCTTATAAAATTCTCTCCAAATTCCATTTGCTGTAATTGTTCAAACATAAATTCCCAATTAACATTATCAAAAGTTTTCTGTGCATCTAAGAAAACTAATCCCAGTTTCTTTCCAGGGTATAATTCTAAAAATTCCAAAATATCTATTATTATCCTCACATTATTTTTAAGATGTCTCTTAGGAAGAAATCCTACTTGATCTTCATGAATAATCTGATTTAAAACTTTTTTCATTCTTGCAGCCAAAATGGATACAAAATCTTATAATCGGAGTTCTGAGCATGCGTCAACAAAGATAGACGCTTTCACACCGCC
>JAJKFI010000152.1:861718-887943 GCA_029204185.1 Lerista edwardsae | reverse complement strand
AAAAAAAAAAAAAATCTTATAATCTACATTAAGTAGTGAAATTGGTCTATACTTAATCTCTTTTACATCTGTTTCCTGTTTATGAATTAATGTTATTGTTGCTTCATTCCATGATTCCGGGGTTTCACCACTCTGCCAGATCTCAGATATCAAATTATTTAGGGGAATTTGTAAAATTTCTTCAAACGTTTTATAATTGGCCGTTTGTGACCGTTTTCACGTCGGGACCCCCCTGTACCCCCACCCCCGGGGGCGGTAGGTTTCTATTATCCCATCAAGTCCTGGAGCCTTTTGATTTTTCTGTTTTAGAATAGCTTCTGTTAATTCTTGCATCATTATCCTTTGCTTGTGTCAATTTCATTTTATTATTTCCAGCTAGATATTCTCTTTGTTTATCTTTATCCAAATCATTTTTCTTATTATATATAAATTCTGGGGAAAAAAGATTCTATCATCTTTTTTTCATCTCCTGTAATTTAAATCTTTCTATTCCACTTTCATCTTTAAGTATATTAATTTGATTTTTCTGTCTCTCTTTCTTAAGTCTATAAGCCAACCATCTTCCTGGTTTATTTGCGTTCTCAAAAAAATTATGTTTCACCATCTTCAAATTTCTTTCCATTTCTTCCGTTTGTATTACTCTCATCTCAGTTGAAGCTTTGATATCCTTTGTTTAATCTCCTCATTGGATGGATTTTCTTGCACTTCCTTTTCCTTTTTCCCCAGACTTTGGATTATCTCCTTAACAACTAAATTTCTCAAAAAATTTAGTTGTCTTCTCTTTCTAGCAATATATCTTATCACTAGTCCCCTAAAATATGCATTGCTGGTATCCCAGATTATTTGTGGTTTCATCGTTGGTTGGGTATTTATTTTAAAAAACCAAGTCATCATTAAAAATGATGTTGTTGTTTTTCTGCATACCTTGAAGCCTCCCAAATATGGAAGTCTACCTGGTCTGCAGATGGCCCATCTGGCTGCCATACTGACAGACGTGTCACCATCCTGTTCACCACTAGATACAGTCTTGCTAATGTTACAGGAGAGATCCAGTGGGTGGTAGCAGAGGCCAAGCCAAAAGAGTGTTGATTTCCATCCTCATGCTCTCCTCCACCTGTTTTAGGGTGTGCACCAATTGCACCAATTTTCAGTGTCTGCAACTGAAATGTAAAACCTTGCTTGGTTAAAATACACATGCACTCCTCGTTCTCATTGCTCCCTACACATGGCATTGGTCCTCATACTTAGCCTAGCTTTCACTGCTACAGGTCCCTTTCCTTTCACACTCTTGATAACCATTTACACTTCAAAAAATTTTTTTAACCATTTGCTACAGCTTTTCTACTCCAGTGGTGCTGTAAGAAGAGGGGAGTAGCCTGTAATTTGCTGTAGGTTTGGCCAATCCATGATGCTTACTAACGGGGGTGGGTGGGTGGGTGAGTGGGTTTCTGTCTTCTCACTTATGCTCATTGCCCCTCCTCCTGCACCCATTCCCTGTGAAGAGAAGGATGGGGCAAAAGAGGACCTGTGGGGGAGAGGAGAGTTGTGGACATTACAATGTGGGAGAAATTAGATTTTCGCTTTATGCAGGTATTGTTTGCTTGACCAGAGTTTTTCAGCTTCCGTCTTAGTTTTCGGTCTCCATTATGGATAGAGAGCTCCAGCATGTCGCTATTGAATGAATATGATTTATTGTTTCTCTGTTTGACCTAAATTCCAGCTGCTTTATTGAGAGTTGGTTTCAGGCAGGAACTGGGGGCTTGCTTGAGCATCTGTAATTCAAGGACAGGGTCTGGGAAAGGGAACCACATATAAGACCGGAATCAACAGAAGTGCTCTATATAGCGTTTGTTCTTAATTGATATATCCAACACTCCTCTTCTTGCAGCTGTCTCTTATCCTGCTAAGTTTTTCTAAATATAGCCACTATCCTGTATTCTGGCAGCCGAATTCATGTCTTCCCTCTTTGGGAAGATGGGATTATACCCAGTGGTGCAATTCAAATGAATTAACAACCGGTTCTATGACGTCATAGCCGGAGCCAAAAAAAAACCCAAAGCCAGCCGAGGTAAGCGAGTGGGTAGGGCCGGCCATTTAACAACCGGTTCTATAGAACCTGGGTGAACCCAGGTTGATTATACCCCATCTACTGTATGTTTTCCGTTTGACCTTCGGTCTTTGCAGCAGGTAATGTGAATTGGATTTGTGTGGGAATATATTCCTTATAACCATTGTATGTCTCTGACTGGCCCTGCCTCTAACACCCTAAACGTATAAAAGACATGCCTTCTGTACGTGCCAGTGTCAAATGTCCCTTTCACGGAGCAAACTCTGACTCCCGTGAAGTGCATTTAATAAACAGACCAATTTTCTTTTTTCAGCCTTGAGTTATTAAAATTTTCTTACAAAACTGTGGAGAAAATTGGGAGACAGGTCTTCCTCTCCCCATAACCGTACAACTTGCTTTACAATAGAACCATGATAGTATCCAGGGACATAGCTAAAGAAGTGCAATTGCAACCAGGCAACAAGCTTTGGAGGGCAACAAGCTGAGCTTGACAGTAGTAGCCAAAATTGTGAAAATCTTGGCATGTATGAATAATACCATCATTGATGTGGAATTTAATGCAGAACACAATAAAACAAACCAGAGTGTAATATCTTCATCTATCAAAGTTATGGCCCCCCCCAAACCCAAGAAAATGAAAATACAACTGTGATGTCACTTCCTGTTGTGACTTCACTTCTGGGGCATCATTTTGTCCTATGCACCAGGCTATACCCTCATTAGCTACACCAGTGCCAGTATCCAATGTGCAATTTATTTCTTGAATTTGCTGCTCGAAGAAGTAGTGATGGACAGATAGCCTACAAAGGTAACCAGGCACATTCAGGAAGGATGCCTATAAACCATACTATATATGTAAATTGAATCTCCATGTTCAGAAGCAATATCGCACTGAATACCACTTTCTAAAGCAGCGGTTCCTGAAGTATGGGTTGGAGAACCCACTGGTGGGTTATGACCCAATTTTTGGTGGGTCATGTAGTGTTGCGCAGAGTCGCCAATGAAAACATGGGTGACGGTACCATCAGATAACGCACTGCCTCAAGCCCTGGAGCTGTTCAAAGATAGATAGCTGCTAATTGCCCTGAAAAGAGTTCAGCTCCTGTAGTTTGCAAGGGTGTGTAAATATAGTGAGATATTTTGTGTCTTATTTCCTATTACTATTACTTGTAAAAAATAAATAAATTTTTTTTTCTAGATCTCCTTTTTAAAAAGTTTTATAAACCTAGGTGTGTCCTGATAAGAGTGTTGTTTTAAAAAGTGGGTCCTGGTGCCAAAAAAAGTCTGGGAACCACTGTTCTAGAGGGCAACAGCAGGGGACAGCTATTGCCTTTGCCCAGCTTAAAGTATCCCAGAACCATCGGCTTAGCCACTGTGTAAATAGGATGTTGGATTAGAGGAACTTTTGATCCATTCCAGCAGAATCTTTGTACATTCTTATGTTCTTATGATCTTAGGCTGCAAATCAAAGTGGCAGGAAACACAGACACACCCTTAAAAACAAGAGATTTCAGGAAAATTTGAAAAATGGCAATCTTAAGGTAGAATGTATCTTGGCACTCCACCATCCCGAGTTTATCTGATTCTGAGGCTAGATAAGGCACAAAGATCTACTCCCCTTTAAGCCCCAAATATTTTTTGAAGTTTCTCTTATAAGTGAGTGACAGTGGAAAAAATATTGCAAAGGGCAATGCAGGGAGGGAGTGACGGTAATGGCAGGGGCACGGGATGTTAAGGCAACTCTGGTTTTTAGCTTTCTGTCTTTATAAAGTCCAAATGTTCACTGCATCATAACATCAAGATCATATGTCCTACACAGAGGAAATTTGGCATGGAGAATCCATCTGGTGAGTGCAATCTGATCACATTTCAGACACCATTGAGAAAGAATTGCTTCGTTATAACATTTCAAAACTTTAGCTTAGTATGAGATGCCTTACACTATTTGCAACCATTCTTTTGTGCCCCCCACCCTCCAAACTTTTACTAAATGTCTTACTAACATTTACTAAATGTTAAACTGTTACTAAATGTCTTCCTTTTGAAGTTATATCTTAAAAAAAAAAAAGATTAGGGTGTGCCTTTAGTTAGTTTGGTGAAAATCAGTTAGTTAGTCCTAAAGTTAGGAAATGTCCAAGTTGCAATTCTGTTCTTAATTGCAATTAATTGCTTAAAGTTGCAATTAATGCTTAATTAAATCACTCATTTAATTAAGGGGACAATCTTGCACTTGTATCTGTTAGGCAGACTGAAGTTCCTGTGGTGGAAACAGCTTCTGAAAACCAAAAAATCACTGTCAGTGGAGTGTGTAAGATGTAACAAAGTGTTAATATCTGTAAATGGGGAAGGAGAGCTGCTACACCTGTGTGTTTGTGTAGTGCTCTGATACATGCTTATATTTGTGCTGCTGCCGCGTGCATGTGTGCATGTGGTGTGTGTGTGTGTGTGTGTGTGTGCATTGTTTTTATGTATAATGCACAACATGTTTTTGCCCAGTAACGCTATGGTGTGTTGCATCTGTATCTGATACATTGCAGCTCATTTGTGTGCTGTTGCCCTGCTTACGTATGTGTGTTGAGTGTGGCATGCGGCTACATGCTATGGCAGTGGTCTTCAAAGTCCTACTGGGACTTTGAAGACACTGTAAGTGCTTGCGGAGGCGGGGCAGAGGTTGGGGGAGGACCTGTCAGCCCCGCAGCGATCGCGGTGCCATGGGCATTTAGGGGCAAGTGCCTCTGCAGGCCTCTCTGATGCTAAAAAGAGCTCCATTGCAAGGTCGGAGCTAACTTCCTGTTTGGACGCTGCCGTGCTGCTGGCGGTCATTTCCCTTAAGGGGAAGTGGCCCCTTTTTACTTCCTATGGTCGGTCGCAACTCACCTGTTTGAAGAGCACTGTGCTATGGCGCAGGTTTGCATGTGAAATGCAGCACCCCACAATGTGCACATTTGCACGCCACCACTGTGGTCTGTGGTGTACTACAACAAACGTTTCCTGTGATGTGTTGCAGTGCAGGTCAAGGGAAAGGGGGGGGAGCACCTGGAGGCTGAGAAAGGGGGCGTCATTTGAGATATGGATTGAATTGCACAGGGTGATAGCAATACATACTGGATTATTCCTTTTATTAAACAAACTCCTCTCAACAAACGAAATGTCTGCAGCAATCTATCTTTCACACAGAGATGCCACTGCAGTGGATCTGGTTTTGTTCTGGGCAGGAGTCTGTCCTCTTGCCACTACACTTCCCAGGTTTTCAAAATGACAATAAGGGACACACCGGTATCAGGATACTGCTTTCTATCAAACTACTCCACGATTGCCAGAAATAATATAAAAATGATGCAGATAGCTGTGGCAAGGCAACGGCAAGCAGCAACAGCAGCAGAATTTTAGAATGGGATTTTTTAAGTCCCGTTCAACATTGATACAGGACACGATTTTTAAATCTTAAATACGGGAAGTCCCTTATAATAAGGGACACCTGGCAAGGCTACTTGCCACCTCCTTATTTCCAAAAGTGAATTTTAGAGGATGTGTTTGTGGTCTTTGTCTTCCTATCCTAGACTTCAAGTGTGACATCAGAACTCAGTCAGGTCAGGCCTGGGCCAAAGACCTGAGCCCGTCAGAGGGCCTATTGGCTGGGCTGACCCTTCCATACCAGTGGCAGTGATGGCACCCAGCGTACTATCATGGAATAGCATCATGCCATGAGGCAGGACTTTACCCCAGGAGCTCCCGAATCTGGTGCTGGCACTGCTGGACTTTCATGACACAAAGTGTCTGGTAGCGCCTGAGCATTTCTTCTGCACTAGAGGGTCTGCCCCAACTTGGCTTCCAGCCACACAAAGGCAGAATCCAGAGGGCCCCCTCACTCATGTGTGGTCCCCATTGGCTAGTTAGGTTGAACTACAGCCAGTCCTCACTCCTGCTCCTTCCCCTGCTGGAGTTCAAGAATGTGCTCACTTGGGGCCAGTTCTTATGGAGCCCGACATTGTTCCAGGTATAAGAAGCCTGGGGCGTAGCATGATGATTGAGACATATACAATTATACACCAGATGGATAGAGTCAGTGATGTCATGCAGGGGGAACATGGGGGAACTCAGTTCCACTAGTTAAAATTAGGGCTGACTCCGCCCACTTCACTCTCCCTCCTCCCCCCTCCCAATTCCTCTGCAAAGAGCTTTTCTTCTTGGTTGGCCAGCACTCAGAGGGTTAAAGGGAGCGACTCCAGATTCCTAGGGAGGCGAAGGCAGTGATGTCAATCAGGGGGAGCGGACCAGAATGGGCGTTCCAGATCCTAACGGGCTCCGTGGCTGATTCCGGGTTCCCGACAAGTGCCAATCAAAAGTGAGTTCCTGTTCCTAAATCATTTGAATGACACCACTGGATAGAGTGGAAATTGGGATGTTCTTTTCTTTCTCGCACAGTATCAGAGCCAGGGGACACCCACTAAAACTGAGTGGCAGGAGGGTGAGAACAGACAAAAGAAATATTTATTTACCCAGCATGTAAATCATTTGTGGAACTCCTTGCCACAGGATGTGGTGTTGTTTCCTGGTCTGTGGATGCCTTTAACTGGGGATTGGACAGATTTCTGGAAGAAAAGTTCATCACAAGTTACAAACCGTGATGGGTATACACAACCTCATGGTTTTAGAAGTAGGCTAACTCTGAGTGCCAGACGCAAGGGAGTGGCCACGTACAGGTGTTGTCTTGTGTGCTCCCTGGTGGGCCACTGTGCAATACAGGAAGCTGGATTGCGGCCCTGGGGCACGCCATATTCTATCCCACTTCCTGGGCCTGATCCGCTGACACAGATCAACACAGACGTGCACCAGCGATAGAGCTCTTGCAGGTCTTGGTTGACCAGTTGTGCCTGCGGGGGTTTACCTTGGGGCAAGGGAACAAATGCCCCCCTTACCTTGAGGAGACCTCCAGCATGCAAAACTCCAGCATGCAAAGCATGCAAAAGATGCATTGTAGTCCGCCCTGGCACCACAGCATCAGCCCGGAGGAGTTTAGTTGGGTTTAGGCTGAAAATGTAACAACTGTTTAGGTAAATTCATATCTAGAAACTGTTTTGGGAAGAAACACTCATTCAATCGATGTCAGAAATGGCCTCAGGGCAATACCTCTGTGCTGACATGCAACATTCAACAGGAAGGTGCACAATTAAGTTAGAAGCAATTGGCAAGCACTTGCAATTGTAGCTGTGTTGTTGCCTGCAGCACAACAGGCAGGCAACATTGAAGAACATTCAATTAACGTTCCTTTTGGTACAATATGATGGCGTCCTGCACAAGGTGTGAAAGTAGTGGGGGAGGGAATAGAAAATCCAAGGGTTTAGAATGTTTAGTACAAAAAACCCCATTGTATATGCATTTTGAATTTACACCCTTTTCTTCAAGAAAAGACTGTCAGAGGGCATACATTTGTTGTTGACCACTGGGTGGTTTTCCTTTAGCAAGTATTGTCTGTTCTCAGCCCTTGTCAAATCTCTTTATCAGCTGTCATACATTCATACAGGACAGGACACACAGGACAGAGTGCAATCCAAGAAGGCTAGAGGCAATTCAGAGGCGAAAGGGAAGGATCTTGGTGGTAGTTGTGCACCCCAAGATCCCCCTCCCCCTTCCTGGCCCAGGCTCATTCCCCAGTCATCTCCTCCAACTTACACCTGCAAGTGCTGGTATAGGTCCAGGGCGATCCATTAGAGACCAGGGGCCCAATTCTATCCAACTCTCCAGGGCTGATGCAGCCAGGCTAATTGTGTTTACTCTGTATCCTGTGGTGGTGGTGAGACACTGGAGTGACAAGGTGCGAGAGCGACGAGGGGCCGACGAAACGTGCTCCCCGAACATGGCAGGGATGGTGGCAGACCGACCACTGCCCCTGGCTGCCTGACGGTTGGCCCGGGCACGGCACCGTTGTTCCAGCAACGCAGGATAGGAGCTGCCTCGGGCAAGTGAGGCCATGCCCCTGGGTAACAAGGACAGACAAGGGGAAGTCGAAGGAAAACCCTGCCCGCTCAGGGGTAGAGACTGGGAGGGGCTTGGGCCTCCTCCATTGGGGGGGGAGAGGAGGGGCGGAGCTCTACTTAAAGCCAAGGGCAGCTGGTGATGAAGGGCAGTTGGGGATGAGGCCATTGCGGAGCATGGACGGCTGACGGCCTCTGACCCCAGGGCCTCACAGGGAAAAGGATGCAGGGTGAATCCTTTCCCTGGGCCTGATCTGAGGCTACCCCGCCCAGCTCAGGTAGCCCTCTGGTGGCCATCCACTCCACTCCTCTCCCTCCCGTGGCAGAAAGAGAGGGGGCGACTCCAACTCAGCTCGGCCCCCAGGCCCCAGCCCGACAACCCCTTTGGGACCAAGGCTTGCCCCGGGGCGTGACATTTCAATTCATTTCATGGGATTGGATAATGTTCATTCTTTCTTTCTGGAGTGAAGACAGAGCCTGCATTAAGAGTGATGGCTACTGCATACTTTTTTAAAAAAAATCTTGTTTTGTCTGACACGCTCCCTGTCCGGAGTGAACAACATCAGCTATCTTTATATATCAGCCCGATGTGCTGATGTGCTGAATTATATATCATTATACATCAGCCCTCAGTGCATCAAAATTCATTGCTTCAGGAAGGAAATCCTCCCTGATCACATGAAACACTTGCTGTTATGTCACTTTTGGTCCAAACTGATCTGTCTGAGCAGATGAATGAAAACCGAGATCAACATCTCCTTTTCCTTCTCCTTCCCAACCCAACAAGGTCGTTAATAAATAGGATTCTCAGAACATTTCCTCTGTTCTTGTTGCTACTCTACTCATTAATCTTTGCTGAGCTGAGGACTGTACATTTCAGAGAAAGAACAACATAATAGAATGGGGAATCCTGGAGGAAACGAAATGCAAGTTACTACTGCAAGTGTGCATCTGGACTGTGTATCTAATAGGAGCAGCGAAAAAAATATGTTTTTTATTGAACTGGTTTGTGATGATTTAAGAAGATAAAAAGGGAAAGGATGGGATAATTAAAGTCCTGCTATGTGCCCGGAGGAGTTTTTCCAGTCAAACAACAACAAATAATTCTAGAGTTATTGTCCTATTAAAATTAATTGGACATTTTCATTTGATTGTACTAATACGTTGCCGCTTATATTGACAATCTGGTTTAAACTCTGTATTCCAGTCAAATTAAACATAATTGCACTTGGCATAAGTTCCAGAAATATCCACGTTGCCCTCACAGGGATTTAATTACAGCCCAGACAGGACATGATGCTTCCTGTCCCCCTCAGTGCATAATGTGAGACTGAGAATGGATGTGTGTGTGGGGGGGGGGAAGAGCCTGAGGGGCAATTTTCAGCAGGAAAATGGTTCCAGGAGAAAAGAGGCTAACGCTGGGTTTCTCAAACCCACCTGGTGGGTCATGAATTGATGTTTGGTGGGTCCTGGGTTGGGCCTCCCACCCACCATTGTGTCCAGTTGGCTCAAAATTGGAGGCCTCTGGATACAATTGGAGCCCTCACTGAGGCTTCACAGGCCTCAGAAGGATAAGTCACTCCTAGTTTACTTCCGGGTTTGTGAAAATCACTTTTGATTGCTTCCAGTGGCCTGTGGAGGCCCATTGCCAGAGAAGGAGAAGGGTTGTGTGTCCTCCACCTCAGAATAGGTGGGTTACAGAGGGGGGAAGTTTGAGAAGCCCTGGGCAAATCACCACATGCATTCCCTGCTGCTAAGCTGAATTGTCCCTTGTAGCTGCTTTTATGTTAAAAGAGCACTTTTTGCTTATTTCTAGTAGTAAACTTGTCATTTAAAGATGTGCTTATGCAACACAGTCTACCCAAAAGTATCATTATCAATCATATTGTCATGATTGCAGGAATTGTCCATAAAGTAATGACATTCTGTTACATTCCTTTTTTATCCCAACACGTGATCAATTGTCACTCAGGACCAGAACCCCCCTTCAAAGTATCTGACACTTATTATGACATATAGATAAGGGTGGGGTTTTTGGGTGATATTTTTTCCAACATTTCTTGATTAAAATAGCAAATTGCAGTGTTATGTGTTTGTATCCAAATTTTTATCGCAAATTGTACTAACAGCGCAATAAATAAAGGTGAATGGCCCTACAAAGGCAAGTAATTCCTGGCACATACACCCCAGCCCAAAATAACCTGCTCAGAAATTCCCAAGCTGCACTCTGGTTGCTGCTTGGAGCATCAAGAAACTGCTACTTATTACTTCTACATTCTATTAAAGTCGCCCCAGCATGCACCGTGAACTAGGAACATGCGTGTCCATGAAAATTTAAGCAAGCTTCCTCCTGTTTCTGCCACTCCTCTTCCTGATCCCTTACTGAAAACTATCTGTGGATTCCCCAAAACTGTGTCAAAAATAAACAAAAGTGGTGTTATTTTTGTGAAATTGATCTAAATTTGTGTCAAACTCTGTCAAAATAAGCAAAAGTGGTGGTTTTTTGCATTTTGATGTAAATTTAGTTTTATGTCATGTTTTCAGTAGAAATTCTCATTATTTAGCATTCTGTGTTTATCAGGGGAAAAAAAACACATCCCTACATGTAGACCTCAAGGTATGTTCAGTGTATGTGCTCTATAGCACACATTGATTAAATGTAAAGAATTTCTTTTGGTTGATACAGAATCTTCACACAAAATGTGTAATGGAAATATTTTTACACTTTTTCTAAAATGACTCTAGGGCTATTTGTCTTTAAAATATTGCTTTATTCTAAATATAGCCAGTGTACAAACTCAGCCAGTGAATGTATATATGGTGGCCACAGTGGACTTTGAATTCCCTATCTTCATTTTCATGGTCTGGCTTCAAAAAGTTGTCCTATGTCCCCAAAGCGGTTTTAGATATGCATTTCTCAAATAGCACCCTCACCTTCAGGTTGTATGTGTGGACATTGTCTTGTTGTGTATTCCTATGCATGTCCACTCAGAAGTAAATCCCACCATGTTTAGTGCATCTTACTCCCAGGTAAGTGTGCATAGTATTATAATTTAAGCAAATGCCCACATGTATCCCTACGCCACACAACACATTCACTGGCTGTTGACTTGCAAAAGGTGATGTATATACACAAAGGCTATAAAACAAGTCTGCTGTTTCAGGGGATCTCAAAAGGCTGCCAGCCTCCAGGCAACCGAACTGTCATCTGCAGCTCATTGATAAGAAAGAAAGCTGATAAATGTCCACGTGACATCCCTATGCAGCAGCTGTACCTCTGTCCTCCCCAGCGGCCAACACTTTCCAGGGAAAAGTATGTGATTAAGCTGTCAACCTTGTACATTCTTTTCTATATTCTCTAACAGCCTGAGAGAGCTCTCCACCTCCATTTACGCATGTTCATGCACATGCACATAGACACCACAGAAAAATCTAGCAAAGTCTCTCTTATTGGGAAATGTCCTTTTGTCACACCTTGGCTAGGGAGGTGTGTATGAGCTGGAAGCAAGAGCCAGAGGGAGGAGGAACCACCGAGGGTTGGCCAGGCGTCAGGCTGCAGTCAAGCAGAGGGTCAGAAGCAGACAGCATTGTCAGGACCAGGCCGGGGAGTTGGTGTTTAATGAGAAGTTAGGACATGGTGCACTCATCGGTGACTCCACCAGGTTTTGGTGCAAGTAGTATTAGCTGTTTCAACAGTGTATGCTGGGGAAAAGGTTGGTGTTTACACCTTTCCCGGTAACCATTTCATTCTGCTTATCTTCCTGTGCATTTGGCGTAGTAGTGCTATGATGATCTGAGTTTGTATCATTTTACATTTCTTTTGCTGGAAGAAATGTTCTCTCTATTTTTCTAGAGAGCAGTCCTAACCTGGAGTTAGATCCAGCTAAGTTTGACTGGCGCAAGGGCCACCGTAAAGATTGTTTGGACCATTCTCAGAGTCAGGGAGGATGGCTCACGTCTCTCTGACTCCGAGAGTTGTCCAAACATACTTTACAGTGGACCTTGTGCTGGCCAAACTTTGATGGCCAAACTGTGCCGGCCTAACTCTAGATTAGGATTGTGCTCCAAACCATCTGGGTGAAAATACACTTTCTGGCTCCTCTGGTGTCATTCTACCTTTCCACAAAGATAATACAGATATTTTTCAAAAGAGAGGTCTTAGTCATAGTGTGCTGACCGCAATGGTGGCATGGTGGTGGTCATAACATGTTTGAGTAGACACATGCTGACCTGAGACAAGTAGGGGAGAAGCAGTGGTATTTGTATTCAGTATTGTACACTGCTCAAAACAATAAAGGGAACACTTAAACAACACAATGTCACTCCAAGTCAATCACACTTCTGTGAAATCAAATTGTCCACCTAGGAAGCCACACCGATTGACAATCCAGTTCACATGCTGTTGCACAAATGGAGTAGACAACAGGTGGAAATCATAGGCAAGTAACAAGACACCACCAATAAAGGAGTGGTTCTGCAGGTGGTGACCACAGACCACTTTGCAGTCCCTATGTGTTCTGGCTGATGTTTGGGTGACCTTTGAATGCTGGCGGTGCTGTCACTCTAGTGGCAGCATGAGGCGGAGTCTGCAACCCACACAAGTGGCTCAGGTAGTGCAGCTCATCCAGGATGGCACATCAATGCGAGCTGTGGCAAGGTGGTTTGCTGTGTCTGCCAGTGTGGTGTCCAGAGCATGGAGGCGCTACCAGGAGACAGGCCAGTAAACCAGGAGATGTGGAGGAGGCCGTAGGAGGGCAACAACCCAGCATCAGGACCGCTCCCTCCGCCTTCGTGCCAGGAGGAACAGGAGGAGCACTGCCAGAGCCCTGCAAAATGACCTCCTGCAGGCCACAAATGTGCATGTGTCTGCTCAAACGGTCAGAAACAGACTCCATGAGGGTGGTATGAGGGCCTGACGTCCACAGGTGGGGGTTGTGCTGACAGCCTGACACCGTGCAGGACGTTTGGCATTTGCCAGAGAACACCAAGGTTGGCAACCTTGCCACTGGCGCCCTGTGCTCTTCACAGATGAAAGCAGGTTCACACTGAGCACATGTGACAGACGTGACAGAGTCTGGAGACGCCAGGGAGAACGTTCTGCTGCCTGCAACATCCTCCAGCATGACTGGTAATGGTGTGGGGTGGCATTTCTTTGGGGGGCCGCACAGCCCTCCATGTGCTCGCCAGAGGTAGCCTGACTGCCATGAGGTACCGAGATGAGATCCTCAGACCCCTTGTGAGACCATATGCTGGCGCGGTTTGTTGTGTATTTGTGTAAATAGTAGCAGAGTTGGGGGCTTGGAGACCCATTCCAGCGCCTTGCCTTAGCGCTCCGAAGCGAAGGATTGAAGCAATCGCCACATTTCCATAACAAAGTCTCTTTATTGTAGCGAAAGTGAGAAAGGTACAAAGGTTCAATCTGCCGGCTGGGAAAGCCGGTGAAGTCTGGGCCGCTCGCAGGCGGCGTTTCAGTGCAGCTTTACATCTTAAGCACACACAGTGAAAAAACTCCTTCTAACAACAGAACAAAGGGATGCAGCCAGAGTGTATCTGGTAGGTGGATACCTGAAGACCCCTTGTGCCCCATTTTACCCAATGGGGTGACCCTTAGAACACTATGAGCTCATGGGAATGTGCAGTGTTTCCAGCCAGGGCTTCCCGTGTGAAACTGCCTGCTTATTCTATACTATCAGCAAGGGAGTACAACTACTATCCCTAACAAGCTGGGAAGCTGCCTGCTGAAGGACACACAGGTGTTTATCTGATCTTGAGATGGAGAGACGGAATGCCAGTTTCAGCCAGTTCTGGACTGTGAGATGTGAAACTGCAACACCCCCCCATTTCGTCTCGGAAGTCTTCCTTTGGCGCCAGGTCCAGCATTTGAACTGCCTGTTTGAACTGTGGCGCAGGAAGAGCTTTGGTTAGAATGTCCGCGATGTTCTCCTGCGATGGGCAGTAAAGCACTTCAATGTCCCCATTTTGGACTGCCTCTCTGACATGTTTGTGCTTTATGTCCACATGCTTGGAGTGCATCCGGACTCGTTCTGACCCAGCAATCTGGATGGCAGACTGGTTGTCCATCCAGATTCGGATTGGATTTACCTGTGGAGCATCCAAATCCGACATCAATTGCCTGAGCGTATGTAGGTAGTTGGTCACAAGACTCAAGGCTGTGTATTCACTTTCCAGTGTCGAACACGCAACAGTCTTTTGTTTTTGTGAACCCCAATCTATCACGCAATCCCCAAGACGTATGGCATAGCCAGTTGTAGATCTCCTGGTGTCATCTCCCCCAAAGTCACTGTCTGCAAAAACCTCCAATTGCAGTGCTCCTTTTGGGGCGATGTGGTACTTATGGGTGCTTGTCCCTTTCAAGTACCGGAGAATACGCTTTAAGGCTACCCAATCTGCCTGAGTTGGGTTTGCAGCTTTCCTGCTCAGGTGATTGACTGCAGCGCCAATGTCTGGACGCGTCCAGCACGCAAGATGTGTAAGTGAACCCAATAGTGAGAGGTACATATTCTGGTTTGGAAATGGTGCAGACTCTTCTGCTTTCTCCCCCCTTCCAACCACCATTGGAGTTGCAACACTCTTGCTGTCCTGCATGCCCCATTCTTGAAGCAGGGCATGGATTTTACTCTCCTGGCTGAGGAGAAAACCAGTACTGTCAGCTGTGCGTTCAACCTCCACTCCCAGGTAACGATTGACAGGACCAAGACACTTTAGGGTGAATGCCTTTTTCAGTTGTTGTGTGACCTGATTGATCTGTTGTTCCGTTCGTGCAAGAACTAGCAGGTCATCAACGAAACACAGAAGAACACACAATTTGTCCCCTTTTCCCTTCTTGAAAAGGCATGGATCAGCTGTGGAGGGTGTGAACCCCAATTTTTGCAGCTGCTCCTTAAGGCATAAGTACCAATTTCTTCCACTTTGCTTCAACCCATAAATCGATTTCCTGAGGCGAAAATGTGAATTGTCACATTGCACCCCTGGGGGTATTGTGATATACACTTCTTCCTGCAGTTTTGCATGCAGGTACGCTGTTCCCACATCAAAATGATGCACTTGAAAACCTTTGCTGGCTGCTACAGCAAGCGCTGCTCGTAGCGTTGTGGCTGAGAGCGTGGGGGAGTAGATTTCCTCAAAATCTACACCTGGAATTTGCTTACAGCCACGAACCACCAAACGTGCTTTCTTTAAGGGCTCAGCACCTTCCTGATCCTTTAGAACAAACACCCATCTGGAATCAATTGCATGCTTTCCAGCTGGTAATTTTGCTGGTTCAAAAACCTCCAGGTTGTGCATTGCCCTCAATTCAGTTTGAATAGCCTGGAGCCATCCTTCCTTCTCGGGTTGCGGTAATTCCAAGACATCTTGGTATGTCTGGGGTACCTTTCCCACCTCCACCTGATAGGTTAATCTCTGAGGTGGCACTCCACGCAAAGCCCTAGGAGGAAGGATGCGTCTGGTCGGAACAGCCGGTTCTGGAGTGGTTCCCTCTGAGGAAGTGCTTGTGTCCAAGCCTGGACTGGCTTCCCCCGCTCCCCCCCCTTCCAGCAGCCTGTTAGAGCTTGCTGGTGTGGCAGGACTCTCTAGAGTTCTCTGAGGTGATGCTGCCGGCTGATCAGGACTGCTTTCTAATCTTGCCTCCCCCCCATTTTCTCCAGCTTGACTGGGGATGCTGACGCTCCTGTCAGCATGATCTGACAGCATACTTTGCTCAGAGAAATCATAAGAGTTGGAAATGGTGACCGTTCTGTGGTCAGGATTGAGAAATTTGAGCGCTTTGCAATTTGGTTCTACTCCAATGAATTGCAGCCTCTTGGCTCGCGGCTCGCCTTTCCTGCGTGTCTCCCGATCTGCATGGACGAAAGCATGTGACCCAAACGTCTTTAGGAATGCGAGATCGGGTGGTTTACCGTATAGCTTGGTGTAGGGGACCCCTTCAATTGAACGGTGATACACACGATTAGAAATGAACACAGCATATCTCATCGCTTCTCCCCACAACCCTTTGGGCAGCTTTGATTGCTCCATCAGCGCTCTAACCATGCTCTGGAGCTCCCCATTTTTTCTCTCCGCCACCCCATTGTGTTCTGGGGTGCGAGGAGCGGTGAGTCTGTGAGTGATGCCCTGCCTTTCCAACCATTGAGACATCTCCCCACTGAGAAATTCACCTCCCCGGTCGGTTTGAATTGCCACTACGGGATGCTCAAACCGTCTCTCCACCCACCTGACCCAATTGCGAATTTTATTAAACGCCTCAGACTTTTGACGCATCAAAAATGCAAAGCTGTACCTTGTAGCATCATCCACAACGGTAAGAACATATTGCGCCCCCCCAGCTGTCTTTTTCAATGGCCCAATCAAGTCCATATGCACCAGCTGGAAGGGAGTCTGGGTCTGGCGGCTGCTGAACTTCGGGATGCTTGCGCGATGCGATTTAGTGATTTTGCACACCTCACAATCCACAAATGCGTCGCAATCTTTCAAGTCCATTCCGCGCACAAGTTCAGCTGTCTTCTTCACATAGTCATGGTTCAGATGTGCTAATCGCAGATGCCACAAATGCGGGCAGAGTCCGTGCTTCGGTTGATTGAAGTACGCACTTGCCTGCTGCTTTTCCTTCGCCTGCGTTCCAAGCACAAACAGCCGGTACACTCGGGGGACAGACACGCAGAGACTCCCCCTTTTCAGAGTGCAGGTGTTGTCTTGGAAAGTAATTGTAAATCCTTCTTCCTGGAGAGTGCCAAGGCTGAGCAGATTCCTGGACATCGTTGGCACGCACAGCACATTTTTCAAGGTGGTCTGCAGTTGAGGCAGAAACACGTCTCCAGCGCAGCTCACAGGAGCTGCTTTCCCATTTGCGAGAGCAACAGTTTCACGGTCTGTCGCGCGCTTACTCGTGAGTAAGTCTGCAGAAGTCACAATGTGATGGCTTGCTCCCGAGTCGAGCAACCAGGATTCTCGCGTGCGCACCCCTTCCGCTGAACTCACAAACGCGATGCTCGCTTTGGGTTGCTGTGCATGAGGCTTTCCTTGCCCTGTGCTCTGCTCATCATGGGGCTTTTTCTTCTTCTTGGTTCCTCCTTTCTTCTTGGGACATTGGAGGGCAAGATGATGGATGGAACCACACACATAACACTGGCGCACACTGGAGCATACCTGTGCCTGGGACTCATTTCTGGGTTGCTGCTGCTGCTGCTGCTTTTTCCCAGAATTGTTGTTTTTCCCTTTTCTGAACTCACGCTCTCTTTGATTGTCTTTCCTTTTGTCTGCTTCCTCGAGAAGCCGTGCGACCACAAAGGTGACAGTCAATTGCACTGCTGGGATGCTTTCCAAAGTTAGGGTAAACATGTCCCACGTTTCATCCAGGGAATTTAGGATCGCAAACACTTTGAGGCGCTCCTCCACATGTTCCCCGACTGCTTCTAGGTCTTTGAGGTTCTGCTGCATCGCTCTCAGGTGGACTCGCAAGTCGCCTCCCGGTTCTAGACGCGCCCTCCACAGTTTGCGTGTCAGAACCATGCTGGAGGTGAGGGATGCCCTGGCAAACAGCTCCTTCAAGGTGTCCCAATAGTGCTTAGCGTGTGCAAGGCCACGCACGTAAACCAAAAGATCTTCAGAGATTGCAAGCCCGATGGTGGCTTTCGCCTTCCTGTCAGCTGCCACTTCTGCAGGATTTGCGGCTGCAGGAAGCGCTTGAGTGCGTTGCCACAAGTCCTCGCGTTCCAACAGCAATTGCATTTTATGGGCCCACTGCACATAATTGCTGTCGTTGAGGAGTGGAACTTGAACGCCAAAGGGCGCCGTCGCGGCGGCGGCGGCGGGGGGTTGCTGCGCCATCACAATCCCGGGCGCAGCGGGCTGCAACGGTGGTATTTGAGGCGGTGGCAGAGGATGGAAAGCGCCCTGCCCGGGAACGAGCGGCGGCGGCTGCGGGGCGGGCGCTTGGCCGTCGGGAGGCCCCGCTGGGGGAAGGAGAGGTCCGAGATCGTCGTCTTCCGACTCGCCCTCTCCGCTTTCCTCGCTTTGCTCGGGTTCCCCTCGGACGCCAACGTCCTCTCCCTCGGATCCGTTCTCGAGGTCTTCCTCCTCCTTCACTCCACCGGTGGCTCCCTCCTCATCCGACATCTGTCAGGGTGTCGGCGAGTTGGAGGATGCAGCCGCATTCACAGTTCAGTCTTCGCTCCGCTCTGCTCCGCGGATCGGGTCCTCGGCGAGCCCCTGCAGGGTTACGGCTGACTCTTCCGCAGCGCGGCGTGCGCTGGAAACCATAACCTGTTGTGTATTTGTGTAAATAGTAGCAGAGTTGGGGGCTTGGAGACCCATTCCAGCGCCTTGCCTTAGCGCTCCGAAGCGAAGGATTGAAGCAATCGCCACATTTCCATAACAAAGTCTCTTTATTGTAGCGAAAGTGAGAAAGGTACAAAGGTTCAATCTGCCGGCTGGGAAAGCCGGTGAAGTCTGGGCCGCTCGCAGGCGGCGTTTCAGTGCAGCTTTACATCTTAAGCACACACAGTGAAAAAACTCCTTCTAACAACAGAACAAAGGGATGCAGCCAGAGTGTATCTGGTAGGTGGATACCTGAAGACCCCTTGTGCCCCATTTTACCCAATGGGGTGACCCTTAGAACACTATGAGCTCATGGGAATGTGCAGTGTTTCCAGCCAGGGCTTCCCGTGTGAAACTGCCTGCTTATTCTACACTATCAGCAAGGGAGTACAACTACTATCCCTAACAAGCTGGGAAGCTGCCTGCTGAAGGACACACAGGTGTTTATCTGATCTTGAGACGGAGAGACAGAATGCCAGTTTCAGCCAGTTCTGGACTGTGAGATGTGAAACTGCAACACGGTTGGCCCTGGGTTCCTCCTAATGCAAGACAATGCTAGACCTCATGTAGCTGGAGTGTGTCAGCAGTTCCTGCAAGATGAAGGCATTGATGCTATGGACTGGCCCGCCCGTTCCCCAGACCTGAATCCAATTGAGCACATCTGGGACATCATGTCTCGCTCCATCCACCAGGGCCACGTTGCACCACAGACTGTCCAGGAGTTGGCGGATGCTTTAGTCCAGGTCTGGGAGGCGATCCCTCAGGAGACTATCCGCCACCTCATCAGGAGCATGCCCAGGCGTTGTAGGGAGGTCATACAGGCACGTGGAGGCCACACACACTACTGAGCCTCATTTTGACTTGCTTTATGGACATTACATCGAAGTTGGATCAGCCTGTAGTGTGTTTTTCCACTTCAATTTTGAGTATGACACCAAGCCCAGACCTCCATGGGTTAATAAACATGATTTCCATTGATGATTGTTGTGTGATTTTGTTGTCAGCATATTCAACTATGTCAGGAACAAAGTATTTAATAGGAATATTTCGTACACTCAGATCTCGGATGTGTTGTGTAAGTGTTCCCTTTATTGTTTTGAGCAGCTTATTTTAACATCCTTTATTCCTTTTTTCTTAAAGGAAGGTCAGACTGTACAAAATAAGTAACAGCCCAATCCTATGTTGCACTGGAGCAGGCCAGCCAGCGGGCCTGCGCCAAATCCAGTGCAACATGGGAGGCCTGAGGAGACTGCCAGTGGGCTCCTTGTATCTGCGCCTGCTAAACAGCAGGCGCAGCTCTGAGGCGGCCGCGTGGCCAGAATCAGGGTTGTGCGGTCCAGGGACCGGGCCTTGGATGTAGCCTAACAGCCACATCCGTTCTAGGATTGTGCCCTAGAGATTTGGGGCACAAGAGACAAGGCATAGGTCACATAGGAAGCTGCCTTAACCCAAGTCAGACCCTTGGTGGGCTCCCCAGGATTTTGGATAATGGTCTTTGCCCAGCCGTACTCAGAGAGGCCATAAATGGAACATTTTGCATGCAAAACATGCTCTACCACTAGGCTAAGGCCCCTCAGGACAAGTGCTATGATGTGAACCGGATGCTACACGTGGGAGATCCTCAAAACAACAGGTTATGACATTGTTAAACAACAGATGGCACGCATCTGTACAAAGAATCATAGTGGTAAATGGATCGTGGCAGAGATAGCCAGTGCAAACATGCTTTGACACCCAGATTCATTTGGCAAGCTTGCAAGAGGAAATAAGAAGAAAGCTAAGGATCCAATTAAAAGGACTTGGGGTTAAGCCAAAGAGTTATATACAGATTATTTTTCCTCTTTTGAAGTGTGTTACCCAGGAGCTGTCAATGCTGCACTCAAACAAAACAAAACACACGTGGTCATTCAAAGACTATGTATTGCTTCAGTCTGGCTGAAAGAAGCCATAATTAGCTTCATTCAAAGCAATGGAACTTAAATTAGTCACTCCTAGCTTTTTCCATTGTCTCAGTGGGACAGTCATGGTGGGCTTTTCACTGGATTGAGGCCTATTGTTGGCAATCGACTTTCAAAAGCATTTTACCAGCCATGTCTCCAATGAGAAATGCGAGAGCCCAGCATCTTGAAACAGCAGCTCCTGGACGGCATTGTTCTGAAGGGAGCTTGTGTGTTGGTGATTCTGACTTCACCCCAGTTTGGGTGTATACAGAGGTGTACCTGCTACTCCAATCCTTGCTACTCCTGAAGGTGGCACCCTGTCCAAATCTGAGGTCCACTGACCTAAGGCATCCCCCCCCCCACACACACACACCCATGCACACATTTGACAGCATCATTTATTAATTTTTTTTTTTGCTTAAAAAGTGTGGAGAACCGTTCATATAACCAACAGTCAAATGTTACAACTTTTCCTGGACAGGACTACTTCAGGCGAGAGGTGAAGCCTTGCATGATTTGAAAAGTTCCCGGTGAAGAAACCTACCACATGGTCAAAAGTAGCACGTATCAAAGAGAAAGAAAGGTCTTGGCTTCTTCCTAATGGTTCTATATTCTATATAATGGACAGTATTTTTTCCTATATGGGGGAGCTTTCAACGTACATCCCCGCAGTCTGAGATGATACAGACCAGAAAATGCTTTACCATGATTCTGCTGACCATAGAAATGGGCCATATTCAGGGATGCCAGAGTGAAAATGAGAATTTTGGAGAGTTGCCAGCAAAAAAGAACATAGCCTGTTGGCCTAAACAAAATGTTTAAAAACAGGTCTTTAATATTGACACATTGTGGCCAAGGTATCACTGTGGTGGTAAACCTGTGCTTGGACAGTACCATGTGAGACTGTAGGGGGCATGCACACAATGGAATGTTCTTCTATACAAAAAAAAAATGCATCCAAATAGAAAAGTTGATCAGGGGGATGGAAAGGCCCAAATCAGCCCCCATGATCTCTAGTTTGAGGAATGTGTGTGTGTGTGTGTGTGTGTGTGTTTATGCTCGCATGTATGTTAAAGTTAAATTGCATGAGCCCTCCCCCCGCCCCCATTTGCAGGACAAAGTGGTACAGGCCTGATAGTTTCACCTGCTTGGTAATGAGTTGGTCCTTGTATGCTATAAGGCTGCAGAACACTTTTGGAGGGTTACAGGATGTGTGAAGCTCTGGAGGCTCCAGGTGGGTTGGAAAGGTGGCAGTCTGGGGGGTGTGTGGCGGCGGCGGCAGTCTGCTGTCTTGGCCCTGGGTGGCAAATGGGCCAGGGACACAACTAGACACAGGACACATCAGGGGGTACTGTAAGCAGTCCCTTGAACCTCAGCATTCAACCAGTCCTTACTCTACCCCTCACCCAACAGGCCCAGCCCAGTGACTGTTCTCTTTCCTTTCTCCCACTTCCCTGAGTCACAAGGAGTAAGGAAAGGGAATGTGCTGTTTTTACTTGGCACTCGTCTCTCAGTGCAAGACATACATGCGGCTTCCAATCTGCCTGGGAATGCTTCACAGTCAGCATCAACTGCCTTGCACAGGCCTCTGGTGTTTACATTTCTTTTACCTGAGCTATTCTGTAACCATGAACTGTGCAGCAGCCTGCCTCATTTGAAAGCCATTTCTGGTAAGAGGAACAACCCACAGTTGTTCTATATTTTCTTATCAGCAGTTCCAGGTGACCCTTACCAGCTGCAGAATGTGAAATGATAGCCTGTGCACGTCCCACATAATGCCTTTACTGCAGTATTTCTCAAACTGTGGGTTTGGACACACTAGGTGGGTCACAAGCCAATTTTAGGTGGATTGCACAGCACCTACCACAGCCAGCATTGAAAATACAGGAAAATGGGACTCGGGCGGGCGGGCGGGCGGGCGGGTTATTTTGCTTGTGTTAGGGTTATAAATAGGCTTTTTTTCCCCTTTCTGATTCTTTTTCTTTCTACTTTGCTGCTAGAAAATCTGAGAAATAACCCAACATGACTGAATTCTCAGGAAAGCAGCAGGCTCTGGCATTACAGTGATGGCACTTCCAACCAAAGCATCACTTCCAGCAGGTCCGGGACAAATTATCCTTCTAAAAAGCGGGTCCCAGTGCTAAAAGGTGGTTTGAGAACCACTGTCTGGGTGTTAATGTGAATGTATTACATGCAGGTACACTGGATCTGTGGTTCCCAAACTGTGATCTGTGGGACACAACAGTGGGTCACAAACCAATTTCAGGCGGGTTGCGAAGCACCTAGTGCAATATATGGGAAGATTGGATGCTGGAAAGGGGAAGGGATATGTGGCTGTTTTGCCTGAGTCAAGGTTGTAAATAGGCTTTTTTTTATTTTTGATTCTTTTTCTTTCCACTTTGCTATTGGAAAATGACTGAGGGCGCAATCCTAAGCAGTGTTGGTTTGGCAAGGCCAGCCGGCCAGCGCCAAATCCAGCGCTGCTTTGGGGAGGCTGGAGCGTCCCAACGGCAAGGGCACGTTGGCACCCTTACCGTTGGGGAGGCTCCAGCCTCCACAATGCGCTTCTCAGACCTGCGCCTGCTAAATAGCAGATGGCCAGATGGGCTTTATGGCCAAATCTGGAGCCCACCCTCTCCCCGCCCACAATCGCCCACCTCCCACCAATCCCAGTCCCGGAACAGGACAGAGCCTCCCTCGTGCCGACCGGCTTCAGTCGGCGCAAAGGAGGCTCCCTATCGGCACTCTCAAGCTGACGCTACTTGTAGCATCGGCTTGAGAGTTTTAGCACCAACGCGGGGGTGCTGCTTGGCGCCCCCACGTCAGTGCTAATGCCGTCGCATCGACGCTATGATGTAGTGTCAACACGAGGGGCAGAGTAGGATTGCTCTGTGAGAAATAGCCCTACTTATTGCTGCATTCTCAGGAAAGCAGCAGAGTCTGGTGTCACAATTATAGCACTTTCAGCCATGACATTACTTTTTGTGTACCCCAGACAGATTGTCATTCTAAAAAGTGGGACCCAGTGCTAAAATGTTTGAGAACCACTGCACTAGATACATGATGTACCGCAGTCAGAAACCTAACTCCTAGAGCAGGGGTCAGGGAACTTTTTTACCTTTTACCCCAAAATATATTTAGATATGCCGACGTTACCCCCTTGATGTTACCCCCTCCCCCGCCAGAACAAAAGAAAAAAAATTACATATTGGAACCCATTGCTTTTTATTTGATTAATTAATGAGCTTAATTAATGCTATGTAAATATGAAGTTGTAAAGAGTTTGGGTACACCTGCAGACCTTGAGAGAATAGAATTCAGCCCTTCTGGGTTACAACTAGCTTACCTTTTTGACAACAGGTTTAGGTGCTTGGACTTAAGATTTCTCCCTATAATGAATTCAGATTGGGACTGCCCCCCCTCTCTCTCTCTCTCACACACACACACACACACACACACAGAGAGAGAGAGAGAGAGAGAGAGAGAGAGAGAGAGAGAGAGAGAGGCCAGCAACAGCAGTTCTGATTTTGTTTTTGTTTTCTGCTATTCGCCTTGCCTTGTGTGCCTCCCGCTTCTCTTTGTGTCCCTGACTCCCTGTGCAGGCACCCCAGCCCTCCCCCGCTCGCTCGCCCGCCTGCCCCACTCCTTGAGACAGCAAGACAAGGCAAACCCAGGGAGAGCCCTAGTTTAAAGGTTTCACCTAAGCAAAGAGGCACATCCACAGAAGTCCTCTCAACACACACACACACACACACACACACACACACACACACAAGCGCCTGCAGGCACATGCATACACACACACACTTCAGCCACTCACCAGAGCCTCCCCCATGCCTGCACGTCTTGCATCCCTGCCGGGCTCCTCAGTGGCGGCGATGGCCGCAGCTCCTCGGCCTCCCCACCCAGAGCTGGCTCGGGCTCTTCCCTGGCGAGCACTGCCGACTCCACAGCTGCCTGAGTGCCAGCCGGGAGCGGGTCTGTGCCGGCCTTGCTGCCCGGAATAGGCTTGGCCTTGCCGGCTCCCCCATCACCCGGCACTGCCACAGTTGCAGCCACAGCCGCCATTTTCTCTGCTGTTGCTTCCTTCTCCCTCTACCAGCAACGGAATCGATAACCGCGGCCTTCTTTGCCGCCTGGGAAGGGAGGGAAATGCTGCCTATTGGGGGCCAAGTACCTTGCCACTTCTAATCTCCTATTGGAAGCAAGGGAAATCCATCAAGTGTGAGAGGAACTTCCCATTGGTCAGAAGAGAGAATGTTGGTCATGAAGGAAGGATGAGGGAAAAGGGGGCGGGGCATACACCTATCTGTCCATTACCCCCAGGAATTTCATTTTTACCCCATTTGGGGTAATTTACCCCTGTTCCCTGACCACTGTCCTAGAGACACAGAGCAGGAGCTGAAATCTGAATGATGGCTACTATAGCAACTCACATGGGCAGTATAAAAAACTCACCACCACCACCCACAAATCTCCCTGAAAGGCAACATGGGAACAAAACAGGGCTGCTAGAAAATTGGAGTATTTTGAGCACATGGGGTTGGTATAGTCCCCGGACATCTTGTATGTTCAATATATTAAATCTGAGTGCCTGGCACCCAAGAAATCCTGAATCTGGAAGCTCACAGAAAAACTATGTGTCACATCAGGGGTGTAACTAAGAAAGTGTAACCCTGTGCAGAGGGCAAAATGTTGCCCTAGAAGTGACATCGCAGCAGGAAGTGACATCACAGTTGTATTTTCATTTATTCTGGGATTTTGGCCATAACTTTCGATAGAGTAAAGATATTACACTCTAGTTTGTGTCATTGCATTCTGCATTAAATTACCTTTCCAATGATATATAACATGATGGTAGTATTCATACATACCAAGGTTTTCACAATTTTGGCCATTAATGTCAAGCTCAGCTGGTTGCCCCCCTAAAGCTTGTTGCCTAGTGCAGTTGCACCCCCCCTGCACTTCTTTAGCTATGCCCCTGTGTCACATTGCAGCAATGTGTAATGATTGCCTATGGATCCTCCTTCTACATGCAAAGTGCCAGTGGTGGGAGGGACCCTTTATACCAACGCAAAGGGGGGAAAGGAAATGTTTAACTTTCTGTCTTCCATCTCTCTGAAACTCCCTTCCCTTCAATAGATAAGCATGAGCTAGGAACAATAGCCAGGGGGTGGGGGTGAGAAGCGGTAGTAAGCATTCCTTTGGACTGCTATAACCGCTCTCAGAGTCTTTGCAATGGAGAAAGAGCCATTGGATTAACATTACATGTGGCATTGGTGTAATTAGTAATTTGGCTAGAGGGCACAATCCTATCCCCACTTTACAGTGCCAATGCAATGCATCCTGCAGTGGAGGCAGTCCTGGAGACCCTCTCAAGGTATGGGATCATTTGTTCCCTTAGCTGGGGGCGCTGCACTGCGGCTGCATTGGTGCTGGAAAGTTGATTGGGCCCTGAATTCTGAAAGAAGACCAGGGAGTTTTCTGGCTTATTGAAAGTAGGATGCTCATATTGTTTGACTTTGGGGTACATTGCGGGAATGTCAGTGGAAGAAGTACAGCTTACTACTGCTACTGCGGGTGGTGGAGGAGGATCAATGGCATTCGGAGCTCGTGTTGATTCTACCTTGTATCTTAGCAGAAGCCTCAGGGCCGCAACGCAGCAGGTTGAAACAGGCAACGTGCAGCAAGTATATCAGACAGAAGCAGGCGTGTGAAGCTGTGGTGGGGTGGGTGGGAAGAAGCCGAGGGACAGTGCAGAAGGAAGACGGTGTAAGCATTGGGGTTGTCAGGGCGTATAATGTCAAATGTTTGTGACCCACAAGATTTCCTGGTAACTGGGGATTAGATCATTGTATATGAGAGAGAGAGAGAGAGAGAGAGAGAGAGAGAGAGAGAGAGAGAGAG
>JAJKFI010000152.1:831609-856707 GCA_029204185.1 Lerista edwardsae | reverse complement strand
TAATAATAATAATAATAATAATAATAATAATAATAATAATAATAATACTTGGATTTATATACCACCTTTCTTAGGTCACCAGATTTCTCTAATGACTATAACTCAAGGCGGTTTACATGGGCAGACTTTATTCAGAAACCCGAAGGTTTTTACAATTTATACAGAAATGTTCTATCTTTCAAGAACTACACACATACAGATGGATCTTTCTGGATTTAGTCCTTCTTTCTGGCCACCCGTTTGTCTTCTTGCTGGCTGATAAATGGCTTCCCTGCTCCCACCAGAGAAGCGGATGAACTTCGGCACAACTCCCCCTCACACAAGGGAGCCGAAGCTCAGCTGTTAATCAGCCACAATTAACGAGGTCTGCCGCTCACAGAGACTTCCGGTAGTCCCGAACTGGCGACCTTCAGATCTTCAGCTCATCTTCAGGCAAACGGAGGCATTAACCCTCTCGACTATATCTTCTGCCTACAATTAATATCAGGAAAAACACATTCCAATACCTGGCATCCCAGTCTTTTTTGTTGCACTGCTCACTGGCGTTGTGATCTTTTCGGGCAGGGGTGGGAGGGTGTTCCTGGGCGGGGGAAGAGCGGAGTGGGGTGGGACTGGTGGCAGCCCCTCTCGTCGCCAGTTCCTGCCCTGTGTGTAGGGCCACACAGCCCTACACAGAAGCCCTCGCCTCTTCACCAGCTCAATAGCTGGCTGGCTGCCGCGGGTTGGCTACCTCTGCAGTTCCGGTTGGTTGGACAGTTCTGGACTGGGCTGCCTTCTCCTGCCTAACTAAATAGCTAGAATTTAGTTTCCCCCTTCCTTATTTTAGGCTTTTCCTTATTTGGGGAATTTTGTGGTCTCCCACTGTTTTGTACATTACTTGCTTTGTCTTCTCCCCATCAGAGGACTCGCGGCTTGCGGTTCGCAGCAACACAGCAAAGGAGAAAGCTGTAAGGTTTTACAACTCTTGCATGGACACCAGAAGGATTGATGCTGTAGGTGCTCAGCCCTTGAAGGAACTCATAAATGAGGTGATCACTGCGCACGTGTATGAAGGGAATACTTGGTTGTTAGGTTACTTGTTAGTAACGCTGCATTTTGTTTGCTGCAGGCTGGTGGCTGGAACATCACAGGCTCCTGGAAAGAGAGAGACTTTAATCAGACGCTTCAAATTCTGATGGGAGAATATAACACTTTCCCTTTCTTCAAAGCGTATGTGGGCCCCAGCTCCTCTGATCCAAGCACCAATATTATCCAGGTAGGAACATCAAGAGGCAAGGGTTAGATGGGACTAGATGGGATTAGGAGGAATGCTATCTGTTTACCTGAGACACAAAACTTTATTCTAATAGTGCATAAGATGAATGAATATAAGGAGCTACCTTATGCAGAGTCAGGCCATTCAGTTCAGAACTGTCATCTGAGCACATGAAGTGTTGAATGCACAAAGTCCCAGTACAACTGAGACCAAAATCGGGAAGGGGCACTAGGGCAGCTCCTGCTGGAAGAAGGGGTTGGCCAAAGCCGAATTTAGTAAGCAGGGCTGCATAAACAAAGGTGCAAGGGGATAAGTTGCAAGTTAGGGTCTGAACTAAGGGTCCAAAGGACAATGGAACAGAGATGCATTGCAAGTTGGAAGACTGGATGACAGAACTACATTCAGAAATTAAATGAAACAGGGATAAGCAGCAATGTAAATTGAGGCTGAGCTGGCAGTTTACCCTGTTTTGGCTCAAAAGGGAGGACTGTGTGTGTGAAATGTTTCAAAATTCAACCTGTCCCACCCCTTTCATTGCTAGCAGCAACTATTCCTGGGTCCTGTGGTAGCAATTGTGTTCCTTCCTCCTGCTGGGCTGGAGTGGTATAAGCCCCAAGAGTCCAGGCCCATCCAAGAGCCTCCTCTTGTGGTGCTAACAGCTGAATCCTTCATACCGGCAGTATTCATACTAATACTGGTAGAGTATCCTTTATCCGGACATCCAAAATCTAGGCTATTCTAAAATCCAGACATTTTTATCCAAGACTTTTAAAAACTTTCCGTAGTGTGAACACCAGAAGGTCTTATGCTCAGTGGCGATCCTACATATTCATTGGTAGGGAGGGGGGTCACTTGCATCTGGGTAGTGCACCAGCCTTGCAGAGGTGGGTGGTGTGGAAGGCGCCTCTCTGCGAGAGGCGAGCCATGTAAACGGCCCACCCACCCCTATGCTGAAACAGCTTCAAAATGGGGCATGGCGGGGGGGGGTGTATCAGGGGCAACGAAGGGAACAGGGAGCCAGCACAGGGGGCAGTGCTAATCAGCCCGTCCTCAGGGCAGAGCCTCGGCTGGGTCCATGGCCTGCTTATGCTTATGCCCACGTACAGGCTGTATGTTCTATTCTCTGCTCTGTGGTATGTGCCATTGTTGAAAAATGAAAGAGGCCAGCAGACACCCAAATGGGTAACAGTGGAAAGAACAAAAAGAATAATTTCTCATTAAACTCATGCAACTATTCCAAAATCCAGACAAATCTGAAATGCAGACACCTTCCCATTCCAAGCAGTCCGGATAAGGGATACTCAACCTATATCTATAGCAATGGTCTGATTTGATCTTTCAAATCAGATAATATAGATGGGATCAGCGGTGTCATGCAGCCGGAACGCTGGGCAGGAGGCGAAACGGCGAAACGGACCGGAACGCAACGGGCGGGCTGCCGCTCACCCGTTCCTCCTGCCCAGCATTCCGGCTGCATGATACCGCTAGATGGGATACTTTTTACAGATAAAAGCATGTAAGTTTTTTTTTTTGGTGAATTGTTTTTCAAAATTTCTTGATTAAAATAGCAAATTGCGGTGTTATATGTTTTTATCCAAATTTTTATTGCAAGTTGTACGAACAACCCAATAAATAAGGGTGAATGACCCTACATACTTTTTTTTTTTTGATTGATTGATTGACAAAGGCAATTACTGGCACACACACCCCAGCCCGAAATAACCTGCTCAGAAATTCCCAAGCTGCACCTGGGTTGCTGCTTGGAGCATCAAGAAACTGCTACATATTACTTCTACATTCCATTGAAGTTACCCCAGCGCGCACTATGCATGTTCATGCAAGTTTAAGCAAGCTTCCTCCTGTTTCTGCTACTACTACTCCTGATCGCTTACTGAAAACTATATGTGAATTACTCAAAACTGTGCCAAATATAAACAACAGTGGCATTATTTTTGTGAAATTGATCTAAACTTGTGTCAGACTCTGTCAAAATAAGCAAAAGCGGTGTTTTTCATGTTTTGACCTAAATTTCATTGTTAAGTAGTGTTTTCAATGGAAATTCTCATTATTTAGCATTCTGTGTTGATCACAGAAAAAAACCAACCCTAGTAATTGCGGTGAAGTCAAGCTGCACTCTTCTTCCCCCTGCTGTGATGTTCCGTCAGAGGAGCGGGGGAAAGTGCAGCCTGGAACGCAGCGAAGGCTTCATTGCATTCCAGGCAGTCGACACCCCCAGCTCCTACAATTGAAGGAAACTCTCTCCTGCGATCAGAGGAGCAGGGGCAGGGAGTGCAACACAACCTGGAACACAGCAAAGCCAAGCAGGTTCACTGCATTCCAGGCAGAGCACATCCCTTTGCCCAGCTTGGAGGAGCCAGGGGGCACCGCCTGGAATGCAGCAAACCAACTGGGCTTCACGGAGCTCCTGGCAGCACAGGTGAGGGGATTTGGCATTGCATCTCCACCCCCCACAAGCCCCGCGCCCGGGGGCATTTTCCCCCTTCCCCCCCCCCCATGTCCACCACTGCACTGGTACTCTAATCAGGCTGTCAAAACTTTGCACCTTTGACTGTTCCTTCTTTTATTATTTAATTTTTATTTCTTTATTTTGTTACATGAAATGCTGTTGGTATTGAATCTATCTTTGCCTTCTTTCCTCAGATTGACCATCCAGACTTTGAGTTGCCGCCAGTCACCCATTTCAAGACAGCAACTGATTATCCTAAGGTAAATTGTCAAGCCATAGGTGAACTTGTCAGGTGATTCTCTGATTTTAAGGGCGCAATCCTAACTAACTTTCCAGCACCAGGGTAAGGGCAATGCCTGGGGAAACATTCCCTTACCTTGAAGAGGCCTCCAACTGCCCCCCTCCCCAACTGCAGGATGCAGCACAGGCCCCATTGGCACAGCTATGTCAGTGCTGGAAAGTTGGTTAGGGTTGTGTCCTAGGTCAACCATTTTCACAGCCAGCCTGTACTCTTTGCTTGCTGTTTTATGGGGCTGAGAAAAAATTAGTCATTTGCTTAGAACAGGGGGTTCCAAACTCCGGCCCATGGGCTGAATCTGGTGCCTCCCCAATCCTTCCCCGGCATGAACAGCGCTTCACATTCCGCTGGGGAAGCTGTGAAAAACACCTACTACAGGTGCCAGCTGCTTCTGTGGTCTGCTGGACCAGCAAGCTGTGCGCCTGGCATTCCGTACATGGGCAGCAGGCTGCAAAGTTCCCCAGGAGCTGTAGTAGGGGTCTTTCATGGCTTCCCCGGCGGTATGCGGAGTGACATTCGTGCCCAGGAAGATTTTCCCTGTAGCAGCAGTCTCCAATTTGGAAACTGCTGAGTTAGAACAGCTGACCTTCGACTTCGAAAGGATGCCATGTTCCCCCAGATGAGGCTTCGTGACCCCTCTGGGGTCCTGACTCACAGGTTGAAGAACACTGGCTTAGAACAAGTGACTCAATGTATAATGAACAGAGGCAGATCTAAGGGAGGGCAAAGCTCTAAGTGTTGCAAGAAGCCTTACCCTGTCATGAAAATCCCTCCTCTCCCTTGCTGCTGTAGCCAGTAAGCAACGCCAAGATGTTGCTTTTCCCTGTGAGGATTGGCTAAAACGGTGCAGGAGAGGAGTGATTTCCACTGCAAGGTAAGGCTTCTTGCAAAACTTAGAGCTGTGCCCTCCCTTAGATCTGGCTCTAATAATGAAAAATCAAGTCATGAATAGGCGTATGGAAACTGGCCCTGTGATTCAGGGCTGGTAGAATGGTGGCAAGCCGGCAGTCCAAAAGCAGCTCAGACTGGGAAGCCAGGCCAGAGTTCTCAGCTGGATAAGATAAGGTGGGCTGACCTTGCTGTGCTGGTAGCTGTTGTGCCACTGCACTTTCTGGGCATCTGCTGTGATGTCCTGTAGAGAGCAGTTCAGCGGCAGCCCCTCACAGCACAGAGTCTGCCATCTTGGTACTACTGAGACCCCAGGCCAATTCCAAAGGTCTGCACTGATCTCAACTGAAGTGGCCAGAGAAACGTACCTGGTATGTGCTATGGCTGATTCTTGCAGTTGAGTTTTAAAAGTTGTAATGGAGAGAATGGTGAAGCTGGGAGACCCCTGAAGAATTTGGTACTTTGGCCTGATGAAACAAATACCTGAGAACAAGATCAAACAGGGTATGGATTTTGCCTCTCCTGATAAGAGGGTTTTGTTTTTGCTTTGCAGGTCCTACGTTCATACTTGGTATACCTGATGAAACTGGGAAACCTGTTGGGAGGGCATTCACAATTTACTTCCACCTACAGCTCTTTGGCGTTGTCCTTCATCACCAACCTCCAGAAGGCCGTTACCCCTTTGAAGAAGCGACAGGAAAAACGGATGCTGTTCCACCAAACCACCATTGGAAAACTGCAGGTGTGTGTCTCCAAAAGGATGTAACTGTGGAGAATAGCCACCATCTTAGATGGTTCATTTTAGGCTGTAATCCTATACAAAATTCCCTGAGAGTTGGTCCAACTGAATATGATGGGACAGGCAGCCCAATCCTAAGCTTCCCCACTGTCCTATGGTACAGCGGTGCCAAAATGGCTGCTGCTGCATCCTGTGAGGCTAAGGAAACTGCTGGAGGTCTCCTCAGGGTAAGGGAACATTGGTTGAGCCCTGACAACCCCAATGGGTCTGCTCGGATCTGTGCCAGCTATTTAGAGGGCACAGAACTAAACAGACCTATTATCAGTCTGGTCTGGGATATGATTTGGGATATGGTCTGGATTCAGGGACAGCATTTGCCACTATCCCCGCCCTCCTCCTGGGCCCGATCCTCCTCTTGTTCCTCTCTCCCTCTGCCCAGTTCTGTCCCCTTCTCTGCCTTCCCCCCACCTCAGAAAGCCTTCCCACCACTTGGCAGGAACAATCACCTTTGGGAACTCTTCTCCATCTTCCATTGGCCCAGTGCTGACTGGCACTGACCTCTCTACCGACACTGGGTGTGCCCTATGGTGGGAAAGTCCCTTATGGCACTTTTGTGACACCCAACGCCAGCCCTGCAAGTGCACTGCCTACACTGGGGAGCTCAGGATTGGGTTCTTAGATTTAAACCGTTAGCAAACCTTGTATCTCCCTTGCTGCCTAGCCACCTTGAATCCCCTTCAGTGTGGGAGAAAGATGGGATTGAAATCTACAAACAAGCAAACATGCGTAGCAGGGATTGGCAACCTTTGCTGGCTTCGGGACTGGACGTTCGGCAATAATGTCCAGATGTTTGGTGCTTCTGGGCTCCCGGAAACAGCAGTGCAGAGCTCAGCTTGGGAGGCAGAGGCTTGCAGCACTGGACAGGTGTCTCAGCTGTTTCCTGTCTGGCATGCGGCAAATTGGACAGGAGGCTTTGCCTCCCATGCTGACATCTGCATGGGCCAGACCACCTTGGGTGGAAGGGTGGACCATGGGTTCCCAGCCCCTGATGTATAGGATTGTGCCTTTAGAGATCACTTTAGTCAAAGTGACCCCTTTGGTGCTAAGAGGAACTGCAAGTCTTCTGATCAAAATAGTGGGATCATTTCTGTCAATTTCCCTAATAACAATTGGCTGAGTTTGTTTAATGTCATAGAGAGGCTGGACAAGCAAAAGGGGCACTGGTAGCTGAGGTTGAGCTGCTCAAATCCCAGAAAGTGAAGCTGAAGGAGGGAGGAGGCAGAATTAGCCGTAAAGCTGATTCTTGCAGCACCCTGACTAGCATGCTGCCATAGTGCTGGTGGGAAGGACGGCGTCTGAATAAGTAGGATTCAGTATAGGATTATGCTGTAAGTCCCACTGAACTTTGTAGAACGTATTTTCATGTAGAGACATTCATAGGTTTGAGCTGTAAATGTGACTTTACATTGTGTGTGTGTCACATGCATCAAGTGTCATAGTACTAACCATTCGCCAATTTTGGTGCAATGCCTACTATTTTCCCCGTCTTTTCCCCCACCTGAACCATCCCTCCTGTCTAGTAATGAGAGTGGCATGATAATAGTATGCGAATGCCCCCTTCTTGTTCTAGGGAGGCAGGTTGTCACAGTCCTTCTCAGTGGAAGTTTTCAACATTTCGTTCTGCTGACTCTGACTTTAGGAAGAGGCTCCTGCGATTGACTGGCTATCATGCCTCCGGGCAGCTTTCCATCCGGTGCAGCTGAACTTTTCTCAGCCGATCGCTGTGCATGACATGGATTATTTGAAAAGCATGTCTCAACTGATTGGAGAATGGCAGAACAGAAGGTAGGAGCTGATGTGTGAAATTGCCACTTCTGTGACTGGTGGAAGGATGTGGCACCCAGCACTGGACGCACAGTACTCTAGATGAGATTTGATCAGCTCAGGATGTGGAAGCTATGGTTCTACTAATGCCACCTAAAAATTGCATTAGCTTTCTTTGCAGTTACATCACGCTGCTGACTCATGTTCAGCCTGTGATTTGCTGGAATACCAAGATGCTTCACATGTTGCCAGGTATCCCCCATTCTATACCTGTGCCTTTGACTTTTTTTTTCTTTCTTTTTTTTTGCCGAAGGGTGCAATCCTGCTGTAGACTTTGGGCCGACACTACATTCTAGTGTTGGCCCAACATCACTAGTGCCGCACTCCCGCATCAGCACTCCCGCATCGGCGCTAGTGTTCTTGGGCCAATGCTAGCAGCAGCGTTGTCCCAAGGGCACCAGCACAAGGCCACGTCAGATCCAAGGAAACCTATGGGGAGGCTGGAGCTTCCCCTGGTGCAAGGGTGTGACTGTGCCCTTGCTCTGGGGAAGCATCTAAGCTGCGCTGGATATGGTGCAGGCCCACCAGCCTTGCCATTCCAGCACAGCTTAGAATTGCTCTCTAAGTACAGAACTGGGCATTTGTGAAGCTGTCTTCTGCTAGTTTCAGCCCAGTATTCCATTCTATCCCCTTGATTGCATCCACTGACTTCTGTCGTGTCAGCTATTCCTCCAAGTTGAGTCTCACCTGAAATTTGATAAGGATCTCATTTATCTCTTCATCTTAACTCATTGAAAAAAGATGTAGAAAACAGCCAGGTCCATGGTTATAAATTTATTTATTTATTTATTTATTTGTTTATTTAATTTTGCAGAGATGTACTACAAATCTACATGATCCTATGCCTAGTCGGGAATCTGTCCCCAGCCTTGGACAGACATTTCCAGGAAGCTCGTCAGGAACTGTCAGACAAGCTATATGGCAGGACAGCAAAATCAGACATGGTGAGCTTGCTTTCCTTTCGGGTCCATGTCAAGATTATGGAAGGCAGGGAAAGGCACTGTGCAGCCCCCAATCAGTTCATTGGAACTTGTTCGAAACAATTTATCAGCAGATTGTGTCTTCCTTGTTTAGGTGAGAACTGAGCGTTGGAGGAAATGCCTGAGTGAGACCAGCACGTTCTTTGGTCCTGTACTTGGAGAAATGGTTATTCAGGAGATTTTTCCCCAGGAGGCCAAGGAGCTCGTAGGTATTTCAACAATGCCCGACACAGACTCACTTCCTCCATCCCCTTCTCACCTACTATCCTACTGAGTGCAGGGTATCCCAAGATGGCGCCCCATGCCTACCATTTATGTGTAGCTGATCTGTGGGGTGGGGAACGACGTCACAAATTCCACCAGAAGTGGCTAGGGGGAATACCATTGGAGATTCATTGATTCCTGCAGGAAAAACTGTAATTCCTGCAAGATTGTATAAGAAGAGCAGTACTTCCATTCTTCTTATAACATCTCCCAGGCTATACAAAGGAGTTGGTGGCTTGGCTCAGCTTCTTCTTAAAGTACTCTTTTTACAGTCCTTCCATTTCCCTGGCCTCTTCATCCGTTAGCACAATCATGCCATGTCACAATAATGTTAGTCTTTTATTGACATGCACCTTTCTTGCAGACATTTTCCAAAGAAACCACCAGGACAAATTAGGAGTTCACAGAGGGATTGTGGGTGAGTGGGAAAAACCTGGTGGGCTATGGGACCTCAGGCAAACAGCCGAAAGATGGAAATGTTGAAGAAACTAATCTGGGAAGACAGAGCAGGATTGAAGCAAAAGGAAAGAAGGAATAAAGATGTTAGAGGACAGGGTGTGTTCATGTTTTTGCTAGTCCTAAAAGAACCAGAGAAGACGACTCTGATGTCAGTGATTCCCTAACTTATTTGACTGGCAGCTCCCTTGGCCTACTGAGCCATTGGCCACGGCTCACTATTAGAGCTAAGATACTATACATTGTATAGGGCAGTGGGTTTTTTGTGAGGATTCCATGCCTCCCCTGGCTGGTTTCTGTGGCTCTCCAGAGAGCCACAGCTCACTGGGAACCATTATGCAGTTACAAAGACATTGCCATCGTGACGCCTTGGCACTGTAGAGACATGAAGCATAAGCGACCAACTCTTCTGATGCCATTCCCAGAACCCCCTTGCATTCTAATGTATTCTTCACCTTTTTTGGCATAGTTTTGGATGGCAGAACAGAGTGCCCTCTGCCAAAATTTGATTTGGCAGCATTAATTATTCCAAATGGCATTTACAAAGAGTGATGGGTAAGTTCCCTCCGTTTGCCTCAGCTCCAGTTTGCCTTAGTTTAGGCTACGATTGGGTTATTTTATTTTCTTTGATACATATTGGACACTTCGGAATATATGTATAATAATCTTGTAATTTTTTTTTTAAATAACCCAATAATGAATAAGGTTGGCTATAAGAACAGTTAGAAATGTCGCTTGTTTTTCCCCCCCCAGTTTTCTTGGAAAACTCTTAAGAGCCACCACCCTGGATTATGTCTGTCTATTGTTACCAAGCATTCTTTGGGAAAGTTTTGGAATGTTGGCACACCTGGGAGAGCTCCTGACCACTGCTGATGCATGGGAATAATTGTGTCTCCCAATCAGGGGTGACCCAGCCATGAGGCCAATGGAGCCCCTTGCCTTTGACAGGTGACTGGGGGAGGCCGCAACTTGATCAGGGATGCCTCACGTCTGCCTGCCAGCTCCCCTGGCCTTCTAGCTGTATGGCCAGCTCTAACTGGCTGCCTCCTCCTCCTCTCACACGCTTGTATAAGAGGAAGAGTGGGCAGGGATTACCTCCTCATCCTCCAGCTCCTCTGTTGTGTGTTCTCCTGAACGCTCTCAGAAGACTGGTCTAGAAAAGAGCTGAAGCCGGAGCCACTGTAGACACCTTGCCTCCCCAGCTGCTTCTTGTAAAGAGACCTGGATGCTGGGAGCAGTGAGGTTCCACTCCCAGAATCCCCCCCACCTGTTGTTTTTCAGAAAGGACCCTCTGAGGCAGTAGCAGGGGGGCAGGGCACTATGTTTTGCAAGGCTCCTTATCTTGCTATGTAAACTACCCCACTCCCTATTATCACAGCCAGTAAGCAACTGAATCCTAAGCAGGTTCCCTCTCTCCTATCGTCCCCTTATTCTCCCAAGCGCCTGTTGTCAGCCAAACGTAGCCATCACTAAGTAGCTTACCAGTAGCTTCCCTGGCATCCTCCATGGTATCTGTGGGTCAGCACAACTCCCTGCTCTGGCCCAGCACCCTCCTTGCTGGTGCAGACATGCCTTATGGTACATTTGCGACAGCGCTGGCCGATTCAAGCGACGTACATCAGCTCAAGGGCGCATTTGGATTGTGCCCTCAATCTAGTAGTCTTTAAGGTGTTACAAGATTCTTTGTTGTGTGTGCTGCTACATATTAACATGGCTCCTCTGAAAGAGATGGAGAGAAAAAGGTTACCTACAATAAAAGGCAATCTCCAACAAAACAGAGAAATTTCAACAATCATCTTGACTAAGTGTTTACAGGGAAAATACATATTATTTTTGTATTTGAGACTGGTTGATAAATCTCTTTTCCCTTGCCAGGCTGAGCAGATGTTCTCTGAGATTCGAGATGCTGTCCACAACCACGTGGATCAGGTAAAGTGGATGGGCAAGCAAGCCCACCAAGAGGCAAAGCAGAAGGTACGTTGAGGTGAATGTCGGAACGAGGAGGGATCTATGAGCAGTTGTGCCTGAATGATAACCTGAAGAGGGTTCTCCAGCTCAAAGGTCTTGCAATCAGGGGTGAGGACTGTAAATCTTGACTGGAGTCTGGAATGTAGCAGGCCGAAGGTGCTGCTTTATTATATGGAGTATAGGCATTCTCCGGTAGCTGCGGGGATAGATTCCTGCCCCTCCCCATGGATACCTGAAACCATGGATAAGAGGGAACCCTATGTTAAGTATAGGAGTCTCCCCTTCCCCCCCAAGCAAGGTGTTTTTAGTAACCAAAGTAAGAATAAAATAAGGTAAGGAGGGCCTCGATCCATGGATAATTGAAACAGTGAATATGGGATCCATGGATACGGAGGCCCACCTGTAGTCAAGAGTGGAGAGGATGATCAGAGGGCTGGAGCCCTATGAGGAAAGATTGAGAGAACTTGGTAGGTTTAGCCAGGGTAAGAGAAGGACAAGAGGGGATATGATAACACTCTTCAAATACCTGAATGGCTGTCATATGGAAGAAGGGACAATTTTGTTCTTGACTGCCCTTGAAAGTAAAACTAGATCCAATGGGTACAAGCTGCAAGAGAGGAGGTTGCAGCTGGATATCAGGAAGAAATTCTTGGTGATCAGGGTGGTTCAGCAGTGGAACAGATTGCTGAGAGAAGTGGTGGATTTATCCACCATGGAGATCTTCAAGCAGACTTGACAGGCACCTGCTGGAGGATTTCCTGCTGCAGGCAAGGGGTTGGATTAGATGACCTTATGGGTACCTTCCAACTCCGTGGTTCTATGAGAGTTAGAGAGAGAGAGCTGGCATTTCTTGTGGCAGAGTGCAAGCTTATCTGAGGGAAAGCCTCACTGAAGAAACCGGGACTTATTTCCAAATAAATATGCATAGGTCTGCACTCTTAGTGGAAGGATATGCTGAGGCAGGACATGTTCTTTGAGGGATACCCATGGCTGTGGATCAAATAAGGGCAGTCTAAATATCTAAGGGCCCAGTCCTGAGTGCCATAATGCCGTCAATACATGCGTACCCCTGGCAAAAATGCCACAAACATGCCGTAAAGCATGTTCACGACGCTGTGGAGGAGGGAGCACTGGTGCTAGGCCAGTTAGCGCCCAGCCTCAGCGCCAAGTGGGTAGGCCGCTGGCACTCCAGCAGTGCCAGTGACAGGTAAGTGGATTCAGAGTGGAAGGGGAGAGGCAGGAAAGGGGTGGAACTGGGCAGGGGGAGGAGAGGATCTAGCCCATGCGGGGATTGGGACCAGTGGTGGAGGCCACCACTGGATTCTATGCCTCACTTTGGGCTGGGCAGCCTGACATGGGGCTGCTCCAGTGGGGGAAATGGATACCCTGAGGAGACTCCTGCCGCTGCTTCTGCAGGATGCAGTGGTAGCCCTTTTGGCACTGCTGCTCCACCGGGAGCCGGGCAGCTCAGGGTGTGGCTGTCATTCAGTAATCCTGGCTACGTTTAGATCTCAATTTTGTTTCAGAGTATGTTCAAACTACTAAGCAACGTCAAATATGTTTTTAGATTCATAACCTTAGTGTGGAGATTGGTTATCCAGAGAACATCTTCCAGACAAGCAAAGTGGATCAGGAGTATCAAGAGGTGGGTTAATTAAACACCACTTGTCATGTGACTAGAGGTGTCCTTCAACATTTTTATTTTTTTTTCCACAGATTTTGTTTTTTTCCCAAAGAAAAAGTGCAGAAAGTGATATGTGTTTTTATTCCAAAGGCACATTTTTATAAATTGTAATTATAAATTATAATGGCTTTAAACGTGGGCTAGGTAGGTGATATAGGTAGTACTGTGTCAGCAAATGCAGTCAGGTAATAACGCAGTAAATTAGGTAATTAAAAATAGTGGGCTTTTTTGGCAAATTTTGGGTTTTTTTTACAAAAAGTGAAGAAAGCAGTGTTATATGTTTTTATTTTGTTTTATTATATTTATTAAGACTTCTTAATTTTGTATTGTTTTTCATTACAGCGTGACTGTTTCTATTGGCAGTTTTTGTTGCACTGATTATTTTTATTGTTTTATTTTGTAAATAGCTTTAGGGCCCATTCCGATCCAGCATAGGAGCACTGGCGTTAAATGGCTACCGCCACATCCTGTGCTGGATTTGAGCAGGCTGGAGGTCTCCTCAGACATTCATCCCCTTACTCCGAACAACAAAGCCCCAGAGTGCAATCTTAAACTGGAGTTAGGCTGGCATAAACTAAGACAGCAAAGTTTGGCCAGCACAAGGGCCACCGTAAAGTGCATTTGGACCAGTCTCGGAGTCAGGGAGGACGGCTCATGACCACTCTGACTCCAAGAGTGGTCCAAACATACTTTATGGTGGCCCTTGTGCTGGCCAAACTTTGCTGGCTTAGCTTATGCCAGCTTAACTCATTTTAGGATTGCACCCTCAGTCTGTTAAATGGGCCTTCTCGAGTCTGCACCAACTAATTAGATAATTAAACTGGAGAAGTGTTGGGCTTTTGAGGCTGGAGGGGGGGATAGGATTTGGCGGAGGAGGCCTCCACCGGTCCCACCACACATTCTGCCCTCCCTCTGCCCAGGAACACCTCCCTCACACCACACTCCCACTCCCTTGCTTATCTGGGCTTCTCCAGCAGCGACCACTGGGGCAGTGCAGGTCTCCCCACCAGCCCCACATACTCCCTGGGTGGTGCAAAAATGCCTTCTGACACCCAGTGCTGCAACCACAGTGCCAGCAATAGGAAAGCGTGGATCGGGCTGCCCAGCTCCTGGAAAGGTGGGGTGTAAATCTTTTAAATAAAACAGTTTGGTTACTGCTCCCTTGTGGCTCCCATCCCATGTTCTCCTGCCAGGATATGAAACCAGCCCTGGATGACTGAATCCAGGATGTGGCTATCATCTCATCATCTCCTCTCACTTGGGTTCAAAGATTACTTGATGGTCACGGGAAGGAATGGACCCTCCCCTTTATTTATTTATGTGTTATTATTTGCTTAGTTTGCGGTGCCTCACAAGCAAATTTGAAATCTCGGATTCCTTCAAAGCCATTATCAATGTATCAAACAACAGCCCATAATTCAAACAATGGTAAAACGACATAATCTACCAAAAAGACGGCAAAAGCCCACAAAGCAGTGATCACTGATCAAAAGACGCTTGTTCTGCATGTGGTATGGTAGGCTTTACAGACTCAATATTCTGATGAACTGGCTAGCAGAAAAAACTAAGAATCGGGGGGGGGGGGAATTGAACAAAAGTGCTTTTGAAGGAATGCTGGTGAATGATTCTTACAGTGGTGATGTTCACCATATGGTGATATATTTGCAGCGAGAGACCAAAGCCTGCTTATATTGGTTGTCTTTGCCAAAATAGCCAATTTAGTTCCTGTCTATTACTCTTTTCCTCATAGCCTGTTTTTTTCTTTAGCTGGAGATTCATGACGATAACTTCTTCCATAATGTGGTTGCCAGCCTGAAGTCTTTACGGAACAAGTTATTGCTGAGACTTGTCAATCCCCACCTGCCAGATAGGTACGTTTTGCTTATTGGGTGTTGTATGAAGACAAATTGTGGTTCCAGCTAGGGATGTGTGGATTTTCTTGGCTACGTTCCATTATTTTTTGTTGGTTTAGTCTGCTCCTCAATCTGCTGGGCTTGCTTTCCAGTTTGATTTTGAGAATTTCTAAAATTAAAATATCTTTTGAGTAGCGTCCTGGCTCCATCTACTGTTCATTACTTGTTACTGCATCAATTCGATCAAAACCTTCAGTTGGGAGTTCCAGACAAGCTCAAACATTTTCCATCTGCTTGCTTGTACTTTTACTACCATCCTTTCTTTACCCATCAGGGCTTTTCTTTTAATTACTTTATATTTTGACCCGTAGTTGGCCTAAACCATATTCATAGGTAATTCAGCGGGTTATAATGTCTCTTCACCTTGCAGATGCTACTGTGGATTTGATTTCAAAGTACCCCTGGAGTTCAATGCTCTGCTTGAAGTTTTTCCCAGACACCCTCCTCTGACTGGTCTTTGTAGCCTGGGATGGTGGCAGCAGATAGAAACTGCCATGGTTCTTCTATTCCCCATTCAGGTGCTGATCCAGTAGGGAGCAGGAAGGGGTGCATGCCTTCTAACCACTAGGAACTACTCCCCTTGGCTAGCCTGCCTTCTTCTGGGACTTGCTGTTCCCTGACACTGTCATTTTTTACATTCTCTATTTCAGCTGGGAAGTGGTTCCTTGGTCTGTGCATTCCTACTACTCCCTGAGGCGCCATGCTGTTGTCTTCCCTGCTGGAATGTTTCGCACCCCCTTCTTCCATACTGAATTTCCCAGGTAAGGAACGTACTAAATTCTACAGAACAATCACCTCTTCACTACACTATAGTACAAAAAGTATTGCAAAAACCTATCAAACTTGTTTGATCAGAAAGGCTAGTGGGATAGAAAAAATGAGCAATGTACATACATTTGTAATCTCAGTGGTCCCCAAACACTGGGATGGGACCCATCAGTGGGTCGCAAGCCAATTTCAGGTGGGTCATGAAGCACCTAGGGAAGCCATATGGAAAATATGGAAAAATGGGGTGCTGGAAGGGGGGAGGGCTGTATGGTTGTTTTGCTTGTGTCAAGGTTGTAAATCTGCTTTTTTTCTTTCTGATTCACTTTGTTATTGGAAAATGGCTGAGAAATAATCCAGATTATTTTGGATTGAAAATTATTATTGCTGCATTCTCAGGAAAGCAGAAGGCAGTGGCGTCACAGTGACAGCACTTCCTGTCATGACATCACTTCTGGTGGATCCCAGACAGATTGTCGTTCTAAAAGTGGGTCCCAGTGTCAAAATGTCTGAGAACCACTGCTCTTACATACTTCAGCCCTCTGAAATAGAAGAAAAACTTCTTAGCTCTTTTTAATTTTCCATGGAATACAGAATGTGCAATCCATAAGGAAATAAAACAGGCAGCCCTCTGTGGATATTTTTACAGGCTTCCCACAAAGGCATCCCTTAGTCCACAGTTTCTGAATGTTTCTAAGCCCTTCTCCTTTGTCTTTTTCAGTGCTGTGAACTTTGGAGCCATGGGGTTTTTCATGGCACATGAGCTGCTACACTCCTTCTATTATTATGGTGCGTACTGCAGAAGAGAATGTGGAAGATCTCCTGGGCCTTCTGTTGCTTTGGCTTGTGGGAATCTAAGGCCAGAACCAGGGGCGGATCTGCTTCAAATGGCGCCCATGGCGCCCAATGAAACAGCGCCCCAGGGGCACGCACGTCATGACGTCACAACATCGTGACGTCTTGACGTTGTGCCCCCGCCCCCTCTAAGGAGCACGTTCTGTTCGCTCCCGCTGGCCCTTTAAGGCCCATGGGAGCAAACAGAACGCGGCCAGGGCGCCGCGTTCTGTTCACTCCCGTGGGCCTTAAAGGGCCAGCGGGAGCGAACAGAACGCGGCGCCACCCAGCGCCCTGCCTTGAGAAGCGGAAGGGGGCGCCGGGCAGCAGCGCATTCTCCGTGCTCCGGCTGGCCTTAAAGAGCCAGCCGGAGCACGGAGAATGCCGCACGGTGCCCCGTCCCCACTTCAAGAGGCGGGAGGGAGGGGGCGCCAGGCAGCAGCGTGTTCTCCTCGCTCCGGCTGGCTCTTTAAGGCCAGCCGGAGCGAGGAGAACGCAGCGCAGGCCCTGGGCGGGCCGCAGGCGCCATTTTGGGGGCGGGGCGCACCATGGTTACGGCGCCCTCTCCCAAGATGGTGCCCAGGGCTTGTGCCCCCCTTGCCCCCCTAGATCCGCCACTGGCCAGAACTGCTCACTAATCAGGCACCACTTCTCATGGGTAAAGTGTCATCAAGAGGGAGCAATTTGCTCTGAAGATGCAGCAGATGAGAGAAGGGTACCTAACCATTCTCCCGGCAGTGATTTTCTCTGCAGTTGCCCGCCATCACCTCTTTTTCCCCCAGTCATGATTTCAGGTCCAAATGTCTGACACAAAAGTGAGTCTGGGAGCCCAACAGAATGAACAGGGGCCTGCAGGGGTGATGGGTGGAGCCATTTGCTCCCCACTTGTCCAGTGAACCCTGCAGTGCTGCTTTCTGAGGAGGAGCAGCGCATGAGGTTCCTGTCCATGAGGTTGCTGAGTGGCTCCAACCTAAATGGTTGCATTTAGGCCTGCAAACCACTAAGCTCATCAAGGGCCAAATCCTATCCAATTTTCCAGCCCTGTTGTAGCTGTCCCAATGGGGGTGTGCGCTGCATTCTGTGGTGGAGGGGGAGTCAGGGAGGCCTCCTCAAGGTAAGGGGATGTTTGTTCGCTTACCTTGGGGCTGCACTGCAGCTGCATCGGCGGCAATGAAAGAAACTTTGATAGGATTTGGCCCCACATGAGAACAAAATTAAAATCCCTACTTAAAAAACTCAGCAATAGTCTTGTTTCTGCTCCACTTTCTCCCTTACAGATGACTCCGCTCCTACTGAAAATGGGAAACCAGCTACCAGCTCATGTCCTCTTACCCCGTAAACCAGGCCAAAGCAAAATACAAGCAAAATACAAGTGGTTGTGGCATCTGCAACCACGCAACAAAATGGGGGGGGGAAAAAAACCCAAGACCCTTCCCTGAATCCCTTTGGCATCGTATTATCCCAAAAGCCAGGCTCTGAATGACAAAGTATTTGTATAGACCCAAGCAGTGGTGTTCCTGGGGGGATGGGGTGGGGAAGACTTAATGTTTTGCAGGAGTCTGAACTCCTGTGTAAAGCAACCCCTCCTTCTCCTTCTCAGCTTGGAGGCTTTACTTTGCACAGGGATTGGTTTACACAGGACCTCTGACTCCTGCCAAACTTAACCTTTTGCTCCCCTCTAGGAACGCCACTGAACTCAAGGAGAGATGAGGGCCAGCCCTGGACAGCTGGAAGCACAAAGCTGATGCCAGTGACCCTTCTTTCTCCTCTCCTTTTCTCTCCAAGATTCTGTCTTGATGGGAGTGTGTGTGGGTTGACCGGACTGCAGCTCATGTGTGATTTACTGAAGTGGTAACTCACCAGTTTGAACATTCATTTGGTTTTTTTTTCCCTCCACAGTGTTGCCCAAGAGCTGTTCTGCCTGTGACATGAAAGTTCTAGAAGAAGGTATAGACTGTCTTGTGAAGCAGTACGAGAGCTACTCCCTGAAGGGCCACAGCATCAATGGCTCCTTCACCTTTCTGGAGAATGCAGCAGACACTGGGGGACTTGCCATTGCTTACCAGGTATCAAAATCAGATGATCATCAGAGCCCACACAGCACTGTAGGTACTCCTTAGTCCTACCTGTCAGTCAACCCCTCCTCGCCAAGTTCCTTGCACATCTCAGCCACTCTTTCTTAGTGGGGGAGGGAGAATTCACATTATCCCTCTTGGGGGTTACCTAATTTCTTCTTGGATCCCTATAGTTTGTTCCTGTGTCCATTCACGCTCATGTCCCTTTGCAGATAATCTCACAATGAGAAAATAATCATGTTCCCACACATTCACAGCTCCCACCTGTTGTAGGGCATGTTTGTGCATATCTTTGACAATGTTATCTGTTTGATGTGATCTATTGTATAAATTTTCACTCTTAGGGAATAAAGTCCACTGAAACCAGTGGGAGTCTCTTTTGAGGAAACCTACTTAGGATTGCCCTTCACACCTCCCTGGACTCTATGGGGTTGAGTCCAGAATGCCAGATGCAGGGGAGTGGCAATGAGATGCAAGTACCTTGTTGTCTTGTGTGCTTCCTGAGGCATCTGGTGGCCACTGTGAGATACAGGAAGCTGGGCTAGATGGGCCTTTGGCCTGATCCAGCGGGGCTCTTTTTCTTATGTTTATTTTTGTTCAGGCTATGCAGCCCTCTCTTGTGAACTCCATTATTCATTGAATCAAAACCAATATCAGTGCAGAAATACTGAGTTATCTCTCCAGTTTTTATTTCATGAAGGTTTCATTTGAAATGTCCAAGATTTAATGAATGAATGGCTGCTATCTGCTGTGTGTGTCTTGAATTAAAGGTGCTCCTGATATGCAACTGCTATAATAAATATTTAGACATCACACTCCATGCAGAACCGAACTTCAGTTCATTATCCGTATAGCAGTCACCCATACTTACCTACATCCCTTCAAATGGCACAGTGTGGTAGCATCTCCAACAAAATGCTGGAGTTATCTTGATCTTGCCCCATTTGATAGACCAGAGTGGATATAGCCAGTTTGGAAAGCCAGATTGTCTCCTGATGGGCCTCTGGTAGCAACATCATTCTCAGCCCCAGTCTCTTGGTCAGAGAGGGTCCTTAGGGTGGTTGGTCAGAAACGCTCCTCTCATGAGACAGACTGAGCCTCTCATTTGTCTGTTTCCCAATGGAGGCACAGCTGCCAATGACAAGCATTGCATTGGTCAGGCCAGCTTGCTTCTGTCTGGTTTAAAGTACACATGGAGCCTCTTGTCACTCAGCTGGTGTGTGTTCTTTCCATTGGGGAGCCGACTCTCTGTTGCTGCTGTTGTGTTCACTGTTGCTGCTGTTGTGTTGTGTGGCGTGTTGCTTTGGCTCACTTTTGATGATTTGCTGCATTCCTGATTGATCTGTATTTTGGATGGTTCATCTTGTAACTTGTTTGATTTTAATTGTTGATCATTTTATTCTTTGAAACTGTTCTAAGCTGTCTTGGGGCTTTCTGCTGGGGTGAGGGTAGATGGGAGGTGATAACAATAGCAGTTCATAATGCAGGGACACCTTGGCACATCTTCCATTTCCCACTGGATCTTGAGACACACTGATGAAAAATCCACCTGATACTTTGGGCTCCTTTGGAATGACCAGCTCTCTCGCTCTCAATCTCTATCTCTCCCCACCCCATGGCCTGCTTAAAAGCAATATTAAAGCCCCAATTGGTACAGCAAGTTAGCAGGTGAAGAGCCAGAGAAGGAACAGGCAGACAGAACCACCACGGCACAATCATTGGGTGCATTCATTCCTCTGTCAACCTGGCAGCCTAGTGGGAGGGAAGCCTCTCATTCAAGCTTGCTCTTGGAAAGGCATGCCTGGAATTGTGAAGAGTATGTGCATTTTGAGACGTGATTTCAGTTTTTCTTCCCCTGTTGCCTGCAGGCATATAGAAACTGGATGGCAAAGCACAAATGGGCAAAGGAGCTACCTTGGCCTGGGTTCTCACATGAGCAGCTGTTCTTCATCAGCTTTGCCCACGTAATGTACCCTTTGATTTATTTTCTGGTTGCCTTTGTTCTGATCTGCTTCATTCATCCCATCCCTGACTTTGCCCTTTACAGCTCTAAGCGCTAGGGGTGTAGCTAAAGAAGTGCAGGGGGGTGACGTTGCACCAGGCACAAGGCGTTAGAAGTGCCACAAGCTGAGCTTGACACTAGTGGCTAAAATGGTGAAAACCTTGGTATGCATGAAAACCTTGGTATGTACAGTATAAACCTTGGTATATAACCTCATGTTATACAGCATCCAATGCGGAATTTAATGCAGAATGCAATGAAACAAACCAGAGTGCCGTATCTTTATTCTAGCAAATGTTATGGCCCCAAAACCAGAAAACGAAAATACAACTGTCATGTAAAAATTCCTTCCAAAGTTTGGATGCCCAATTGCAGCAATCATATCGATTACAGAAAACGCTGCAAAACAAAGAAGCTCCAAGTTAGAGTGTCCACTTGCCATGTCATTCTGGGCTCAACTACACATTACATGCAAGCATACATAGCTGACCCCCCAAAACTGTTTTTTTTTTATTTAAAAAGCCACATTGGGAGCAGAGACATAGCAAGGGAGTCTTTTCCAGCCTGCTGCTTCTCCACTCCAAGTTGCCCCCAGGCCAGGGGTTCCCAGACTTACCATAGTCATGGCACACCTGCAGCCTATTCTTCCTGGTTCAGCTGGGCGCTGCCATCTTGGATCTTGCCCAAATTTCACAAGATTTGCAAGTTTCAAGATGGTGGCACTTGGGAAAACAGGTAGGAGGGGCCACTGGGGACATCCTATAGTGAATGCACCACAATGCTCTAGGGCAGTGATTCCCAAACGTTTTTGACTGGCAGCTCAACCTACTGGGCCATTAGCCACAGCTCCCCATTAGGGCTACCAACCTGTACATCATATAGGGTGGTAGGGTGTTTTTTTGCAAGGATTCTATGGTTTCCCTGGCTGGTTTCTGCAGCAGCTCCCCTGGGAGCCATGGCTCACAGTTCGGGAATAACTGCCCTAAGGCATCATGCTGCACACCTTGGGACCCCCTGCCCCCAGCCAAGCAAGTTTTCCGCACACAGAACTCCACAAGCAGGTTTGCCTTTAGAATTGTCTTTACTTGGTTTTCACATCTTTCTGTCCTTTCTCCCCAATCCAGCCACCCAAAGGAAAGGGAAAGGGGGGGAAAAACAGGTACATGAAGTCATTTGGGGAAAATGACTCTTGTCTCCCTTTCCCTACAGACAATGTGTGGTCACCAGAACCTTGAGGGGCTACAAGAGTTCTTAAGCCAAGATCCACACAGCCCACCACCTCTCCGTGTCCTTGGAAGCTTAAGCAACAGCCAGGATTTCTCCAAGCACTTCCAGTGTCCAAGTAAATCACGAATGAATCCAGCTCTGAAGTGCCGCATCTGGTGAAACAACCTGAAGAAAAGATGGAACCACTGAGTACAGAATAACAGAGACTGGAGCTGTGGGATCGTGAGACTTTGTTTGGCATTGGCCCTCTTCCTTCCCTGGGCAATTGCCGCTCTTTCCTCTGCAACCTCTGCCCAACTGGACGAGTTGGAAGAAGGTTCCGGTCCAGTTATGAAGGAAGAAAAGAATGCAGAGATCAGACACTGTAGAAATCCTGTGCCACTTTTCCCAGCCTAACCTGCCTAGAGATCTTGACAATGGGGGAACTGAAGACCAGTTTAGAGGTCTCTGGTGCTACGTCAAGTGGCTCTATCAAAAGATGGAAATGATGCCCAGCGAATTATGACCATCTGAGGTGATTCAGAACTGAGATTATGTTCAGGCATCGGACCAAACAATTGTTTGTTCCAGTAATCGTGTAGAACCCAAACCACAACTTGATTCTCACTATGATGGTAAAGCTGTGTCTAGACTTCAGGTTGCAGGTGGAAGCTTTATAAAGAATGCTCCTGTCCCCTAGAAAACTAGGGGACAGGGAGATGGGTTTTATTTTGCTTTCTTCCTGAACATACTTGTTTTCTAAGTTTGGTGATGGGGGTGGGAGGCAGTGATGTATAGAGAAGTTACTTCCATTGTCTGAAGTGATCCAATCCAGACACATGTTGACCCTTCCCACGCCCTCCTCAGCGATACTACAGCCCTAACATTTGCTTTGTGCCTCCTGCAACCCCAAATCAAAAAAGAGTGAGATTGTGTTTCCTTCCCATTGCTTCATTTAGAAGCTTCACCCATAGGTAGCCAACTGGCAACGTGCAGGCTTGATCCGACTCCTGAAACAATCTTAACTGATTCCACCAAATTTTAATCCAAGTGCATTTACAAAAAATTGCTCACAGTATCACTTGCAAGGAAAAGAAGTCTCTGTGTATATTTCATGTAAATGCCATTGCATTGCTGTCCCATGTACAGTCTGTGAAAAAAGGGATAGGGAAATGGGATAGGACCATTGCTCTTCTTAAGGCAGTCTTCCCTAAAACACTTCCTTCCCCCTGCACTAAGGGTGTTGGGTCTCTTGAGGCTCAGACCTTGAGACTTGGGGATGGGGTGAGGAACCAAAGAGGGTGCCTGGCAGATCAGGGGGTGGCACCTGACAGGATAGGAGCAGAGCCTTGTGGCCAGAGGCGGATCTAAGGGGGGGGGCAAATCTGTAAGTTTTGCAAGAAGCCTTACCCTGTCGTGTAAATCCCTCCTCTCCTTTGCTGCTGTAGCCAGTAAGCAGCGCCAAGATGTTGCTGTTCCCTGTGAGGATTGGCTAGAACAGTGCAGGAGAGGAGTGTTTTCCACTGCAAGGTAAGGTTTCTTGCAAAACTTACAGATTTGCCCCCCCCTTAGATCCACCTCTGCTTGTGGCACCCGGTAAGGGCAGAAGATGGGAAAATCCTATCTGTGTCTGGTGCCAGTGCCAGCCCAAGTACTTCTGGCGCCTAAGATGCCATGCCAAATGCTGCCCCTCCCTTGCCTGCTGATGCACGAGTCTCTGTTCCTTGCACTCCGTGGGGATGCTCTAGCCCACCACTCTTCTCTCCTCCACCCTTCCACTCCCACTACGTCCTTCTCTTCCCTTCCCAATTCAGGGAGCAGCAGCAGGAGCAGCGGAGGAAGATAGGCAGGCAGAGGTGGGTGCCCCCTCCCAGTCTGCGGCCTGAAGTGACTGCCACATAGATGTAGTTTTCTGTTCGATATCTTCTGAGATGGCCTGTTTCTTGCATCTGGCTGCAGCAAAAGTTTGCAAGCAACAGCTTGGAATGGACACCTAGGGGCCAAGTTAGAGTACAGCACTCTCGAAAGAAAGGCAGTCCTTTTGAAAGTACACTCTTTTGAAATGTTAAATGCTTTGGGATGCAGAGGCAGATCTAAGGGATGGCAAAGCTCTAAGTTTTGCAAGAAGCCTTACCTTGCAGTGGAAATCACTCCTCCCCTGCACCGTTTTAGCCAACATCTTGGCGTTGCTTACTGGCTACAGCAACAAGGGAGAGGAGGGATTTACATGATAGGGTAACACTTAGAGCTTTGCCCTCCCTGTAGATCCGCCTCTGTTGGGATGTGAATTCACTCTGCCTGGTGAAGGGGTTGGCATGAGAATAAAGACATAAGGGAATTTGGGTAAGATCTTGGGGAACTCTTTGTATGTCATTGCAGGGAGGTTTTTAGACGAAGGTATGATTTAAAAGTGTCAAGTATTTCTTGGATCATTCACTCCTTTCTGATTTGGAGGAGTGACACACCACTATGCGAGAGTGATTATTACCCTGATATGGTTCAGCTGTGAGGATCACATTAGGGACCCTGGGCAATAATTTCATATTCAGGTGACATGGGCTAGAGGCCACAAGGATGTCCCAAGTAGAAGGATTCAGCAAAATTTGGATGTGTCCTAATTGGACCAATATTTCTAAAAGGACAGGTGCTTTGAAGCCACTCGACCCTCTTCAACCTTTGGCTGAACATGAGGACAGGTTGCCGCTTTTCCTACCAACCGGATCTTTCATTGCTGCAGACTTGGAATGTAGAATTAACTGATGAAATGTAAGTACTAGAACAGCTTAGACAGACGTTGAGCCAAAACCTATCCAACTTTCCAGCACTGATGCAGCCATTCCAATAGGACGCGCACTGCAATAGGACTAGCACGGAGGCCTTCTCAAACCAAGGGAACAAATTTTCCCTTACCTTGGGGCTGCATTGCTGCTGCATCGGTGCTGGAGAGTTGGATAGGATTGGGCCCTTAATTATTTTCTTTGCTATGTTGAAGATGCTTATCTCTTCCTTGACTCACCATTCCAAGAGTAAGCTTCTTATTTGTTAACTTTGGAATTCTTTTAAATAAAATTCCATTTTACTTTGAAACCTCTGGTGCCTGTGTCTGAACGGGAAAAGGGTTGCTCACTTAAAGCTGGTAGACTATTGGCCTTATGACTGTGTGGGCAGAGGGAGTGAGGTCTGTGCAGTATGCACTGGATAAATCTCTGCTATGTCTCTGTGGGTGGAAAAAAAGGCTCCTCAAATTCCTCTAGGGAAGGCGCAACATTTTTAAGGGAGTAGTGACAGCACTTCTGAGTTAGCAACCCCCCCACCCCCCCATCCTCCAGTTCTCTTATTGGAAGAAAGACTGTGTGCATTGAGGCTGGGAAGTGTGTGTGTGTGTGTGTGTGTGTGTGTGTGTGTGTGTGTGTGTGTGTG
>JAJKFI010000152.1:804954-826681 GCA_029204185.1 Lerista edwardsae | reverse complement strand
GTACTGTCGAATCCAGTTGAGAGGGCTTTCGTTTGAATTCTTTTGATTTGATATGGTAAGGGCAGTCTGGAGGAGGCTGGCCAGCCGGTGATCCCAAGCAAAACTGCTGAAGGAGAGGAGGCCCAGTGGGTGACTGAACCCCCTCCCTCTTGCCTATCTCTGAGGCCGCTCTGGAAGGGAAACTAGTTAGCCTAGTGGGTATTGGGGCCCTTGGGGAGGCCCAACAGGGAATTTGGCAGAACAGATGTCTAGACTCTGGAAAGCCCAAGAGCATCCAGATTCAGTCTTTGAGAGGAGGCCTTAAGAGAAGGTCAAAGGACAACGCTGTGGCTTAGAACAGACTAAGCTCCTCAAGCTTTGGTTAGTGGGTTTATTGCCCATCTTTGGGGACCATGGGGGGGGGAGACATGCCTGGCTGGTACAGAAGTTCGTGTTGCCTGGTGGAATCCCAACGTTCCCTGGGCATGACAATGGCGCCGCAGCCGAAGCTCCTAATAGGCAATCATGAAGCGCAGGTAGAGGTTCATGTTGTCTTCTTCCATTACCATTGCCAAGACTTCTGGCTCTATGTCACGCATAAAAAAAAAGAGCATGACACTGGCTGTGTTCAGAGAGATGGCCAAGTCCAACAAAAGGTCCTTCACGGCTGCATTCCCCAGCTGGTCATAGTCCTCGCTCTGGGCCATGTTGATCACCTCCATGCCTTCCCCTGTTGAAGAAGCCACAAATGTTTCTTCCATCTTCCCCAGGCCTTGAACACAAGGGGAGGGAGGGGTTAAAACACCCTTGTTTCCATCTGCCTTTTGTCCTCCCATCTGTGGTTACTTTCTCCATTCTACCCCTTCCCTATGTCATGTTACTTTCCCCTCCTCAGTTTATTCTGACAGCTTCTCAAATAGCCCAACACTGACTTCTCATGAAATACGATTTTTCCATTGTAAAATGTCATTTTAGGAGGTGTCAGTGTCTGAAAGTCTGCATTCTGCTCTTGCCCATTTTTTGTGTGTAATCTGCTTGCTGCTGTTGTTCCCAACATGCTGATACGTTGGGTGGGGGCATAGATAATGCAACCTGTCTTGCCCATGCTGTACAGGCAGTGTCACCCCTGCTAACTGGGCAAGAGGAACTTTTTGAAGTGGTGTTCCTCTTATACTTAGCAGGGGGAAAGTAACTGTCCCTGTTCACCCCAGCACAGCGTCTGTTCTAGTGACTATTGCTGGTGGTGGTCTGCATTTTTTAGATTGTGAGTCCTTTTGGGCAGAGGCGGATCTAAAGGGGGGCAAATCTGTAAGTTTTGCAAGAAGCCTTACCTTGCAGTGGAAAACACTCCTCTCCTGCACTGTTCTAGCCAGTCCTCACAGGAAACAGCAACATCTTGGCGTTGCTTACTGGCTACAGCAGCAAGGGAGAGGAGGGATTTAAATGACGGTAAGGCTTCTTGCAAAACTTACAGATTTGCCCCCCCCCCTTAGTATAGATCCGCCTCTGCTTTTGGGGCAGGAAGCCGTTTAACTTTACTATTTTTTGCCTGTTTCAAAGTGTAAACCACTTTGTGTTGAAAAGCAGTTTGTTTGTTTGTTAGTTTGTTTGTTAGTTTGTTTGTTAGATTGTTTGTTAGATTGTTTGTTAGATTGATTGATTGTCACTGCGCTCCTGCACTGCACAGCATGATTTTCATTCCCATGCAGCCCAAATCACATAACTGTAGAGGTGTCTGTTTCTGGTGAGTAAGATAGGATTGTAAGATAGGATTGTAACCTAAGTATTACTGAACACAAGTGGCTTACTTCTGAGTAAAATAAGGAACGCCATTTTTAAACACGGCTACAAATAGGGGAAAAATGTATATGGCACTGCACAGTTCATTGACACTCATGCACAGGGATGGATGTGGCTTCCTTATTTGGATGCAGGGAAGTATTAGGAGTCAAACAAAACTGAAAGGTCTTAATTAATCTTTTAAAAAGCTGGGGATGAAGGGGCCAGTTGGGCCTTCTGTGGGAAGGAATTTCAGAGCCCTCTGAGCCAATAGGGGCAGGCAGGGACACCACAGCAGCCTCAGTGCAGGATTGACTCCATGGACCTCTGCAGCTTTGGGTGTTTGGATGCCTAACGGGAACATGTTGCGTTCCTTCCCCTCGACTCCCACCCTCTTGCAAACCATTTGGAACCTTTTCATAAAAAGCTGCGGAAGTGATGAGGCATCTTTTCTGGAGTCTTAAATGCCTGGAGAGTTGTGAAGTGTGGCACCTGGAAACAGTCGTCGGGGACATGATGATGTCACTGCCAATGGCTTCAGGGAGGCCCATTTTGGGCTGTTTGGAGGCAGGGCCAGGTGAGATGGACCAATGAGCAACCGCTCCATTAGCCCCACTGCTTTACAGCCCATGGAGATCCTGGCAGCAGAAACAAAACCTTACATGCAGGGCTGGCCTTAAACAATCTGCTTGCCACACTTGTGGGAGGCGGGGCAGAGTGTAGCGCCCAATGTGACAACATAGGCCATATTGGCTTATGGTGGCCCGGCACGTGAGGGTTAGTGGACCACCCATTCTCCTGCTTGCCAAAGCTCGAATATGCCCACAAAAGGTCAACCCATGGCTTCTAGCTGATTCCCTTCTGAAGGTTTGACTTGCTGCCGGCATCTGGGTGCTCCTCTCGATTCTGCTCTCAAACACTTGAACAGTGGAGTTCACTCTTTTGAGCTCCCCTAGTTGCATGCTTGCAACATCTCCACAGTGGGATGTGCTCCCATCCCCACACCCTATCCAAAGAGTGAATGTTGCTGAATGTGCCTGGGCTGCAGCCAGTGGTGTCATTCAAATGATTTAGGAACAGGAACTCACTTTTGATTGGCACTTGTCGGGAACCCGGAACCAGCCACGGAGCCCGTTAGGATCCAGAATGCCCGTTCTGGTCCATTCCCCCTGAATGACATCACTGGTTGCAGCTCTTCTAGACCAGTGGGTCTCAAACGGCTTAGCACCAGGACCCACTAGAAATGATGTCATGGCTGGAAGTGCCATCACTGTTTCTGAGCTTGCTGCGTTTCTGAGACTGCAGCAATAAGCTGGGTTACTTCTCAGCCATTTTCCAATAGCAAAGGGGATCAGGAAGAAAAAATAAAGGCTATTTACAACCGTGACACAAGCAAAATAACCAGACAGCCCTCCCTCTCTCCAGTGCCCCATCGCCCAATATTTTCAATGATGGCTGTCCTAGGTATTCCACAACCCACCTGAAATTGGCTCATAACTCAGTGGGTCCTGACCCACAGTTTGTGGAACACTGTTCTAGACTAAAGCTTAATCTCATCATTTAGAGGTGAAGCTTTCTGTTAAAACTTTCCTGCTAACGTTTTCCTCTTAAAGAGGAAAACTGTTATCAGTTTATTAAAGTCGACTTGAGAAACCAGTGCAGGATAACTAAGTGATGGCAGGAAATGAATATGGCATGTGGCAAGTGGAGAAAAAGCGTTCATACATGTCACGGGAGTGGACCCTTCTCCCCGCCCCCTCCTGCTGTTACATCTGCAAAGAGGAGTGAATGTAGGTAGGGAAGCTGCTTTGAAGTTAGAGTGATTTCGGGAAGATCCAGGTGCTTTGAAGTGTGAGTCTTTTCTGTTGCATCTAGTGTGAAATTATTTGAAGTTAGTCAGAGAGAGTGCAATCCTAAACTGGAGTTAGGGCGGCATAAAATAAGCCAGCAAAGTTTGGCCAGCACACCATAAAGTGTGTTTGGACCACTCTTGGAGTCAGGGAGTACATACACTGGAGCTCATGTCTGTGTGCTGGCCTCTCTGACTCTGAGCGTGGCCCAATCATACTTTACGGTGTCCCTTGTGCTGGCTAAACTTTGCTGGCTTAGCTTATGCCGGCCTAATTTAGTTTAGGATTGCGCTCAGAGTCAGAAGTCTGTCCAGCTAGAGAACTGCCAAATCAGAGGCCAGTATTGAGGCCAAATGCTACTGACAGGGAACCAAAAGGGAGGAACTCACAGGTAGCTGCTATCTATGTTACCTGATGAAAATGTGATTGACAAGGACCGTATCCAGGGTTGTTAATTGGGAATTGTTCCAGATACCTGAGCTATGTGCCCTAGCAGCTGAGTGGTCAGTCATGACTCAGCAGAATGTAGTGTTATTTGATTGGCCTGGACTCACAAGAGCTTTATCATTTAAGTGGGGAATTGATTCTCTAATGTATGTACTCCTTGCCTAGACTATTGCAGGACACTCACTGCCTGACTACACAACTGGCCTTGCAGAGTTGCACTTTGAGAGTCTATCACTAGGGGTGTTCGAAAATTGTGTTATTTTTTGTGTGTAGGTTTTGCAATTTGAAAGGCAGAAAGCAGTGTTATGTATTTTTATTCTAAGTTCTCCTTCCAAGTTCTCATTTTTAATGCTTTAAAAATGTACTAGGTAGGTGATCTAGTGATTATAGCGTCAGCAGATGCAGCCAGAGTATTCTTTCTAATTGGAATAGTGGTCTATTTTAATTTCTGGAAAATATTTTGAACACTAAAATATGGTGTTTTGTGTTTTGATTTGGGTATTTTAACACCCAAATGGTAGTGTTCTGTGTTTTTATGCATTTTTTAACAAAAAAAAAATCCATTCCTATCTATCACATAGTATTTGATGTTTTCTTGCTGCCTTTGAATTGTATAGACTCACTGGATAGAGCCTTCTTGAGAGTTTGGAGGTGGAGGAAGTTCCTTTACTTATTACCATGAGAAAGTTTTACTTTTTAAAAATGAAGTAAAAGATTACTGGGCTGGAGCACCTCCCTTATGAAGAAAGACTGCAGTGTTTGGGGCTCTTCAGTCTAGAGAAAAGGCACCTGAGGGGGGATATGATTGATACAAAATTAGGCTTGGGATGGATAGAGTGGCTAGAGGGATGTTTGTTTCCCTCTCTCACAACACCAGAACCAGGGGGCATCCACTAAAATTGAGTGTTGGGAGAGTTAGAATGAATAAAAGGAAATATGTTTTTGCCCAGTGAGCAATTAATCTGTGGTACTCCTTGCCACAGGAGGTGGTGATGGTATCTGGCCTAGGTGCCTGTAAAAAGGGATTGGACAGATATTTCTGGAGGAAAAGTCCATCATGGGCTATAGGCCATGATGGTTTGTGCAACCTCCTTACGTTAGAAGTAGGCTACTTCAGAATGCCAGGTGCAAGGGAGTGGCAACAGGATGAAGGGATCTTGTTGTCTTGTGAGGCATCTGGTGGACCACTGTGAGATACAGGAAGCTGGCCTAGATGGGCCTTTGGCCTGATCCAGTGGGGCTCTTCTTATGTTCTAAAGTGCTGGAGTGCATGTTAGTTGTTTGACCAGTGGGAATGGGGCTGCTGCCAGGAAGCTTGAAAGGTTTGGGTGAAATACCTAAGAGACCCAGCTGACCTGTGAGCGGGCAGGCACTGGCATTTGGAAAGTGGAAAGTGCTCAGCAGCTTGTAAGCAGACAGTGGTTGAAGGCGGCAGGGTGTGGGCTGTTTTAGCTTGGGGTTTTTGCAAAGCATGCTCCCTGTGGTCCGGATACCTCTGGCCTGGTGGACCCAACCAATGAATCTGTGGAATAGTAAGTAGTAGGGGGTGGGGAATGTTCCAGAGCAATGGTTCTCAGTATGAGAATAGGGGTATTAGGAGCACCAAAGCGTCTCCCTATTTTCAGCTACAAAACCACGGTGGGCTTGCCACCCTCCCCAGCCCACATTTTCCTTTCTCTTGGGCTGTATTCCTTCGACACTGCCTTTTTTTATTCTCATTGCCCTCACTTCTCTTATTCCTCCGGCTGCCACACTTGCGCCACTTGAGCACCCGTCCTACCTCCTTCCTGCTTCTTGTCATTCTCTGTGTATGAGATGGCTTGGCTGAGGAAGCCATTGGAGAAAACCAGGAGATGGCCGGTGAAGATTACAGCCAACAAGCAGATGGTGCGCCCCAGGGAAACCATTGGGACTGGATCACCCCTTCTCCACCTCTACCATTTGACAGAAGGCACCCCTCCTCATGGTCCCCCTTGAGTCAATGGAGGACTGAGTCAGATTTCTCCCTCCTGAAGTGGGTTTGTGACATCATCGCCAGGCCTTTGTGACATAATGTGAGTTGACGCTCGGTTCTGTACTTCCTCTGTGAGCAGGAAGGAAAATGGAAGAAGGAAAGTTGACTTTGAACGGAAAGGGGCTCAGTACTAAATCACTGTTTTTTTGTTTATAGGCTATTTGCATACTCTTGTGATCATAAATAAGGGTGAGAAGTAAGCTGTGCATTCATTATTAAACTTGTGGAAACAAGGAACTTCTTAAAACGCCATACACAGCCCATTTGGCAACATTATCGAGGAAACTAAACCCAATCTTTTGTGCTTGTCATACTGGGTACCCAACACCACTGGAGAAAGTGTTAACAACTCTTCAGTATTGGTGCCTGGATGACTACCAGGTCTTGAAATAAGACAGTGGTTCTCAAACTTTTTCAGCACCGTGACCCACTTTTTTAGAATTAAATGCCAATCTGTCCGGGCTCCACTGCAAGTGATGTCATGGAAGTGATGCCTGAGCCTGCTGCTTTCCTGAGACTGCAGCAATAAGTGGGGTTATTTCTCAGCCCTTTTCCAATGAATGAATTAGAAAGGGGGGAGCCTATTTACAACCTTGACACAAGCAAAACCATCACACAGTCCTCTCCTTTTCCAGCATCCCCATATTTTCAATATGGCTGCTCTAGGTACTTTGTGTCCCACCTGAAACTGGCTTGCAGCAACCTACTGGTGGATCCTGAAACTACTGAAATAAGACATTCTGGAAGCATCTCATATTGGTTTCAGCAGATTTTGCAGAGAATAATTTCCAGGCTGGTCCAATCCCTTGCATAGACACCTCTAGAAAAGCAAAAACTGGCCAAGGTCACCAACTGCACTTTAAAGAATGGATATGAAAGAGTGGGAGGGGGGAAGTTGGGTCAACATCATCATTTGGCTCACAGAATATGGAAAAGTACTATCTAGTTCTTTTCCTTATTCATGTATACAATTGTTGGCAATTATTCACTGGAGTCAGCAATTCTAACAGTGTCTTGCACAATGACAGAATATTCATCAAGAAACAATTGTGTGGTGTCTCACAGACATTCTCCTGGTACTGTGAATGACCAACAGTTTAGGAGGTGTAGGAGGTGTGGACTGATTGTTGAGCTGCTGGTACTGCCTGAAGTGAAGCAGGAGAACCTGTGGTCTATTTTTGGATGGGAGACAGAACACCAGGCTGTGACAAGCTGCAGTACCTGATGTGGCGGAACGGAGTCACTGTGGAGCTGATTAGCCAGTGCAGGAATGTTGTGAGAAGGCCAGCCAGCAAAAGAACGGAGTCCAACCTTGAGGACCTGTCCACGCTGGACTTACAATCACCTGCTGAAGTTCAATGTCACACGGCCAGAGGAGAGATCCACACTGTGAAGGCTACATCTGAGACTGAGGAATCGGTGAATTGCAGAATACTGTACAGTTGTAAAAACCCCATTGAAAAATGGTGGTTTAGACTAGCTTGCCCCATGTAAGCTGCCTTGGGCATTTGCTTCAGCCCCCATGTGATTTGGTGGGCATTTGCTTCAACAGGAGAAAGGCAGCATATAGATTATTCAAAATAAATACATAAATGTGCATCAGGAGCCAATTTCAGGTGGGTCATGTATCATTTAGAGCAACCATCCTTGAAAATATGGGAAGATGGAACAGTAGAAAGGGGGAGGGCTGTGTGGTTGTTTTGCTTGTGCCAAGGTTGTAAATAGGCTTTTTTTCTTTCTGATTCACTTTGTTATTGGAAAATGGCTGGGAAATCACCCAACTTACGGCTGCATTCTCAGGAAAGCAGCAGGCTCTGGAGTCACAATGATGGCACTTCTGGTCATGGCATCACTTCTGGTGGGTCCCAATAGATTGTCATTCTAACAAGTGCATCCTGGTGCTAAAACATCTGAGAAACACTGCTTTATTCCATTATGCACAGAATTGTAATCGTTGGTCTGGGGAACAGCACACTTGACAGCATCTTGATGCAAACACAACAAATTTGGGCTAAATATGATGCTGGGATACCTTGTAGGAATATGCAGTGATATGTTCCATTTGGAATGTTCCAGATTTTTTTTTTGGGGGGGGGGAGTGTTGAAACTCTCAGATCCTCATTCCTAAGAATTAACTAGTTAGAGGGTATCACTTGCTAATGCATGTTTCTCAACACCAATGTTTTGGGCTAAGGCTAATCCTTGCACATTTTGCAGGATTAGCTTCTGTGATAGTCTTGATCTTGGTCTTGTGGGGGAGAGGGGAAGTATAAAAATGTATGTTCAGGCAGGTCTATATCTATCACCTTGCCCTTGTAAAGGAAGCACCTGTACTTCAGAGTACAAATTAAAATGTGCGTGAAATACAAAAGGGCACTATCCTTGGGCGGGGCAACTATCCATTGTCAATTATACAATGTGGCCCTCCTATTGAAAAGTATGGAGACACCTGATATAAATGAGTGAGGAACCAGATAGCATCCTCCTGTGTTCCGTATACTGACTGGTGACATTTACAAAGTAATACATTTTCTGTTCTGTTAAACTGGTGACCTTGTATTGTTCAGTTTTGACTTCCCAGGGTATGGGAGTGTGTGGCTAGGGACAGCTCTAAGGTGGATTGAATCTATTGGGTCCAAAATAAACACATGTTCTCCACAGTGGTCTCCAGAGGGCGCTCTGACACAACGATCATAGCGTTACAGTTCCTTGCATATGGTCCTTGGAGAAAGAGGCAATGAAATAAATCCTTATGGGATTAAATAATATTTAAAATCCTAGTTTATTCTCCTGCTGACCTGATTTGGTTGGGACAGGCATGTTTTTGCAGACACTGGTCCTCATGAAAATGCCACACTTTCATTTTTCCCAATTGTAAAGAAGGGGGCAGGTTTCCTTGCACTGCATTGGTCTATGGTGGCTAAAACTGAAACTCTGGGAGCACTCAGAAGGTGCTTACCAAGCCTGTGTATTAAGCTCTATAATCTTGATACATTTCATATTAATATTGTTTAAAGATTTCAGTCCCCTGCCTTTTCAGTCCCAGAAAAGGATGCTCAAGGTGATGGGACAACCTGAGTGTCTGACCTTAAGAAGCATCTAGATCAGCAGTTCTCTGACACTTTGGCCTCTGGATCCCTTCCCACCTAACAATGGTCCCCGGGAGCCCCAGGACTCCAAGGAGCACACACTGAGAAACACGGATCTAGATCCAGCAGGAGGAAGCCCAGCTCCTCTTCAAGGGCTGAGGTCACCATGGGATCCTTGTCTCTGCTGGAAAGGACTGGCTTCTCCTTCTCCTCCCATCCTTGTCTGGGTAAGGATGGATTCCGACACAGCTGCATGCCCATCTCCTGTTCACATGGAATGGGGCTCCACCCTTTCACCTTCTGCGACTGGGTTATCTGATGCGCTTGCTTGCAGCCCCATGTGGAAAGGGAAGGTTGTATCTCACCTATCCCAGGGTATCCACACGGACCTCCCCATGTGATTTGGTGGGCTGGTTGGTTAATATCCAAACCTGCCCATGGACCAGCCATTTTCAACCAGTGGGCCATGGCACATTGGTGTGCTGCAAATGTCCCGTAGGCTGTGGGATTTTGGAAGAAGAGTAATTTATTAGTATGGTTGTTGGGGGACGTGAGCCTCCTATGGGCTGTGTAATATGTGCCTCGTCAAATGTCAAAAAATGGCTAGTTCATCTTGACAACTTTAGTGCCTTGTCAGAGGGCTGAAAAAAGGTTTAAAATCGATGTTATAGGAATGCTAACAAAATCCATGTCTCTGAATTGTTCATCTGGCCATTTTGAGCCACATTGAAGAACCATGGGGGGGGGGTGAGGAAGACCTTCAAGAATGGCAGGCAGGGGTCCAGTACTTTTAACAGCTATGGAAAAGGGAGAATTTCAGTGGGACGAGTGTTCTTCTGTTGACTATTGGGAGGGACAGGAGCCATTTCTTCCTTTGCACCTGGCCATCCTACAAGAAACGGTTGGGAAATCTTATTGCCCTCTCCCTGGATTTCTACCTCATAGTTTAGGACCAGGTTTATTTCTGGACAGAAACTGAGAGACGAGGCAGTGGGGAGAGCAGAAGGGGTTAATATGCCCCTGCCAGGGCAAAAAACATTGCCGCATGCCCACAAATGCAGCTCAGCTCTCCAGTCTAGCCGAGCTCCAGGCAAAAGAAGTTATCACTCTTCCCATCAGATGATTAGCCACATCAAGCTCATTAGTGGCAGGGGGGAGTGGAGACAGGCAAGCTTCAGCTCCTTCCCAAGAAGGGGGTGTGAAGACCTCTAGGCAAGAAGGAGCCAGTGGAGGGAAGATGAAAATTGCAATGAGAGATGGTAATCAGCCTGCTTTCTGTGCCCAGGACTCAGCGTCTTGCATAACAGGAGGGAATCGGACCAAGAAGGGATAGGAGAAGAAAACAGGCAGAGAAGAAGGGTGAAGGGCAGAGAAAGGGCAGCCCTGACATGAAAGAGATCATAAAAAGCCAGGACTTGGCGACATAGAAGCATCACAAGCAGAGGCCTCAACTGCCTGCCCCAAAAGTGGGGGAAACTCTTATAAAGAGGTATGGGGCAGGTTTTCTGTTGCCCTGCAAGAGAGGAAGGAATCCGCCTTGGACATTCGGCTGGGGTGACTTGACAGTAGCAGGGCTGGCCTTAGGAGCTGCGGGCCCTGATGCAAAACACTTTTGTGGCCTCCTTACTCATCTGGATGAGCTGCAGGAGCGAAGCACCCAACAGCAGTGTCACCATCAATTACGTGGGGGGGTGGGTAGTTTCAAGCCCATCAGACATGGGGTGTGTGTGTGTGGGAGAACCCTCCAGCGGCAGTGCTCCACTTGCTGTACTCTTCTCACAACACCCTGGCATGGAAGACTCTATGGTTGCGGGTGCTCTGCTTGCCACCCCAGTGCGGGGCCCCTCCAAGGATGGGGCTCAATTTGGCCACATTGGTCAAATTGTCCGAAGGCCAGCCCTGGACAGTAGTGGGGTGATTAAGGGATGTGTGGGTGGAGGAGTGGGAGGGCTCCCCTCCTCCACACTGCAAAAGACCTGCAGTGTAAACCAGAACTTCGCATGAGCACCCAATTGGGTACAGAAGCCGGTTCACATGTTCACCCCTTGCTTTTTTGAGCAGGAATAATTGCACAAGGTGGGCTCCCTGGAAAGTGCACAAACTAGGCTTTCCTGCAGTGAGCCTCTGGTACAGCATCACCTCTACCACCAATTCTCTACCCATCTGCCCCTTCCAGAGAACATCTGGAAGAAAAGGTGCCTTCTAGAGTTGTAAGGCCTGGTTAAAGCAGAGATCAGCCATCTGGGAGTGCCTTAGAGCGGTGGTTCCCAAACTGTGGTCAGGACCCACCAGTGGGTCGCGAGTCAATTTCAGGTGGATTGCGAAGCACCTGGGGCAGCTATATTTAAAAGATGGAAAGATGGATTCTGGAAAGGGGGAGGGGGGCCTATGTGGTTGTTTTGCTTGTGCCAATATTCTAAATAGGCTTTTTTCCCCTTTCTGATTCACGTTACTATTGGAAAATGGCTGAGAAATAACCCAACTCACTGCATTCTCAGGAACGCACCAGGCTCTGGTGTCACAGTGATGGTACTTCTGGCCATGATATCACTGCTGGTGAGTCCTGGACAGTCAGTCATTCTAAAAAGTGGGTCCTGGTGCTAAAAGGTTTGAGAATCACTGCCTTAGGGCACAATCCTAACCTGGAGTTAGGCTGGCACTATGAGGCCAGCAAAGTTTGGCCGGCACAAGGCCCACCATAAAGCATGTTTGGACCATTCTCGGAGTTAGGGAGGATGGTGCGTGTCTGTGTGCTGGCCTCTCTTTGACAATGAGAGTGGTCCAAACATACTTGATGGTGTCCCTTGTGCTGGCCAAATGTTGCTGGACTAACTGTGCCAACCTAACTCCAGATTAGGATTGTGTTCTGAAACAGAAAGGGCAAAGAAAAGACACATGAACCGACATGCTGATAGTGGAGGAGAAAAATGTATGAAGCCCTGTGGAAAATGAAACCGAGCAGCACATGTGTGTTTACTCATGAGTAGATGAGTGTGCCTCAGTTTACTTTGCAGGGGAGGCCTAGAGGAATGCAATGCCATCAGTATAGTCCTGATCCGATGAACGTAGAGCTTAATGAATGCACCAGAAGGTTGATTTGATTGAACAGAATGGTGGACAAGGCCTCATTTCAGAACCTGTGTGGAATTTACTCCCTTTGGCCAGCTGCTCTGCTCCTTAATCTTCAACATGCTGTGGTCACTCAGAAGGGAGGAGAGCTGCAGTTCTTCAGTGTTATTGCTCCTAGCCAGCCAACCTGTTTGGGGTTTTTGTTTTGCTGGTAAAAACCCAGTTTCTCCAAATGCCTAAATACGAGACAGATGATATTAAAAATGCAGCTCCTTGGCTCAAAGCATGGTGTGGCCATATCTGAGGCAGGGGATTATGGGAAGGAGGGGAAAGGGGCACAGGGGACTGTAGCAGAACATGTGACTCCACGGGAGAGTGTGATTCGGACTTCAAACAGCTCCGATAATTACAGGCCATGACTGTGGCAGCCCTGCAGCTGTGTGGCTGCACCCAAGTCACTGAGTGCGCTCGCAGGTCTCTGAGGTCATTGCCCCAGAGGCAGGCAGTCCCTTGCACTTCTGCATCTTGCCTGCGATCAAGGTGTTATGCGCACCAGACTGCCCGAATCTATTTTTAATCCCTGCCTGACATGCTCTCTGCCTTGCCAAACATGCTGACTATTTTTCGTCTTGAGCAGCCGAGCACTGAGCTTCCCCCAGGCCAGGCCAACATTAATGCTCTTTGGGGAGACAACTGAGGCAGGCAGCTGTTTGGCTGGTGCAGGTTTCCCTTTCTTTTCAAGGCAGGGATGGCCAACACCTGCACTTTCAGGGGCTCTTCTATTCTTCAGACTATTCTTTAGTCTGGGGCCCAGAAGCGGTCAGACTCCATCCGTAAAATTGAAGCCACCTAGTAGGAAGGGCAGGTATGAACCATCCATTAGGCAAGGTGATGAGGCATCTTGCATCAGCAGCAGATGGTGAGGGTGTAGGAGAGGGCAGTGGATTCAGGACGTCCCCTTCCCAGCCTGCCTCTACCACTGTCTCCTTCCAGCCTGCTGTGGACAGGGGTGGATCTACTGTGAAATCAATAAAATGTAAGCTTCAGGGCCCCTAATCCCAGAGGAGCCCCAGAAGCAACTTTAGCCCACATTGCTTAAAAATGTTGGGTCTACTGTATAAAAAATTGGTGGTGATCTATTGTGGATCGTGGAGCAATAGATCCACAATTGAAGAAGATAACAAGTGATTATCCAGACCTCATTGCTGGTTGTGAAGAGGCCCCAGTGGTGTCATTCAAATGATTTAGGAACAGGAACTCACTTTTGATTGGCACTTGTCGGGAACCTGGAACCAGCCACGGAGCCCGTTAGGATCCGGAACGCCTGTTCTGGTCCGGTCCCCCTGAATGACATCACTGCCTTCGCCCCCCCTAGGAATCCGGAGTCGCTCCTTTTAACCCTCTGAGTGCCGGCCAACCAAGAAGAAAAGCTCTTTGCAGAGGAATTGGGAGGGGGGATGAGGGAGAGTGAAGTGGGCGGAGTCAGCCCTAATTTTAACTACTGGAACTGAGTTCCCCCGCGTTCCCCCTGCATGACATTACTGAGGGGCCCCCATAACAGTTCAAGCTTCAGGGCCCTAAAAATGTAGGTCTGCCACTAGCTGTGCACTAATCTGCTTTCCAGCTGCAAAAAGCTAGTGGAAAGTGAACCGCCTCCTGCCTTCCTAACTTGCCCCTGGCACAGTTATTCCCAACACAGAAGTGCAGAGCTTCCAGCTTGATTGACAGCAAAGGAGCTCCTTCATTCACACAGTCCTTTTGAACCAAACTAGAAGTCCTGCACTTCTGGGACTGAACGTGTGAGGTGCACAATAAGCAGCTACTTTCCCCTCCCCTCCTGGGTCACACTGCTGCTGAGAAAGAGCTTCATAGTTATGGGTTCATAGTTATGGGGCACAGGAATTCAAGCATAGCTTTCCATGCCGGGCATAAACAAAAGAGATATTGTTGCCGTGTGGAATGTCTCACAGAGAACCCTACAGAGAACCTGTTTCTCACAGCAAAAACCCAATCACCCCAAAGGCTTTAGTGGTCAACCTTTGGGTCAACCAAGGATGCTCAGGTGGAGAAAACATGTATGTTTTCCTTATGGGTGAAACTGAGGGAAAATATTGACAACACATTAATTAAAGCAGAGTATGACCTCCAGAGACCAGGGCAAATTGCCCCAGGGCTAGGTGCGGCCTTCAGGCTGCAGGGGGACCATCTCTGAAGGAATTCCAGCCCCACCTGCCTGTTCAGGATGTGAATGCAAACCTGGGTAGTTCATGAAGGGGCATGGAACAGTGCCTGGGGTGGTGACATCATGATGTAACTTCTGGGTTCTCCCAGTGGATCATAAACTGATGCTAGTTCCATCATTGTTTTATACGGCATAATAACATTAGGCAAAGGAGGTCCTAGTAAACATCTCCAAGATTGCTTTCTCTTGGATTTGCTGCTGACCAACCCAAAGATGTGCTACCAAGCTGCAGCCCTATACAGGCTTCTACTGAAGAAGTGGGAGCAGAGGCATAGCTAAAGAAGTGTAGGGGGTGCAATTGCACCGGGCAACAAGCTTTAGGGGGGCAACAAGCTGAGCTTCATACTAGTGGCCAAAACTGAAAACCTTGCTATGTATCATGTCATTGGAAAGGTAATTTAATGCAGAATGCAATGAAATAAACCAGAGGGTAATATTTTTACTGTATCAAAGTTATGGCCAAAAAACCTGAAAACAAAAATTCAACTGTCATGTAAAAATTGTAGTTTGTTAAAATCATATATGTTAGGATTAATACTGTCCTATTATATATCATTCAATGTGGAATTTCATGCAGAACACAGTTAAACAGTGTAATATCATCATTTGATCAAAAGGTATGGCCGAAAAACCAGAGAAAGCGGAAATGCAATTGTGACGTCACTTCCTGTTGTGATGTCACTTCTGGGGCAACATTTTGCCCTCTGCATTGGGTGACACTTTCATTAGCTATGCCCCTAAATGGGACTTGCTTCTAAAGTAATCATACAAATACTATCAAAGTTGTATTTCATGGGCATGCTTACCATGGTGACTAAAACAGTAAGAGCAGTGTGCTAAGTTGTTCCCTGTTGTGCAGTTACCTCCATGAAGTCACTTTGTTGCCATGAGCAAGTTCTTGTAGTATGGAACAGCACAAGGACTCCCCATCCACATTTTACATAATTACATTTTACATAATGTAAAATGGGGGATTACATTTTGCATAATGGTGTAGAATCTATGCCATAGAATGACATGGTATCATTCCTGTTGCCCTCACTCCAACCTCCATGTGTTGATCAGCTTCATGTACACAGTGCACTGTTTGTCTGTGCATAGGTTCCTTCCATGTGAGTGGGGGAGCCTGCATTTTGCAAGGTGCAGAGTCTCTGCCTGCACAAGCCATATGAGACCAGTATGTGGATTCTAGATGATTTCTGGTTGTGTGTGGAAAGAGGTTAAAGTCACTCTCAAGCACGGAATATGATAATCAGTCATTATAATTACTGGTTATGCTAAAGAGAACAATTCCAGGCTCTGGAATGGGTCATTTAATTGAATCATGCCCCAGAGCAGGGATAGCCATGTGGCAGCCTGCAGGCTAGATTTCCAAAGCAATTTCACTTGCCTTGTATGATGGCTATCTTGTGTTAAAATAATTTTGGAAAAAATGTTATGGTGTTGCCCTCTCATGCACTTTCTGGAAAGCTAAAGGAACAAGTCAAGCTGTGTCCTGAAAGAGCTGTCAAAAAGCACATTAAATCCCTGCAGGCTCCACTCCTTGGAGTGCTAAGCCATTCTGAGTATCGAGGGTCTAACCATCTGGGCTGGGGTTGGATGCTTCCAGTCCCAGACTAGCATGTGGAGAATAAAGTCGTCGTCCCCCAGTGCAGGGCTCCTTGGTGTTCCTCCCCCGCAGCGCTGTAATGTAGGAATTCAAGAACAAGCCATATTTGAGACCACTCTTCTTAACTGATGTTCCAAATGCTGACGATACACATACTTGGGGCAACAATCAATCAACAGCTTTTCAACACAAATTTCACAAAGCGGTTTACAAGCAAATAATAATAATACTGTAATGGATAAATGGCTCCCTGTCCCAAAAGGGCTCACAGTCTAAAAAATGCAGAACACCACCAGCAACAGCCACTAGAAAAGACACTGCACAGGGCCATTGCTCTCCCCCTTTTTCAAGTGCCTCTTGCCCAGTTAGCAGGGGTTCAACAGTGATACAAAATAGAAAACACTGTGCTGAATTCTTCAAACATAAAAATTGTTCCAAGCATAAGCTAGGCCAGCGATTTTCAACCTTTTTCATCTCATGGCACACTGGCAATGTGCTCAAATGGTCAAGGCACACCATCAGTGTTTTGACAATTGCCAAGGCACACTGTGGGGGGTGGGGGGCTCCCATTCCCCAATGGCCCTACTAATAAATGACTGTCCCCCTAAATTCCTATGGCACACCTGCATACCATTGATGGCACATCAGTGTGCTTCAGCACATTGATTGAAAATAGCTGATCTAGACTAAGAACAACATTCATTAAAGAAGTACTATCTTTGGATCAAGTTCAATAAATATGAAGGAGCTTATAATTTTCCCGTGGTTCTCCAAAATGCATAGGAAATTGGAACTTATTGGAACAGGGAACGTGCCCCTGCTTACTGGGCAAGAGGCCCTTTTTCAAGTGGTGTTCCTCTTATATTTAGCAGGGGGAGAGTAATTGTCCCTCTTCACCCCTGTGCAGTGTCTTTTCTAGTGGCTGTTGTGTTGCTGGTGGTGTTCTGCATTTTTTTAGATTGGGAGCGCTTTGGGACAGGGAGCCATTTATTATTATTTGCCTGTACACCACTTTGGAAACTTTGTTTTGAAAAGGAGTATATAAGTACTGTTGATTGGTTGGTTGGTTGGTTGATTGATTGATTGATTGATTGATTGATTGATTACTGTCACACTGTGTAAGTAGTAAAGACTGCTCAGTTTAGTATGTTATGTTGCCTTTCCAAATGAAGCTCCATGCATGTACCCGGATGCTTGGTTTTTCAGCTCAACTTTGGGCTGCAGATGGATGCATCTGGACCAAAGTTCAACAGAACAACCTTCCCCCATTGCTTGCTAGAGATATGCCTGACAAATACCTGCCTGAGGCATCTTTACAAGGCCCCATGCTACCCCCAAATACGCCTTGTGATTGTCATGAATGTTCAGGCAGAAATTCTATGGGTATAGCAGTTTTTCTATCATTTGCCTGGCATGCTTGTCTTCCCCTTCCATTTAGACTAGAGGCTAGAGGAAAGATCACCAGTTTCCAACTCTTCCTTGCTTTGTATTATGTATTTCACTGCACATCTTTACCTGCAAGCACAGAATAAGAAGACGGGGAATTTTGCTGCTTGGCTCAGCATTTGGCTCTGATGAGCTCCGCTGCCACTGTCCTTGTTGCTCAGTGTTTCCTTCTGCCCCTTCATCTTCAGTCAGAGACGCCAGTTCCCTTTCATCTTGACAGTAATGGGGAAAAAATCATTATTGTATCCAGTGTCAGTGAGTTCACAGATTGATTGAGCAAATAAATGGCAATGGCTCTGGAGCCCCTTCCATTAGTGAACATGCTATTAATATATGACATTCCCGGTTCGACAGATGCTTCTCTTTAAGTGCTTTCAATCAAAAAGATGATCCAGCTCCCTGCAGTGCCTCCAACTACTCTGACCACTGTTGGTCAACCCACCAAAGCAGCTTTCCAGGGCTGAATGTGAATTTTCTGCCCTGCACCAAGTCGTCTCTGCTTGGAGACATTAATGATGGAGCCACAGCAATAGGATGCCATCTAGATCAGATTGGAGAAAGGACCGATAAATGGGTTTTAAAAAAGAAAGATAAGAGAATGGCTGATAGAGGTAGTAAGTACTATGAAGATGGGATTATGGGCCCAATCCTGAGCCCTACAGCGCAGGCCGCATGAGCGAACCACCCGCACTGCAGTTGTGAAAGGCGCCGTAAAGCACTAACAGTGCCGGCGGGCCAACAGCAGCCCCCATCGCAGCCAGTGGCGGTGAGTACTACCATTGCAAGCATTGCGCTGGATCTGGGCAGGGTGGGAGTGTGGAGCCCGACATGGAGGTCCTCGCAAGTAGACCCATCACCTGCCTGCTCCCTTTCAGCAGGGGAAGGGGATGAATGTCCCCTTCTCCCACAGAGCCTCCTGCGGCTACCTGGATGCAGCAGGATGCAGCGGTAGCAGCGGTGTTATGCTGCCAGAACACTGGGCGGGACATCCGGGTGATCGGAGCGTTACGCCGTTTGCGTAACCAGTTACGCCGCTTGCGTACGTTACGCAAACGGCGTAACGCTCCGGAACGCAACGGGCGGGCTGTCGATCACCCGGATGTCCCGCCCAGCGTTCCGGCAGCATAACACCGCTGAGCGGTAGCCACTTGGCTACCTCTGCTCGCACAGGTGGTTGGACAGCTCAGGTTTGGGCTGTAGATGCTTAGGAGATTTGATGAAATTATAAACTGCTCCATGCTTGCATTAATATAGAGGTAATTTTTATGTGTAAGAATTTTTATTGAAGTTCTGGCAGGTGGGGTGGCCCAGGGAGTGGGGTGGAGTCTGGATGTGGCCACACCCAACCCCCTGTCCCCAGACCCCATGGTCCCGATTCAGGCCACTGCCACGTGCTCAGACTTGCTAAACAGCAGGCACAGATCCAATTCTGGCAGCTGCTGCCAATTGCTGCCGTAATGGGAGGAGTGCTCAGCGGCAGAGTGAAAGAGAGTTGCAGTCCACATTTGACCACGGTCTATCTTCCCCCTACCCACCAACTCTAGTGCAATGCGGCGCAAAATCTGTGCTGAGGTAGATTTTGAAACTGACAATTTGAAATCGATAATATCCAACAGTCTTGAATCTACAAATTTCTGTCACTTTCAGCTGGTCTGTGAATTTGAAATCACAAGTGAAGTCAGAGCTAGCAGCTCCACATTATTTGGAGATTCTTTGGCAGTGAATGCCCTTCCTAACATCATGCTCGCCTCACAACCAAAAAAGAGCACTGAAGAGATGCATCTCTGGACCGATGGCCCCAGGTGGCACGAGCTGTCCTTTTTTACTCTGGGATACCGTCTTTACTAGTAGCTGTTTGCGAGTGTTCCTTCTGTATCTGTTCTTTGTAGATTGCAAGCCCTTTTGGGAGAGGGTACTGTATTTTGCTAGGAGAACTGCTCTGTATATTTTTATTAAACTCCGTAATACAAATATTACTAACGATCTTGTCATTGGTGCATTAGGTGCAATTCCCAAGGCCCTTAAGAAATAACGGGCCAATATAGACATTGTCAAGGCAACAGCTGAACTGCAATGAGGGAAACTATTAGGAACATCATACATCAGTGGTTCTCAGACGTTTTAGCATCAACCCACTTTTTAGAATGACAATCTGTCCGGGACCCACCAGAAGGGATGTCATCAAAATGCCTGCTGCTTTCCTAAGAATGCAGCAATAAGTTGGGTTATTTCTCAGCTATTTTCCAATAGCAAAGTGAATCAGAAAGGACGAAAAACCTATTTACAACCTTGACACAAATAAAACAACCACACAGACCTCCTCTCCAGCATCCCATCTTCCCATATTTTCGTGACCCACCTGAAATTGGCTCACAGTGGGTCCTGACCCACTGTTTGAACCCTAAGATCCAATCTTGTTATACACTGCGTTTTGATCCACCAGTTTGACTCAACACAAATGGTCACTGCAAATGAGAAGGACTGTTCTAATCTCTGAAGAAGTGGGGGGCGGGAATGCCCCTTTTAAAATCACGCTGAGGTCGCAACTTGGAGTTCGGCTGGCACAGTTAGGCCAGCAAAATTTAGCTGACAGATGGGCCACCATAATGCGCATTTGGACCACTCTCAGAGTCAGGGAGGATGGCACACATCTGTGCTGGCCTTTCTGACTCCAAGAGTGGTCCAAACATACTTTATGGTGTCCCTTGTGCTGGCCAAACTTTGCTGGCCTCATTGTGCCTGCCTAAATCCAGGTTAGGATTGCACCCTGAAACAAACTGCCCTCCTTTCACCCTGGCTTGCTGCAGGAAGAGGAGTTTGAGACATTTTAATCATTTCATGATTAAACGCGTCTGCATTCCATTCTTCAGTGAACCAGGGCAAAGGGGTCATTTGTCTCAGAGCGACCTGAAATCGAATCCTCAGAGACAGACTGCTTTCATCTCTACAACAGTAAAAACAATGTTTTTAAACACCAATGTAAAGGGGGGCATTTTTAATTTTTTTCTGCTTTTATCTGCTTTTATTTAACACTTGTTTTTGGCATCAGCTGGGGTTCCAGGAACAGCACCTCCATAGATGTAATTGTAATGTAATGTAGTATAATGACATTACTGTAATTGGTCTTCTGAAAAAGATGGGAAGGAGAGAAGTCATTCACAACGTGCCTCTAGATAAACCCAATGATACCAAAGTCTTTAGTGTGGAAAATGCCTGTTGGGTCAACCAAGGATGCTCAGGTGGAGAAAAATGCTGTTATTGACACTCTTCTAGCTGGTGTGCTTTGGATGTGACCTTATCCACCTCTTTGTGTTCAACGCTCTTGGGAGAATATTCATTCCTGGTTTCAGAATTAAGGAGGAGAGCCAACAGCATGAAAGATGTGGTGCCATCCATGTCTTTTGAATGTCTCAACCCCAGTTCTGAACTGCACTTGACTTTAAGATGCTGTAAAGGTAAAAGTTACCCCACGACCAAATGGTCTAATCATGACTGACTGTAGGGGGCGGTGCTCATCTCCGTTTCTAAGCCTGTAGAGCCGGCGTTTGTCTGAGGACAAGCTTCCATGGTCATGTGGCTATCATGACTCTATGCCGTAGTGCACGGAACGCTGTTACCTTCCCACCAAAGTGGTCCCTATTTATCTACTTGCATTTTTATGTGCTTTCGAACTGCTAGGTTGGCAGGAGCTGAGACAAGCAACAGGAGCTCACTCCGTTGTGTGTCTCAAACTCCCAGCCTTCTGGTCAGAAAGCCCAGCAGCAGCGGTTTAACCCGCAGTGCCACCACATCCCCTTGAGATACTGTATATAATTTAAATAAATGCAAGGATGCATTTGCTGAAAATTCATCACGTATGTCTCTCTCAAAGGCTAAGGAGACTGAGGACACAATCCTAAACCGAGTAAGGCCAGCAGAAGCTAAGCCAGCAAAGTTCGGCCAGCACAAGGGACACTGTAAAGTATGTTTGGACCACTCTCGGCGTCAGAGACGCCAGCACACAGACGTGCACCATCCTCCCTGACTCCAAGAGCACTGGTGTAGCTAAGCTATTTGCTGCCTGGTGCAAAGAAGGTTTTGTAGACCCCCCCCCCCCGGTCTTTTTTATGTCTTACAGTAAGAAAAGTTAATGTTGCTTTAGCTTACCTTTTTGACAGGTTTGAGCACTTGAATTCAGGGGCGTAACTAGGGTGTGGCAGGGGG
>JAJKFI010000152.1:757139-790149 GCA_029204185.1 Lerista edwardsae | reverse complement strand
TATGTATGTATGTATGTATGTATGTATGTATGTATGTATGTATGTATATATGTATGTATGTATGTATGTATGTATGTATGTATGTTCCACATAAGCTCTGGAACGCCTGGAGTGATGTGCACCAAACTTGGTACACATGTGCCTTGTGATCTGGAAAGAAATACTGCGGGGGTAAGACACCCCTAGCACCCCAAGGGTGGGGGTGCGAAGGGGGTGCCATGTAAAAATGATCGAAAACAGCCAATACCGGTGTTGAATCCATAGTTTTTGGGGTTGCTGAGATGAACGGCAACACTCCTGATGCTGTTTAAGTCCGGGTTCGGCCACCCTCAGCATGGGGGGGGGGTGAGAAGGGGTGACAAGTGTGTATGTTCCAGCATAACTCTGGAACACCTGGAGCGATTTACACCAAACCTGGTACGCATATGACTTACACCCTGGAAATAAATACTGCAGGGGTAAGACACCCCTAGCACCCCTAGGGGTGGGGGTGGGAAGGGGGTGACGTAAAAATAATTGGAAATGGCCGATATTGGTGTCGAATCCATAGTTTTCGGGGTCGCTGAGATGAATGGTGACACTCCCAATGCTGTTTAAGTCCACTTAAACAGCCTCCATCAGCATGGGGGGTGAGAAGGGGTGAAAAATAAAATGTCCAAAATGACCGTCATTCATGTCAAATCCATAGTTTTCGGGGTCGCTAAGCTGATGGGTGACAGTCCTGATGATATTTAAGCCCAAGTGGAGTCAAATAGAACTCTGTAGAACCTTCTGGAAATTTTTAGAAATCATTATGCCCTTGTCTTGGACTCCAATCAAATACTTGCCATGTGACCAGGCATAGTCACTGAATACAAGTCTATCGATACCGTAGTAGATGCCTATGAGGTCGTCAATTTCCCATCAGACTTCCTAAACTCACTTGGTCCGGCTGCATTGCCACCACATTGTCTTTTACTTACAGTGGGATCTCCAATTATTTTACTACGGAATCTCGACCCGCCAAAACTTTGCAACGGCACAAGGCTGTGTGTCAAGAAGATGCTGGGTACTGTAATTGAAGCGACTATCTTAACAAGAAAGGGAGAGGGCAGAACACTTTTTATCCCACAGATAACACTCATTCCGACGGATCTCCCTTTTAACTTTAAGAGATTGCAATTTCCAGTGGGACTTGCATTCTTGATCACTATCAACAAGCCACAGGAGCAGTCTATTAAGTACTGTGGAATGGATTTGAGATTGCCATGTTTCTCCCACGGACAACTTTATGTGGCTTGCTCAAGGGTGGCTTCGCCCAAGCGTTTATTTATTCCTGCTCCTGGAGGTGAAACTAAAAATGTTGTTTATAATCAAGTTCTGAGTTAAATTAATATTATAGTGAATTTGTAAAAGACTTTATAGTTTTTATACTGTACTTATACTTTTAATGACCTGTACATAAAATTACTTCGATTTTACACTATAGATAGAATTCATTCCTTTTCCTGTCTAATAGAAGCTTGGGATAAATACATACCCAGGCAATGCCAGGTAAGGACCAGCTAGTGATCTACTGTATATATCAGAATATGGAGGTGTTCTTTCAAACTTTGGGTATGATATAAATCTCTTACATAAATGAATGGCTGAAAGGCTAAGATGAAATAAATGAAAGAGGTAATTTTTAGCATGCTTGATCCCAATCCAAAGGAAGTTAGTTTGTCCTCACTCCTAATGTGTTCTCTACTGTAACCTTTTTGTGGCAAGGATAACATACTGCTCTTATACTTTCATACAGTTTAATGGGTTGAATGCCAGCCCCCCCCCCACCTCAAATTTGCCTTTATCTGATGGAATAATCCAGTCACTGATGTTAATTTTACAATGCCCAGTCTCAGAATCGGCCTCAGTGCATACCAGGGTAGATAGATATTGGACATTAAGTTGCTTTGACTCAACAGATTTGGGAACACTAGGTTCTGTACACCAGCTTCTGGAAATTCAAGCTAGTTCGCATTGCATTATGTGCAGCTTTACTACCGGAGATTTTCCCCTCCCTGTTTTAATTAATAACTGCTTCCTGCTCTCAATTCAGGCAGCTTGATTACAAGGCTCTCCTTCCATGCATTTCAGTTGTCCATGCTTCTTGACTTCCTGATAGGCCTCCCAAAGTTTATCCATCTCCCAAGGACAAAGACCTGCCCTCATATCCTCGGAGTGCCCCCTGCTGGACTTCCAAGAGCAGTGCTTCATTGCTATACTGTAGGGTTGTCAGTGGTGTCACTAGGCCAGGTGGGCCACCCTCAGGTGTGAGGTTTGAGTTGGGCGGTATCACCACATTGCCTGAGCCTCCCTTTCGAGATCCTCAGGCCTCTTCAGACCCAGCCACTCTTGCCATGGATTGTGTTTTCACCGCTTGCGGGCGACAGTGAGCCGTGGCTCGGCCTGAGGCAGCCAGAAGATCACCAAAGGGAGGTGGATTTTTGCATTTAAATCAATGCAAGAGCCCTGATGGTCGAGGGTGACATGATTACATCATTACATCACCCTCAAACTTCCAGAGTGCCGAGCTCCAGATAAGAGCCACAACTCCGGGTGTGATCTGCGGTAGAGACACCTCTGGGATTCTCTTTCACAGACACAGGGGGCCTCCCTTCACAGTTGTCTGTCAAATGGACTGTGCAACTAGCTGTGGATTTCAGGATTCCAGCAGCCTAGACATAGGTGCTATGGGGCTTTTGAGGTTTGTGTGTGTATGTTGAATCTGAACACAAGCACCCACAGGGTTTGTGTAATCTGTGAATCGCTTGCCTTACACCTTTACTCAGCACAGATCCTCACATTATCCTCCTCAATTTGCCCACGTTCTTCATTTGAGGCCCTGCTCTGCATCCCACCCCTGTCCAAGGTATCGTTGGTGGGGACATGAGGCAGGGCCTTCTCAGCGGCAGCTCCCCACTTCTAAAAATTCTTCCCCAGGGAGGACCAACTAACCCAAATACTGCAAGGAAGGATTTTTAAAGGGCCGTTTAATGTCTTCTAGGACCCTAAATGAGGATTGTAGCTGAACAGGAACTGAACCTGAAATCCTCCCCAATCTGGTCTAGTTTTCTGCCACTGCACCATACAAGTATGCCCTGCTTAGCAATGTTCAAGCAAACGACACTCACTGCATATCCAGTGGTTGTCCCATTGAACTCAACAGACTAACTTCCTTGCTGTCTCAACCATTCTTCCTTGCCAGCTCAACTGTTCACCTACTTTCTGCTTCCTCTCCATTAGCTCTTTCTCAAGGAACCTTTTTTTTATTTTGAAGAATTTATACCCCGCCTTTCCTCTACCGAAGCAAATGCCTAAGGCGGCATACATGGGCAAGCTAGTCTAAACCACCATTTTTCAATGGGGTTTTTACAAATATACAGTATTCAGCAATTCTCCTAATCCTCAGTCCCAGATGTAGCCTTCACAGTGTGGTTCTCTCCTCTGGCCATGTGATAGTGAGCTTCAGCAGGTGATTGTAAGTCCATCCTAGACAGGTCCTCAAGCTGGATTCTGTTCTTTTGTTGGCTGGCCTTCTCACAACATTCCTGCACTGGCAAATCAGCTCCACAGTGACCACGTTCTGCCACAACAGGTACTGCAGCTTGTCACAGCCTGGTGTTCTGTCTCCCATCCAAAAATAGACCACAGATTCTCCTGCTTCGCTTCAGGCAGTACCAGCAGCTCAACCATCAGTCTTACATTCCTTCCTGGCTTCCAGCTCTGCAAGGCATGCTGGGGCACAAGCTGGCAGCCATTAGCAGTTGTCCTGGCAGCAACGAACAAACTTAATGACAAGGTTTGCAGAACAGATCCCCGTTTTTAAGCAGTGCATCCCTGTACGGTGTTCCTTCTATGATGCTGAGTTCCTTGTTCTGTACACTGGGGGCAGGTCACTTTGCAGTAATTGGCACAATGCGTCAGATTTATGGCACGTGCTTCCACCATTGGCTTGGTGGAGTTCCACATCCATCAGTGAATCACTTTCTCCTCAGGTTTCTCGATGCACAAAGATAATAATAATAATAATAATAATAATAATAATAATAATAATAATAATAATAATACATGTATTTATATACCGCCTTTCTTAAGATCACTAGATTTCTCTAGTGACTGTAACTCAAGGTGGTTTACATAGGCAGACTTTTATTCATAAACCCGAAGGTTTTTACAATTTACAGAAATGTTCTGTCTTTCAAGAACAACACTCATACATATCTTTCTTTCTGGATTTAGCCTTCTTTCTTAGCCACCCGTCTGTCTTCTGCTGGCTGATGAGGCTTCCCTGCTCCCACCAGAGACGCAGCTGACTTCAGCACACTCCTCCTCCCACAAGGCAGCTGGAGCTCAGCTTTTAATCAGCCACAGTTTGCAAGGTCTGCCGTTCACAGAGACTTCCGGCAGTCCCGAGCTCACGACCTTCAGATCTTCAGGCAAACGGGGGCATTAACCCTCTTGGCTAAATCTGCCCTAGTGGAAAGATAGTGGAAGAGCAACCTTAGGCAGCAGGGATACATTGGCCACTAGTTTTTAAAATCAAGTTTGAGGATTTCAGTGTTTAACCTGCAGGTGTAGGATTTGCACGCTAGGTATCATGCAATTGTTCAGTGATGAGACGACAATGCCCCCAGAAGATAGGGAGAGCACTGGCTTTGCTTCTGGAGCCAGAAAACTCCATTTGTTCAAAGGTGGGTGGGGACTGCATGCTTTCAATACAAGAATGTATCTGTCTGCCTATCTGCCTTTGGTATTTATAAGGCATCTATTACAATGGGTGTCTCACAGCCTTATCACAGCCTTTGAATTAGGGTTGTCCTCTGGCCCACCCTCCTCTCCTTGGTAGGTAGGATGAGCTTTATTATTCCAAAGTAGCAACTGCAGCATCCTCTTTGGCAAGCCTCACTGCCTATTTTGAATGCTTGGTGTCATACTTGAAGGTAGAGCCTCTGATAAAATCTGCCTCCAACCTCCTATATAGACTCAAATTATAGAATTAAGGTGAACAGAAATATTATACTAGTACCATGGCAGCTGCTTTTCCAAGGATTCATCCCACAGCACTGTAGAAGCCCACAATAAGAGACATCACTAGGGTTTGCATCACTTAAGCACAATCCTAAACTGGAGTTAGGCTGGCACAGTTAGGCCAGCAAAGTTTGGCTGGCACAAGGGACACCATAAAGCACATTTGGGCCACTCTCAGAGTCAGGGAGGATGGTGCATGTCTGTGTCCTGGCCTCTCTGACTCTGAGAGTGGTCCAACTATACTTTATGGTGTCCCTTGTGCCAGCCAAACTTGGCTGGCCTAACTATGTCAGCCTAACTCCAGGTTAGGATTGCGCCCCCAGTGTGAGAGCTAATTGCATCACCCCCATAATTGACTTTCTCCTGTACCAGACCATACATACATAAATAAATAAATACATACATATATAATAAATAATAAATTACAAGATCATGTGCACAGCCTAAATGCAGTGGCATCGCTATGGTTGTATTGGTGTAACCCCCATTAACTTTATCTATTTTAATACATAACATTATAGGCAGTAGTGGGATCTGGGGATTGACTACTGGAATGCTGGGCGGGGCTTAGACGGGACTTACGCGTCATTGGCTGTCCGTCCGTTCGGTCCGCCGCCCGACCTGGCCTGGGGGGGGGGTGCTGGCTCGCCGGGGGGATGGGTGGGGGGTGCGCCAGATGATCGGACATGCAGCAGTGGGGCGCGCTCCCCTGGAGAAGCCTGCGTGGCCAGTAGGCAGCCCAAGGAACAAAACGGGCGGGCTGCCAATCACGCGTAAGTCCCGCCCAGCGTTCCGCTAGTCAATCCCCAGATCCCATTACTGATTATAGGTCACCCAACAAATCAGTAACCAAAACAGTGGCCAACTTGATGACATACATGGAAGTAAGAGCTGACTCATACTAACAACGTATTGGTTCCCTGCTGTGCTCTCATTTGCTCACATCATTGGCTCTCAGAACAGTCAGTCTCATTGGTTAGTTTTGAGTTAAGGAAATCCACTTTGGGTTACATAAGGCAGTAATGTTTTCCTTTTCTGGTTATTTATAACTTTTGAAAGATTACAGATATTTTAATGTGGTTTGTTTCATTGTATTCTTCTGTAAATTACGCATCAAATGATATATAACAAGATGCTATTATTCAAAAATACCAAGATTTTCAAAATTTTAGTAATGTCATCCCCCCCGAGTGTGTCACACAATGCAACTCATAACCCCTGCACCCGCCTAACGACACCACTGCTCACAACCATATGGGCTAGACATATGGCACAGGTCTTTACTTCTCAGTATTACCTGCAGTAGGGGAATAATGCTTACCTAACAGGGTTGTTGTAAGTATTACATTACATCGATAATTCATGGGAAGTGCTTTGATCTCTCAAAAAAGCACTTTGTCTTCTATTTCGTGTTTCACATGAATAATTTTTTTTGGCACCAGTGTCTGACAGAATTAAGCACAGGTGGACAGTTTAAAACAGTGGTTCCTAACTTGGGGGTTTCCAACTTCATCACACACACCAAGACTAGTTCATAGCAAGGCTAATTTCCCTCACAGCCACAAGCATAAAGGAAGCGGTCGTTTAATGGGGAAGCTTCTTCCCTAGCCAAAATGAAGCTTCCAAGATGGTGGTGCCCAATTTTTTAAGATGGCCGCCCCAAGCTTTTTGTGACCCTCTTTCAGTTGGGCGCCACCGTCTTGGAAGCTTTTGCATGTGATGAAGTCTCTCCTGAGTCTCTTTATGAGTGTCATGCCTTCCATGTGCATGCCTAGGTGAGTCTCGGCACATGGGGAAGAGAAGCATAAATACTCTGAAGACTATCTAAAGTTTGGCTTTACCACCTTGATCAGCAATGGCATAGAGAAGCCACAATGCATTCTGTGCAATGTTGCTCTCAGTCCTGAATCAATCATTGAACTCAAAACCCAAACATCACTTAGATACAAAGCATTCACAACATCCTACAAAGGATATGACATTTTTTCAACTTTCAAAAAGGGTGATTTATTAAATACAATGACTTTACTTCCTGCTTAATGACATCACTTCCAGTCCTAGGTCTTTGAAGGGTCCTGACTGGTTGTTGTACCTAAAAAGTGGGTCTCGGTGCAAAAAAGGTTGGGAACTACTTGTTTAAAATAACTACCCTTTTTACCCAATGTTTTAGCCTGTAGCAGCTTTTGCAGCAGGCTGGAGGTTCTTCGGGATCTGAGGAAGGAACCAGTCCAGTCCAAGGCTGAGGGGGTAAAGCTGTTTATTACAAGACAAAGTAAGACAAACAAGAGAAAACTTACACGGTGCTGGCAGTGGTGTGAAGGTGTCAAGGGTCAGGGGCTACCGTTAGGGTAGTGCATGGTTATATGGGGAAGTGCTCTCTTAATTGGTGCTTAATTGGCGGGAAATGAACAAATGACGGAGGAGTAGGGTTGTTGCGGGGGTGATTAGGCTGCAAGCAGGTGGAAAATGCAGGCATTCCCATCGCCAGAGAGAGTGGGCCTTTGCCACAGGTGATAGTAATGAGGACCAGGATGACCTTGTCCAATCTGCGCTGGATAGGGGAGATTTGTGTTTGTGGCCAAGTCTCTGCTGCCTCCCATAGCAACAGAACCTGCAAGGACTCTGGGTTGCTAGGAGGCAGACAGTTAGTTTCTGGACCCTGCACACCCAGGCTTTGTTAGGAGCTGTTTTTCAAACACTAGTAACCTTGTAAACCCACGAGGATGCAATGCTTCCAAGACATATTGCCTACCCAAAAAACTCCGAAATACGGCTTTTTTCTGTAGAATGTTCTATAGGATGTAGAATGTTCATCAGCATTTCAGTAATCAGTGAATTGGCATTGGTTGTTAGCCAGCGTCGTCATCCGCAAATGAACTCCTGGAATGCTGGGAGGGATGTGGGCGGGACTTTTGCGTGATTGGCAGCCCGCCCATTTCGTTCCGCGGTTGCCCTGGCCTCGAGGGAGGGCTGCCCCTGGTTGGCGCCCCCTCCCGCTGCTTGCCTAGGCACCCGGTGCGCCCCCGACCTGTCTCTCCCGGTGAGCAGGCACCCCTCGAGGCCAGGGCGGCCACGGAACGAAACGGGCGGGCAGCCAATCACAGCGAAGCCCCGCATAAGTCCCTCCCAGCGTTCCGGGAGTTCATTTGCGGATGACGATGCTGTTGTTAGCCCAAAGATCAGTTTACCTAATCTTTTGCCATTGATCACAGCACCCATGCTTTCATTGTTGGGTCAAATAGATGCGACCCAGAACATGTTATTTCCACTTCTGTTTTTCCTAAGGAAATAACTCAGGGAAAGAGCAACAAAATGGTCTGAAACAACAGCAGGGATAGAGGCTCTTTAGTGAATTATCCCTACTACATATAATATCCAATCATAGTCTCCCCATGTGCTAGTCATTAAAAACAGTTCAGGAGTGGATCAGAACTACATCAAGGGCAAAACACTAAAGCCCTCATAATCCTCCTGTTCTAGTTTTGTGCATGACCCCCAAAACAAAACAATGAATAACATGTTCAAGATCAGGTCTAGTTTGATGGATCAAACTAGACATGCCCTTGTCTAAAATGGTACTATCACGATCAATTGTGATATTTTTGGACTTAGAATCATAGAATCATAGAGTTGGAAGGGACCTACAAGATCATCTAGTCCAACCCTCTGCCTGTAGCAGGAAATCCTCCTAGAGCAGCTCCAGCAGGTGCCTGTCAAGCCTCTGCTTGAAGGTCTTCAGCGAGGGAGAATCCACCACCTCTCTTGGCAATCTATTCAGACTTGGGATCTGCTGGACATAATTTTAAATTTTGAAAAGATCAGTAAACAAAATATTGTTTTAGGGTTTTAAAAACACCTTTAATTTTAAGAGAAAATTGAAGATGCTGGACTACAAATTCATTTATGCACCAAAAGCATGGAAATTGTAAGGTGAGGCACACACACCCCTTTCATTAACTTCTGCCATATAAGTAGTAAACACATTCTACAGTCTCATCTGTTGTAGAAGTATATCCCCATTTGTGGTCACCTGAAATTATTGCAATAATTTGTAGCTATCACCTATGGATACAAATGCCTTCAGGTAATTCTTCATTGGTCTTTGGGTTTCCTTTTATTGGCATCAAGTATCAGCAACCAGTTAGTACAGTCAGCCTGCATCTTACAAGTTATTGACTTGAGCAAGTTATACTTATATGCGCTCAGTCCCTCACCACCAAAAGACAAAGAAAAACAACAGTTCTGTGCAGGCTTCTCCACCCAGCATTCCACTTGCCAGCATTCCACCAGCTATGGGAGGGGGAATAGCACAGTCAGTACTGTATTACAGGTGTCACAATGCACCATGTAGCTGTTCCCTCCCACTCATTGTTTAAGCCCTTCTGGCTCTGATGGTGAGTGTGAAGGGCCAGTTACACAGCATGATACAGCACTTTCAGTATTTACTGTGATGCCCCCTTTGTAGCTACACTACTGCCACTTACTCTGTTTATGCCCTGGAGCAAACATGAAATGAGAGAATGAAGCTGTAATTCCATCAGTACATGTTAGATTTAAGCAGGTTATCTCCTATACACAACTTTAAAAGGTAAAGGTTTTTCTGCAACCAAATGGTCTAGTCGTGACTGACCCTAGGGGGTAGTGCTCATCTCCATTTCTAAGCCAAAGAGCCTGCATTTGTCCAAGGAGAAGTTTCTGAGGACATGTGGCCAGCATGGCTATATGCCAAGGCGCACGGAACGCCATTACCTTCCCACCAAAGTGGTACCTATTTATCTACTTGCATTTTTATGTGCTTTCAAACTGCCAGGTTGGCAGGAGCTGGGACAAGCGATGGGAGCTCACTCCATCACGCAGTCTCGAACCGACAACCTTCTGGGCAGCAAGCTCAACAACTCAGCGGTTTTAACCCGCAGTGCTACCGCGTCCCTACACACAACTTTATACACAACTTTATACATATCAACAACTTTATTACACGACAACGTCTCTATACACAACCTTAGCTTTACGCTAAGTAAAGTAAAGTAATCTCAGAATGTAACCCTCATGTAAAATGCAGTCCGACAGCATATGGTGGAATAAGTGGCAACACTATGTTTGCTTGTTGCCATAGAACTATTTGGTACAAAGTTATCTGTTCATCAGGAATCAGAACGCTGGATGGAGGAGGAAGGAAGGACTTTGTCACTGGCACCTTCACTAGTTTTGGGTGCCAACATTGGGTGCCAACAAGCTTCCTGGCCTCCTGGGCGTGCAGTGGTAGCCAGGCAGCTACAGCTGCATCCCAGGGCAGCCAGGCAACTGTGAGATGCTCCACTGGAAGAGACGCAAGTGGTCTACTTGTGGGCAAGTGGCCTACTCGCTTCTGTGCCGACTATTTAGTGAGAGTCACTGCCGGTCCCACCTTCCCCTCTCCCCCTGCCCCAGAACGCCCTCTTGCCCCACCTGGAAAGGCCGCAATGCTGGTGACTGGTGAAATCACCGCTTGCTGGCTTGCGGTGCTCCCTCTAGGCCATCCGGCACCAGCATTGCCATGGAGTCACCCCACCGCTGGAGGTAATGGTTTACCACCAATTCTGGAGGTGCTTTACGGTGCCTTGCACAACTGTGACATGGGTGGTATGAATGTACCACCCGCTTTATGTTTAATAGCATTGGACCCTTAAGCTTCAGAGTTCATGGAAGTGAGAAATGCTTTTTTCCACATTCCACATGCCATTTTTCACATTCCACAATATACTGTACCTTTGCTTCAAACAAACAGAACTCCATGGAATGGTTGATAGTTTATCTTTCAGCTCTAAAAAGCCTTCGTGATAAAGCACAAGTATTTTTTTAAAGAACTACAAGGGGTAGAGCTACATGATGTATTCATTTGCAGGTAGAGATTGAGCAACCCTAATCTGAAATGCTCCAAAATCTGAAATGCTTTTTAGCGTCAACACGATGCTACAAATTGAAAATTCCACACTTGACCTGAGGTGTGCTTGCATTTTTACTGTGACCCATTACAACAGTTTATTCAGCATCCTCAAGGGAAAAGCAGACCCTCCCAGACCAACCTATATATCTTTTCCACGTATGCCCCATCCCCAAGAAATCTCAGGGGGCAATTCCAACGTGGAGTTATGCCAGCACAGGTCACTCGTGCTGGCCCAGGAGTGTCACAAACACACTGTAAAGTGCATTTGGACCACTCTTGGATTCAGGGAAGATGGTGCACATCTGTGCGCCAGCCTCCCTGACTCCAAGAGTGATGCAAATGTGCTTTACGGTGCATTTGCAACAAGTGACTTGTTCCAGCCTTAACTGCAGGTTAGGACTGCACCCTCATTATGTTACGCAAATATTCCAACATCTGAAAAAATCCAAAATCTGAAACACTTTTGGTTTTTCATTTTGGATAAGGGATACTCAATCTGTCCTGCCCAGAACATAGGAGTGTTTAGTCTATTGTTGCAATGGGAATCAAATTCTTGTTGCTCCTGAAAACACAGCAGCAATTCCCTAATTTCATTTGTGATTAATCATGCATTGACCTGACTCAGCTCAGCATGCAACAGCTCACGTGTGTTGGTGTACACATGGCACTTGCTGCTGTTATCCTTTCACATCTCACACATTCTCACCAGTGATGTCATTCAGGGGGAACGGACCAGAACGGGCGTTCCGGTTCCTAACGGGCTCCGTGGCTGGTTCCGGGTTCCCGACAAGTGCCAATCAAAAGTGAGTTCCTGTTCCTAAATCATTTGAATGACACCACTGATTCTCACTAACTCTTAATGGTGAATGTAAATGTTTACCAGCTAATCATTTGTTTAATTTCTAATTTCATGTTGAAAAACGGTATATTTCATGTTGAAAAGCTACTTGCATGTTGAAAAGCGGTCTATAAGTACCTGTTGATTGATTGATTGATTGATTGATTGATTGATTGATTGATTGATTGATTGATTGTCATTCAGTGTCTTTTTATGCATCTGGAGCCAGGGCTGTATTAACCCATGGCCAGGTCCCTAGGCTTTCAGGTATTTGGGGGGCCCTCCAAAACTCTTCAGGAAAAGGATGGCACACTCCTAGCCCTTGATACTATCCCTTGTGACTGCTCCTCTCTTTCCACACATCCTTCTGTTCCTCCCCCGTCTTCCCCTGACTCCCAGGTTGGCAAGCAGCTCGTGCCACAGGTCCAGCTGGCACTGCTGGCTGGCCGGGGAGGAAGAAGGGTTGTGCTGGTGTTGCACCACCTGCCTCTGGGAGCCGGTTTGGCGATTGACTGACTGCTCAGCACCGGCACACTGGAAGTGCTCAACCCTGCAACATCTACTCCACCTGCCCCCAGAAACAAGGCCAGGCATCCAGCCACATAGGTGCTGCTTGGCCCTGGCTTGCTGACCACCCTCGGGTGCTGCAGGTCGGGCCCTTGCAGGAGCTCCACATTGCCATAGCTTGGCTCCCTGCAGCCGGGACAGACTACTCACGGCTGTCTGCCATAAGTGACAGGCTTTGTACTCCAACATCAAGGTGGGCTAGGGCACAGGTAACAGTGTCAAATTGATGGGTCCTAGCCCCTGCAGGGCCCCTAGGCTTCAGCCTAGGGGATAATACTGCCTTGTTTGGAGCTCTGTTCCACAGTTATGCTTGAAAGATGGACAGAGTGTAAAAACCCATATCTACGCCTGCTGGTTAATGATAAACTATTTGGCCGTCATAACAAGTCCATTGGTTCCCTTGATCTTAGAATTTCCTTGTTCTTTAAAAACTCACCAAAATACATGAGCCCTATCAAAGGGTAGAGTGATGGGCAGAGGGGACAACTGCAGCATTGACATCACTGTGGCTTTACTGCAGATCAATCAATCGTATTTATATACCGCTTTTCAACACAAAGTTCACAAAGCGGTTTACAGGCAATAGTAATAATAGTAGTAATAAAGTTAAACGACTCCTTATCCCAAAAGGGCTCCCAATCTAAAAAAAATGCAGAACACCCCCAGCAGCATCCACTAGAAAAGACACTGCGGTGGGGTGAAGAGGGACAGTTACTCCCCCCCCCACTAAATATAAGAGGAACACCACTTGAAAAAGTGCCTCTTGCCCAGTGAGCAGGGGTTAGCATTTCTGCTGCACCTTAACGTATTGAAAATATTTTATATCTATTGTCTCAGTACTCCACACATTGACCCTATGTGTAGGGATGTTTATTTTTGTTAAGAATGCATACAAACACAAAACATCACCTTTTTGTGTGAAAATATCTGAATGAAAACACAGAACACCGTACTCTGGTGAAACTCGGCTGGCACAAGTGCAGATCTGGGCGTGGGGAGGGTGGGCAGGAGGGAGGAACAGGGGGGCCATTAGGCGGGCTGCATCCCACCCCACCTCACCCCATGCCGCATCCCACCCCACCTACCAGCCGCATCCAAGCCTCTGTCCCCAGGCCGCGTGGCCCCGATTCAGGCCATGCGCCTTCCTTGGCCCTGCGCCTGCTATAAATAGAGAAGCTGCCCGTGCTCCTACCACTCATGCTGTGGGACAACCAGCCCCCCCCCCCCCGGCCTGGAGGTGGCAACGCAACACCGGTGAGAAGTAAGGTTATCTGGTTGCAGGGGGTTGTGGCAGTAGTCGCTTGGCTACCACTGCTCGCAGGGGCAGCCAGGAAGTTCTGGATTGGGCTGTTAATATTGCTAACAATAAGAACTTGGAAAGAGAATAAAAATACATAACATCGCTGTCTGCCTTTCAAAATAAAATCTGTGGAAAAAAATATCAATCAATCAATCAATCAATCAATCAATCAATCAATCAACCAGTACTTATATACCACTTTTCAACACGAAGTTCACAAAGCGGTTTACAGGCAAACAGTAATAATAATAATAATAATTATTATTATTATTATTATTATTATTATTATTATTATTATAAAATAATTATAAAATAATAATTATAAAATTATATAAAATAAATACCACCATTTTCAAACACCCCTACCTATGAGGTAGAATTGTTTTTTTTTATAGCCCCCATTTATCTTGTTGTGGTGGTTTTTCCCCTAAAATTGCAATCCTAACCTGGAGTTAGGCTGGCACAGTTAGGCCAGGAAAGTTTGGCCGGCACAAGGAAAGGGCCACCGTAAAGTATGTTTGGACAACTCTCGGAGTCAGAGAGACCAGCACATAGCACCATCCTCCCTGACACCAAGAGTCGTCCAAGCATACTTTATGGTGGCTCTTGTGCTGGCCAAATTTTGCTGGCCTAACTGTGCCAGCCTAACTCCAGGTTAGGATTGCACTTTTAATTTTTAATTTTGGGGAACATGGAAAGCAACTCTGATGAAATCGTTTGGCTTGTTTGAAATGAGTGAAACAATTTTTAAGATTGTCACTCAAAACTGCCAGGAACTGTACAATATGCAGATTTGTATGTAAGGCAGCTTACAGAAGTAATCAGTCCTGTGGGTGCCTTACATACAATAGGACATGCAAGTCCAAGATGCATTTCTGCACCTAGAGGGTGCTGCCATCTTCATGGGAGGAGAGTGCAGGGCTTGTGGACTTGTGGACCGCTCCTGCCGCCTCCTGGTGACCTTTGTTCTACTCTGGTGATGAGTTCGGTGCTTCTGCTTCTGCTGTCCTTTTGACCAGTCAATCTTTTCAGCTCTCCTTCCAAATGAGGATTTCCCAGTTTGTAGAAGAGTGTGTCACAAACATTTTAGTGCCCTGCCTTGCAAGGGGATAAAAAAGGTTAGAAGGCAGAGGGGCAGAAACAGCAAGAGACTGTTGTGGGAACCAATCAGAGGAACAGTCTCAAAATTTGGGTAAGGACTAAGGTCTAATCCAGGAGTGTTAAAGATAAGACCCGCAGGCCAAATGCAGTCTGCCAGAAGCAATTTATCCAACCCCCATTATAATTGGGTGCTCCCAGCAGGATTCAAGATAATTTCCTATCTTGAAATTATGAACAAGATCTGCACATCTGTCATCTGCAGCTGATGAGTTTCTATGTGAGAACAAAATGCTTATTTCTGGTCATCACCTGCCCATTGATGTCACTTCCTGCCACCAGCAGGCACCATGAATGCTACTTGGCCCACCACATGAAATGAGTTCGACACCCCTAGTCTAACCAGTCCCTGGGTAGTATAAGAACCAGCTGTTTGCAGTAAATCTCCTGATCTAAGTCCTCTAACAGCTGGACAACTGTCCTGCCACTGTTGTGTGCATAAGAGCTCCTCACAGAAGTGGCCAGAGGTTCACCTGCCACACACATGGACCCAACCTCAACTGCAGCAAGGAACGTGCTGGTGGGGGAGGTTTTGGGAAGGTTCTGGATGGGGAGAGAGGAAGGCTAGGGGAGGCTGGCCCAGCCCAACATGCCTCCTGCCTCTCCTCAGAGTTACACATGTCTACATGGAAGACTCTGGAAAAACAAGTGCCTAATTAGGGCAGGAGTGGCCACAAGGTAGTTCAGGGCTGATCCAAGCAGATCCACAAACCAGAGGTCTGCCCAGTGGCCCCACCCCAAAATACAGCATTATAAAACTAGCGATGTCTATTTTTGTCTATTGTTGCAGAAACAAAACAAAATGGCACTTTAAAACCAAGCATAAGCTTATCGTGCCACATGTTTGTAGCTAAGAGCCCACTATTTCCCCCAAAATAAAGTACATTTTCCAAGAATCATGTGATGTATAAAATGGGATGTCTAAACTAGTATGGAGTTTCCTAAGAGACTCTTGGAGAACAAGGGGCTGGTTGTACCCTTTGAGAGCGCAGTCCTAACCAACTTTGTTGCACCAGGAAAAGGGCAATGCAGCTCTGAGGTAAGGGAGCAAACATTCCCTTACCTCGAGGAGGCCTCCGTGACTGCCCCCCAACTGCAGGATGCAGCACATGCCCCATTGGCCCAGCTATGTTAATGCTGGAAAGATGGTTAGGATTGTGCCCTCAATATGAGTAAGGAATCCCTAGACCTGTAATATTTGAGGTTCTTAAGTGCTTCTCTTAATGCTATCAAAATCTGTTCATCATCTGTCTGGTAACTGCCCTGTGATCTCTTGCATCAGGAGTTTTTTTGAACAGACTCTCACTTCATTGCTTACCGGTAGTTAGTACAACATTGGAAGTGCAGGAAACATTCAACTCTTGAGGGGGGGATTATATTGCATCCAGTTTCACAGTCAGGGTCTGCCCATATGTTGCAACTGAGGTGAGACTCAGGATCCCTCACATGTGGGAGAGAATGCTGGACCCCAGGAAACAGACTGCTCATCTGCAGTTCCCCAAAGGGATGGGGCAGGGGAGCAAGTGAAAAAAAAGGGGCAGAGTGAGCAAACAAGGAGTGCCAGCACACTTGTCCTCTCTCGCTTTCAGTAGTGTGGTGGGGAAGCTGGGTTGAGCTCAATCCCCAATGCCACACCATCCAGCGGAAGAGCTTTACCTTCCAGCCCGCTCTAGCCTCTGCCTGCTGTCCTCCTCTGCAACCCTATGCATATTTTCCTAAGTGACCACCCCTTTGAACACAATGGGACTTGCTTCTGAGTAAGGGCATGTCTATGCCTAGGACTGTGCTATTGGTGCAGCAGGGAGGAGGAGTGGGTCCAGCAAGCCTATTTGGGGGGTGGGGGTGGAAGGACGGATACAGGGAAACAGAGATCACCTCTGCTCACTGGTTTGTCTTGGTGGGTAGGGAGAGCGTGCCAAGAAGGGGAATAATGTAGATGGGTGGGCAGAGAGCTCCTGCCCTCGCTTATTCCCCTGCTGCGCGCTCCCTCTCTAGCTGGCATGCTGCTGATAGAGGAAGCAAGCAAGCAATGCAGGCGAGGGGAAGGGAAGAGGGGGCATCAAAGACATGCTGCAGAGAGGGGGCCCCTTTAAACAGGAGCCGGCCTTGACAAGCTGATGAGAATCGAGCTGTCGTTTGTCCTCATCCAGCGCCCGGCCCGAGCATTTACGAATGACCTCGACGGCGACGGACACTGCTTGGAGCTTGGAGCCACTTGGCCACCTCCGGCCCGCTATGGAGTGACCCCACGCCAGCCAGAAACTCTTTGACCCAGGGGCCACTGGGCGCAGGGCAGGGGCGTGCCCGCCTTTGCCCCGCCCGCTCCAGCGCCTGACCTTATATCTTCCTTGGCCACAGGCATCGAGGCAAGCGTGGCTCGGGCCGATCCAGGCAACGCCAAGGGAAGGGGGAGAGGGGTGGATGCTGCGGACTGGGACGGGGCGTTTGACGCGTGCAGGACTCGCTCGCTCGGGACAAGTTCAGCCGGTCCCGGCTCCTGCCTCTGCGCACAAGTCTCTGGTCGCTGCCCGGCTGACGCGCCGAGCGGGCTGAGAGCCGTTTTGGAGGCGCCCCTGCCTTCGAGGCGCCCCGAGGCTTTTCCTCTCCTTCCTCCGGCTTTGCGCTGCTGCTTTTGTCCCGGTCCCTTTTTAGGGCCGGCGGGTTCAGGGCGAGGTCAGTAGACTGAGCGGGCAGAGACAGCGGAAGACACCCCGGCGCCGAGTTCTCCAAGCGCTTGTGTCGCGCTGCCAAGGAGCCATGGGGGTGCCCGTGCCTGGAGAGAACGGCCCCTTGGGCGCCTTCTGGAAGAGGCTGAGCCGCACCTGGCGGCCGGACGAGACCCGAGCCGGCGGCGGCCGGCGGAGCGTGGACGAGATGCACCTGCTGCAGCAGAAAAGGTAAGCGGCGCGCCACGCCACGCACGACGCGGAATGAAGCGGGAGAACGGCGGGCGCGCTTCAGACCTCTGGTGGTGCCACCGGGGAATAATACTCCCTTGCCCTGAAAATTCCTGCCACGAGGAAACGCAGCGGGCGGAAGGGAGCCGGGACTTTTTAAAGCTGCCCTCCTGGCGTGCCAGGCGTAAGCGGGCTTTGGTGTGGGGAAGCGCCCAAGGGTGCCGTCCGGGGTGGTGCCGCCCCTCAGCCCCTTCCACGGGTTCCTGCCTCATTCTGCTCAGCCAGCCTCGGCTTCGAGGCTGCTGCCCCCGTGCCAATTTTCAACTTTCCCTGGCAATTTTGAATAACTCCACCTCGCCTAGCCGCGAAGACCAAGGAAAGGCTTTCGCCGCTGTCTCTCCAGTCCAGAGCGTTTCACTGGCGCTCTGGGTGTGAGGCTTCTTTGGGAGACTGTCCCCATCGCTATTGGAGCTGCAATTGGGGTGGGGGGAATTCCTAACTTTCTGCTCTTAGGCACCAGGCGCTGTACAGAACCGGCCTTTTAAGAAATATTCCATCTTTCTTGAAACTCAAGGCTGCATAAATAAAGTGGGCTTCTTCTTCCATCGCAACGAAACACCAGCCAGCCTCGCCTGCTGCTCCCTTAATACTCCCCGTTCATCACGGGCGCTTATTGTTCTGATCAAAGTGGGGCGGATGTTTCTCGCGCGTGTGTGGGTGTGTGTTTTGATTCCGGGGAGCGATTTCATAGATTCGTAGAGAATAGTCACTGTCATTTCAATAGCAAAAGCAATCTTCCTCTGTGGGACAGATGTGAGAAGATAAAAACCTCTTCTCTTGGAAATAGATTCAACACGTGCCTCCCCCGTGTCTTTTCAGAATACTTGTGGTTATCTTCTTATAACTTGTGCTAACTCTATTACAGTAATTGTAGTGGCGCAATGCAACTGCTTTACCCACACCTTTTGAAGTAAAGAATGTTGTGCACGCGTGCGAAATAATTGACCTGTTTTGTTGTCCTAGATAGTCTGTTCCGTGTGCAATTCCAGCATGCTGGACAGAATTATAGGTGCTCTTGAGGAATGCATGTTTTCCTTGGCTGGAGTGATGATATTTGTGAACATTGTGGGGGAGAGTAATGTGCAGATGCCCCAAAGTTTGGCTAGGGCTGCTGAAAAAATGAATTGAGTCTGTTAGCCTGGAGGTACTGAGAAACGTTATACTGATACCAGAGATTGTGAGGAAGTGATAAGATTGTGGCTTTTAGGGCATTTTTAGAAGTGTCATGAAAATTGGTGTTTTGCACACAAAGGCAACCTTTCCCTAAGGGGAGCTAAGACAGTTACCTGAGGAGGCAGCTTTTAGCCATAATACTAAGAGAAACAGAATGGGACACAAATAGATCTGACCCATCAATGGGGCTCTGCTCTTGCCCAAACCTAATTTGTTTCCATGAGACTTATGCAGGAAGTTTGCCAGTGGACTGTGCTCTCTGTGAATTACTGAGAGAGATGATTTGGATCTTCTTCCTTGGGCATCACCTTTATTTGGATCAGCCGAGATGCTAAAAAATACTTCTCGTATTCAGTTTATGCCATGTAAATGCAAGGATAGAAAGTGTAAATTAGCCATTTTTGAACTGAATGTAGTCGAATTCACAAACTAATACAGTACAGGTAGATTATCTCTTATCCAGACAGCCGAAATTCTGACTATTCTGAAATCCAGACATTTTTGTTCAAGACTTAAAAAAAAAAAAAACTTTCTGTAGTGTGAACATTAGAAGGTCTTGTGCTCATTTCCACATACAGACTGTAAGTTCTATTCTCTGCTCTGTGGTGTGTGCCATGGCTGAAAAATGTCAGAGGCCAGCAGACACCCAAATGGGTAACAGTGAAAAGGACAGGAGGAAGCATTTCTCATTATATTTATGCAATTATTCCAAAACCCAGACACCTTCCCATCCTAAGCAGTCTTGGGGATAAGGGATACTCAAGCCTTGCTTGTTAAAGCCCCTGAGAAAAATTTACATATTTACACCCCTAATGAAAAATTTATAATTCATTTACATATGATTTAAAAGTGACTGTTTTCTGTTAGCATCACTCAGAAGGAATACCCAAATCTAGAGTTTTACCCATGTCTTTAATGTCAGCGGTGAAAATGCTATGTAGCATGATCCTATACAGTTGTATTTGGAAGTTTGCATTGTGTTAGTGTGTAGACACTTGCAGTGATAGTTCTAACTCTCGCTGTGATGGCCAAGCAGTGTCTGGGTTGTACCCCTTCAGACTGCAGATGGGGGCTCACATGATCAATAAATCAATCAACAGTATTTATACATACCACTTTTCAATACAACACTCACAAAGTTGTTTACAGGCATAATAAATATATATTAATAATAATAGTAATAATAATTAATAATAATAAAGTTAAATGGCTCCCTGTCCCAAAAGGGCTCACAATCTTTAAAAAAATGCAAAATACCACCAGCAACAAGCCACTAGAAAAGACACTGTACTGGAGTGAAGAGGGACAGTTACTCTCCCCTTGCTAAATATAAGAGGAGTACTACTTGAAAAAGTGCCTTGTATTGCCCAGTTAGCAGGGGATAGAGTGCTCCTCCACACAAAAATTCTTCTCACATGGGAAACTAGATGTTAAAGAGAATATTTTATCCTTACCTAGACTTCTCCCTGCTAGGATAAAAGAAGGGAGATAACAGAGCATCCTACAGAGAAGGATTATTACTGCTTGATTTGTGTGGAGGAGTTTCCTTCCATGTCAGCCTCTATTAGAAAATCTGAATGATAAATTCCTTGAATAGGAATGATATTTAGAATTGGGAATCATTAATTCCTTGAATAAATAAAATAAGCAGTGCAACTCAGTCATAGGTCAATGAGAACTAGAATAGGTTAATGAGAACTAGTTCTCAATGAGAACTAGTTCTTACTCATAGTAATATCTAGGACTGTAAGATGGGGTTTCCAGGTTGGAAGTTGTGTACAGGTAACCTTGAACCCTGACCTCCCCCCCCACTCTTTTTCTTTAGCAATTGCATTACCTTGCATGACACTCTTGGTGATGTGAACTGATGTGGAAAGCTGAAATGCTCTGCTGTGTGCTCAATTTTAATCAACCATTGCTATAATTAAGCCATATAATATGATTTTGCACTTATGAATTTTGTGAGCACGTTCGACATCCATGGGCTAGAATGGCTGATCCAGAATTTTCAGGCGAAATATCTTTTGTTTCAAACAAGAGCAGTAGTAGCTTTTGGGAATACTGTACATTTAAGACGTGCCCAAAGACATTTTGGTGCCTGGTTGGAAAATCCAGGATGCTTCTTTTCTACAAGTTTACATGGGACCCAGACCTGCCAACCAGAAGAAGCTACAGTGGAATGAGCTGTTCAAGAGCCTGATCATGTTTTATGCAGCCCTTGGTCATTTCAGTGAGGTTTGAAGAATAGAATGCTGTGGTAGCTATTGCCCCCTGGGTGAAATCTGCCTGTCTCCTATTAATGACAGCCCAGACCAGCTGCCTGAAGTAGCTACTTCTACCTCATGATAGAGCTGCCTCTCTTTTAAGTCGGTGATTGCTGATAAATTTTCAGGGCACTAGGATTAGTTTAGGCTTCCTCAAACAGGCTATAGCATTGCCATGAAGTGGACATTTGCATGGTACCATTCAGCAGTGCTTCTGGTTCAGGAAATGTTGGGTCAAACAGCCGATCACAGACTTGATGACTCACCTAATACAAATGCTTGGAAGGTAGGGAATCTGATAATGTGGATCATACCTTAAAACATCTGGGTTCTGATCAATAATTGCTGTGAATATGCAATATGGGGAAAGGGGAGAATAGCCAGGGAATGCTTAAAAGAAATGAACTCATGCATGTTACTTATTGTGACATTTTTCATCCATGACCTATCTTTTGAAATAATTTCCATGGATGCATATGTGCGAAAACATTGCTTTGCATTCTTTGCAGCTTCCTCAAAACCTCCTACTGACTTTTTAATTTAGGCGCAAATACATCTAACTGCTCAATCATATGCACATCTCAAAAGAAGAAGGAATTTGGGCAGGCTGAACTCATCATGGAGGGTTTCAAAAACTGCACCTGCCAAAATTCCCTCTTTTGTATAATGGTTAAAGGGATTGGCACTCTTGTCTGTTTGTATTTGGTAACCCTACCCCTAATATTTCTGGTATTGTTTGCTACCAGAGCTCATTGGACCAGCTACATGCAGTGCAGGTGAGACAGAACTGCCCTACCGGAATTCTTTGAAAAGTGTCCCTTTGCTGTAATCATGCAAACACAACCCAGGGGCTTGTGCAACTGAAGCCCATGGGGTTCTAAGTATTTGCAGGATCACAGCCACTGCAGTAGCAGTGGAGGCACTTTTCAAAGAACTACAATTCTGCCTCACCTGCCACACACTCACTGCATGATCCTGCAATGGATTAATAGTCTGAACCTAAAAGGAATTTTTTCTGTTCTTAATCACTTGGGGTGAGTTGTCAAGTATTGAAAGACTATGGATCCACTGATATAGATTCTCTTTGCTTGTTGGCTAATACTACCTTCTGAAGTTCCATGCCTTCTCAGAAGATTCTATGGCTTGCAGCCAGATCTTGCTCACTTAATTCAGAGTGCAATCCTAAACAGGATTTAGGCTGGCATAAGCTAAGCCTGCAAAGTTTGGCCGGCACAAGGGAACCATAAAGCGTTTTTGGACTACTCTAGGAGTCAAGGAGGATGGCGCACATCTGTGTGCTGGCCTCTCTGACTCCGAGAGTGGTCCAAACATACTTCACGGTGTCCCTTCTGCTGGCCAAACTTTGCTGGCTTAGTTTATGCCAGCCTAACTCATTTTAGGATTGCACCCTCAGTGGGACGGCATATGAAGCTGGATGAAATTGTACAATAGAATGCTGAAGTGGCCTGTACTGTTTTGAGACTTCATGTGAAAGATACCACTCAAACGTCCTCTGGGAAAACAACAACAACAACAACAGAAAACTAGCAAATCAGGAAGAAAAGATCTATTTCTTGCTTGCTGTGCTAGTTTTCTAACTGCTGTGAACTTGAAACGTAGGAAAGCATTCAAAAATGTGAATTCTCTAAATGCATTTGTGCACGCTCACTCTCATAATATGAAGTGACACAATCCATTCTTCATTCTCAGGATTCCACTACTGAATTCTGTACATTCAGACAACACCAAAGATGTGCCACTTGTGAAATGCAATGTACGCAGTGTGGGGTGGGATATGGGTTGTGGTTAGGAAGAGCTTGCCCAACTGAAAACAGTGCAGCTAAGTCCACTTTTGTAGCAATAAAATCATTACAGTCTTAAAAAGTTTCACACTCCTTTGCGTATCTTCGCAATGCTATCTGTCTGTGATAGTTTACAAAGATTTCTTTTTTTGAGACCCACCTTGTTAATCTTGCCCATACTTTTTTCCATTTGAAGCATTTACAAAGTAAATTAAAGCAAACAGCCTTGCGATTTTTGTAAATGCAGGATCAACTGTTTTTGTTCTTTAGTATTGGATCAGTCTGAGCTTGCAAAGAGACAGAAGAAACCTTTTATCTATAAGCCAATGAGTTCAGCTTGTCCAATGCTGGTAATTATTGGAACCAGTTAAGTGTGATGGCTGTTCAGGAGCTAGGGTTACATTTGTAAGGCCAGGTAGGTTCTTATCTTGTAGCTTTTGTATGCAAATGCTGTGGAAGATACCTGTAACCCAACAGGGTTGTGGACTTGGATCTAGTTGACCAGGCTGAAATACTACATTGCCATGAACTACATTGCCAAAGCACTCTCTGCTTTGAGGTAGAACCAGATGCAAATAGATGGCACTGTATGGTATTTCCCCCTTCCCTTCTTAACAACATCTAATTTAACATGGTGTATAGCAGTGGTTCCCAAACTGTGAGTCAGGACCCGCCAGTGGGTCGCGAGCCAATTTCAGGTGGGTCGCAAAGCATCTAGTGCAGCCATATTGAAAATATGGGAAGATAGAGTGCTGGAAAGGGGAAGAGTTGAATGGTTGTTTTGCTCGTGTCAGGGCAGTATACAGAGAATAATAATTTCTCTGTCAGTGCTCACTTGAAACTGCAACATGATTCTGGTTGGAGATCCCCTTGGGGGGGGGGGGTTAGGAGGAATCTCTGCAGGTAAGCCCAGTGATTACCTTGGCCATCAAACAGGAACCCTCCTTAGTTTCTATAATTAGTAACTCATCAGTGCAATGACTTTTATTTATTTCTGGTTTTATGGCTACCCTAATCACTGACCTATTCACTTTCACAGGTTCCTTTCAAATACCTGCAAGATAATAATCTGTGGGGCCACTTGAGATGTCAGGTTGTCTCCAAGCTACAAATTCTGGCCTTTGAGAACCACAATGAAGTCTGAGTCACAGGAACTTTGTGTGTGACCAAGCCGCCAGCTATTGCTTAGCATAGCCAACTAGGCATGTTTTGGTTCTGAAACACACACACACACACACACACACACACACACACGTCTCAAATTTATACAGATCAGATCAGGGTTCAGATGGATAGATAAATCTCCCCTAAAAATAACATTCTGTTGATGGTTCTCTACCTTAGAGTTAATCAATATTAGTACAATCCCATGATGTATCTCTTCAGATTGGCAAATGGGGATTACACATTTGAATAACTTCTGGTTAATATTACCAGGTTTTAGGATTTTGGTCTCCTCCTCATTGTCTCCTGCAGAGAAGGCGATCAAATGTAGAGCCAGGGCATATGCTCTTTTTTCCCACTGTGTCCATTCCCTGCCTAATCTCCCAAAACTGAGGTTTAAACCACTCTTTTTCCAGTCTTAATATTGGCATATTCCTTTTGGACTGGTTCAGATAATCAAAACCTAGGATTAGTATCCTACCAACCTCTCAGACTTGCTTATTCCCCCTCCTCCATGTGCTAGAGCAGCAGGTGCCAAACCCTGGCTGTTGGGCCTGATCCAGCATCTGTGAAAAGTACCGCTCAAAAGCAGAGCTTACTCTTCCATGGGGGTGCGTGTTATCTTTGTCTCTGATCTCCCCTGAAGTTTGCACCAGTGAGCTGTTTCCATATTCTGCCACCCCACAGACTCTGTGCCTGGATTTCTGGGCAGACATGACTGGGCAGTGCAAACTTTGGGGGAGATCAGAGACAATGACAGCAGGCTCCCCTGCAGAACGGTAAGCTTTGTTCGCACCAGGGACAGATTTTCTGTTGAGCAGCCGTCTACAATTGGGAGACCGCTGTGTTAGCGGAAGAAATCAAAATCTTCCGCTTTTGCTTTTGAATAAACTACAGTTCTCCATTATGTCAAAATACAGAAAACTTATTTGGTAGCCCAAAACAGGATTAAGACATGATTTGATATCCTCCTTTGTTATCCAGGAAATTGCAGTCTGAATTGCAGGAAATTGCATGGGAAACCATGGTTCCCGGATTTCAGACATTAGAGGCAACTGTGGTTAGTTTACAACCAAAAGTGGAAACTTCATTTCTCTGGCTTATGGAAGAGGTGAAGAAGTGTGTGAGTCCAAGAAGAGGGCATGTTAATTCACAACAACCTCAAGCATGGGTAGTTGGACAGTGGTCTGACTGGGCCTTTCTATGGGGCAGGATGAGTGATAGGCAGGGGCCAATATAGGTATAATATGTTTTGGAAATACATGTGGCTGGTCAACTTGCACTGTATGGCGGAGAGACTTGATATCTCTCAAAAACATCCCTTTCAGGTTCTGAGCCTCAGAAAACCTGTAAGGTCTGCTTCTGGCCTTTTCACTACAAGCACAGTGGAATTTGAGCTTGGGGGGGGGGAGGTGGCTGGGTCACATATAAAATATCCACCTGAATCCACCCTCTAGTGGTAAGCCAGGCTGCAGGCGTTAACGTTTTGTTTTGGTTTTGCTGAACTTGTTCACCTTGCTGCTTTCACGTAGACACAGGTAACTTTAATGGTCCTGGGAAGAACGCCACACTGTATAATAAAATCTTGGTTTGTCGTTATTTATGTGACACTTCCACAGGGTTTCTTTGATCAGGCACCAGGAAGTTAAATGAGCTGATTCTTCTCTGTGTGTATGCAGAGCAGGTCTTCCAATTGTGGGCGTATATGAATATGAGGTGTTAATATCTAGTGTTGGGGCCAGGTCTGTCCCCGGCCATGCAGTTGAGCTGTTAGAAGCAGCTACACTAATGGCAGATTCTCAATGGCAGATTTTGCATCAATGGCAGGATCTGAAGGGGCGGTGTGCAGTGATGTCATTCAGGGGGAACGGACCAGAACGGGCGTTCCGGATCCTAACGGGCTCCATGGCTGCTTCCGGGTTTTGTTTTGTTTTTCAATATTTGAATTTGAACTCAAAAGTGAGTTCCTGTTCCTAAATCATTTGAATGACACCACTGGCGGTGTGGTCTTGGGGTGCCTGTCACCAAGATTTTGCTGCCACTTCCCTCCTACTACTGTCACTTCTCTTGGTCCAAGAATGATTGGCTTCATGCCGGAATGAGTGTGAAGCCACTCATTCCCATACTTATTGGCCTCCTTGTGCGCTGTCTTGAAAGTGCTCAACATCCAGTTTCACTGGGATTTGAATGCTTCTGGGTTTCAATGCAATGTGTGGTGAGTCTGGTAAGTAAAAAAACCAGGCTCATCAAGTAAAAAACAAGGCTTTGTCTCATCAAGGCGACCTGCCCCAAGTGGCGTTTTGGGTAGGGCTGCCCCACTTGGGACTGTGAACTGCAGTGCACCTTGCTCTGTGGTTAGTTTAGAGGTCTGAGTCTGAAAATTGAAATGCCACCTCCATTGCTCTGGCTGGTTTTGAAACCCAGAAATCAGAGTATAAATTAATCTATATTTCCCTTTAATCCATTTTAATTCAATGACTAAATTTAACCCATTTTTATTCATAAAGGGGAGAGGTTAGTTTTCCTGACCATATCACAGAAGAGTTCTTGAGGATTAATGCTGCAGTCGGGACTTTCTGAGTTCATCTGTGTAGTAGACCAGGGCTTCCCAAACTGTTTAGCACTGTAACCTGCTTCTGGTCCAAAGAGGTCTCTGCTGCAACTCAATTCTGGTCCAAAAAGGTCTCTCCCCCTCCCCTCCCCCTCACCACTTCCCCACTCCCATTCTTTGCCATCCCCCATTACATTGCCTGCCTGGGAAAGCTTTAGGGCTGCTCCAGTACCATGTTGATGGGGGGGCAGTGGTGTCATCTACAAACAAGGAACGGGAACGCTGGGCGGGACTTGGGTGGGACTTCTGCATGATTGGCAGCCGCGGAATGGGACGGGCGGGCAGCCAATCACGCGGAAGTCCTGCCCAGCGTTCCCGTTCCTTATTTGTAGATGACACCACGGGGGGGGGGGCTGACGCCTCCTGGCCTGTCTGACCTGTCCAGTGTGCCTTGTACTGCGGCAACCACCTGGGCTTATTGGGGAGCATGCCCTTTTTGCCGTCCACCAAAAATTAGCTTGCAACCTCAGTTTGGGAGCCATTGTATTAGATCACAAATAAATTAGGCTTAAAAAGCAGAGGGCAGTGATTATTGGCTATTAAAAGATGAAGCATTAAGGAAAACCTACCAGGGTGGTGGTGGTGATTGACAGGCAACAATGACACAAAAAAGGTTTCAAAGCTTTGGAGGAGAATATAGACAATTGAATTATAAATGTTTGCTGATATTCAGAACGTCTAATTTTCATTTATTTTTCCTTTCCTCTCTCTTCTTTTTACTTAAACCATCCATTTTGATATATTCTCAATTATTATTTATTGGCAGTATTTATGCAGCTTTTCAGTGCAAATATTCTGAAGTTGGTTTATGTAGCAAAACGTATTTGAAAAGATGGTTCCTGTTCTCTGAACCCAGATCTGAAAAATGGGAATGGGCTCCCCTCCTTTTTTCTTCTTTTTGTGAATTCTCAATTCCTTTCCATGGTTCCCTATAATCATAAAAGGGTGCATAAAACATTAAAAGGGTGCTACCTATAGTTAGCACTATAGTTAATATGGTTAGCACTATAGCACAGAGTCAGAGAGGCCAGCACTCAGATGTGCGCCATCTTCCCTGATTCTGAGAGTGTTCCAAACGTGCTTTACGGTGTCCCTTGTGCCAGCCACACTTCGCTGGCCTAACTGTGCCGGCCTAACTCCAGGGTAGGATTGCACTCTAAGAGGCTGAACAGTGACTTAGGAAGCTCTCAAGTCATATCTCATTTCTGCCTTGCATTCATTATGTGGCAAGCAAGCCATTAGTCTTTCATAAAAAGGATGACAATGCTACTTGCCTTGCAGGGTTGTTGTAAGGATTACTATTAGATAATTTACATGAATTTCTTGGGGCACTGTGCTTGCTATATACATTCTGAGATTTAAAAATAGAAAATAGTTTTCATACGAGGGGAAGTGATACATTTGGGACCAAATACTGTACAGGGAAGCACTCTGCAGTAGCCCCTCAAGGGAAAGGGTGATGGCAGGGGAAAGAGGGGTGTTTGTTTACTCACCTGAAGTCAGCACTGGCCTCAGGGCGGGAGGGGAGCTCTGCAGATACTTCCACAGAGCCTCCCATGCATGGAGATGAGTGCAATCTGAAGCCACTTCTAATTTCGCAATCAGAAACTAGAAGTGGCTTCCGATTCCTTTCCATAAGGCTCCCCTTTACTCCCCTCACTGCCTGAGGCTGACTCTGGCTTCAGGTAAGTAAAGAACACCCCTCTTTCCCCAGCAGCAGCGCTATCCAATGGATTGGGCTGCTGCCCTTGCCCTGCCTCTGCAAGGACTTAAGTGGATCCCAACTTCTGAGGAGACATTTGGGAATCATGCTGTGCACAGTAATATGGGGGAAAGGCTGACAGCGCAATCCTAGGATGTCATCGCATCGACGCAAGGGACCAAGCGCCGATGTGAGGGTGCTGCTGGGCGGAGCGCCACCGTGCGGGCGCCAAGCAGCACCCCCACGTCGGTGCTCCAACTCTGAAGCCAATGCTGCTTGCAGAGCGCTGCAGAACGGAGAGCCTCCCTTGCACCGACCGAAGAGGGTTGGCGTGAGGGATTCTTTGTCCTGTTTCGGGACGGGGATTGGTGGAAGGCAGGAGGTGGGATCTGGGCGGGCTTGGGTACGGCTGTGCCGATTCGGGCTGCACCGTCTCCTCGGATCTGTACCCGCTCTGGAATTGAAAGGAGGAGGCAGTTGTTTTTTTATAAATTGTTGAACTGTAATTTATGCTGAGGTGACTCGGAGGCTGAGGCAGTGTTTCATTCTGAATAATGCCCTTATTTGTTTTGTGTATGTATTGTTTATTTTGTGTGTATGTAGCATTGTTTGTATGTTGCTGGTAGCCGCACCAAATTCTGGGTATGGTTACATACTTGGCCAATAAAATCCAAATCCAATCTTTAGCGGGTGCAGATCCGAGGAGCACATAGGGAAGGCTGGAGCCCCCCCTACGGTAAAGGACCCCACGCTCCCTTGCCGCGGGAGGCTCCAGACTCCCCCAACCCAGCGTCGGATTTGGTGCTGGCTGGCCGGCCGGCTGGCCTTGCCATTCCAGCGCTGGGTTGGATTGTGCCCTGAGATTGATGAGAGGAGCTCTTTCTAATCTTTAAGGAAGCTACAGGTTTCTAGTCGTGTGTGCCTAATTCATTTATTATCCAGAAAGCAGAATGGTCATTAACAATTAACTCTCATGCCACCCTCCAGAATCCTCAGGAAGTTGGGTGTTTGTTAGTCACAAAGCATGGTCTCCTCATCCCATATCCACAGTGGGCAGGGTTAAAGGTCTCAGTCTTGACACTCTTCTGCCTAGGTTTTCAAGGCTAGTTTGAGCTAGTTACCTGTTAGCTTTGCTCTTGGAACAGGGCAATGGGAACTTCAAGAAGTGGTGCTGAAATGCCTCAAAACTGCATGGAATCATTGCAGAGCCCTTAGAACCCAGAATCCGAAAGGCAGAATAAAATGTATACAGTACAAGGCCTCTTTTGATTCCCTATTAATTAGTTATTTGTTTTGATATCAATATTCTGCTCTTGCCTGAGCAGACTCCTGCAACACTTAGTCTCTCTCTCTCTCTCTCCCCCCTCTCCCCCAGTAGGAACGCCTGCACTGGCTGACCATGCAGTCCTGGAATGTAACCATCAAATTTGGGTGCATCTTAAACGTTTTGTGCCTGTTTGCTTTACGTATTGGAGCGGGTGGGCTGCAGCTCCTACAATCTCATGCCACAATACACTTGCTGCCAATCTTTGTGAATGTGTATCTTTCTTGTGTGTCCCTGTGCTGCCCCCATGTGGTGGTCTCATGTAAACCAATGCAAAAACTCATAGCTTCTCAGAGCACGATCCTAAATTGGAGTTATACCAGCATAAGCTAAGCTAGCAAAGTTTGGCCAGCATAAAGGGTGCTTGGATTAGTTTCAGGGAGGATGGCGCACGTCTGTGTGCTGGCCTCTCTGACTCTGAGCGTGGTCCAAACATACTTTATGGTGTCCCTTGTGCCAGCCAAACTTTGCTGGCTTGGTTTATGCCGGCCTAACTTGGTTTAGGATTGCTCCCTCACTCTCCTAACCAGATTGTTTGTTTTTACTACTCTTGGATGGTTTCTGGAGTTTAGCAAATAGTGTTGACTAGTGCTTCCTGAGAACACATTACCTTCCATTTTCTTTACGAGAGTGTTTGATCCTGGCGCACAAACAAGACGTTTTGATCCCCTAGGGCAAATTTCTTACTGGGAAAAAAATATAACGGGTTGTGGTGTTTTGTTTTCCCCCCCTTATTTGTAGGATCTGGGAGTCTCCACTTCTCTTGGCTGCCAAGAAGAATGACATCCAGGCCATTAGGAAATTGACCACAGATGGTTCTTGTGATGTCTATCAAAGAGGTACCTGTCCTTCCTGTTTCCTATGCACAAAAGGCATAGGATGTCCCTAATGATGAGGTCATTTTGCTGCTTTTCTTAAGGAAGCAGTGGTAGAATTTTTTTTAAAACCTGCTTTTATTTAATCACTGCTATTGAGTCTCCTGCGCTATTGAGTACCTGAGTCGGTACTAGGTTTCTGCAATCCAGGATTGTGCCTTTATCACACATCCCTCACTTGGTTCCCAGAGGCATTCGTATCAATCTTTGTAATCAAGAGCCAAATTTAAGTGTTACTGCTCCATTCAGATACAAAATGAGGTCTCCTTTTTAGAGGTAAAAGGGGAACATGAAAGAGAAGTAGAATCTTCCCCAGCTTTACCCCTCTACATCCATTATCCCAGGGACTTTTCTTCTAGCATAGCTCTGATACCGGAAATGAGCTGGTCTGGGATAAGAATTCTCGAGGTAAAAACTAGAGCTTCCAATCACCTTCCTGCTTTATAGGAGAGACACATGTATAAACAGATGTGGCTTTTCCTATCTAGCATAGCTGCATTCTTAGATGACCCTTGCGGTTTTTGCATTCTGTGTAGGAGCTGTTGGGGAGATGGCACTTCACATAGCTGCTCTCTATGATAACACAGAAGCTGCTGAGGTCCTTATGGAGGTGGCTCCAGAACTCATCAATGAGAGGATGACATCAGAACTCTATGAAGGTAATTTGCTATTTAAATAGGGCTGCAATCCCATACACAGTTACCTGGAGTAGGTCCAGCTGGGATAGTGGGATTTATTTCCGAGTAGTTGTTAATAGGATTGTGCTGTCAGAGGCCGGCTGCGGACTGTTTTATTTTCAGTGTTTGCAGCATATTTTATTTAACTGGAGCATCAGAGTTTTAAAAGACTCACTGGTATTACAAAATAGATCATAACAGATGAAACATTCCTTGGGACAACTCTTTGGTTTTTTAATTTTATTTTGCATAGTCTAATTTTGAATAATACCATAATTACAGTGTAAGCCATGTCTACTCAGAAGTAAGTCCCATTGCACTTAATGGGACTTACACCTAAGTGAGTGTGTACAGGACTGCAGCTTTAATTAGCTTCCCCAGTTGTAATTTATAGGTAAAATGATGGCAGTTAACGTTTTGCTGTGTAGCATATGCAAACCTTAAGTGTAAAATCATGGTTGTCTTGATATAGGCCCTAATGGTGGTGGTGGTGTTTTTGTCTTTTTATGTGACATACAGGACAAACAGCTCTCCACATTGCGGCCATTAATCAAAATGTAAACTTGGTGAAATGCTTGTTGAAGAAAGGGGCTCACATCTCCACTCCACGGGCTACAGGGCTCTTCTTCAGGCGTAGCCCCCAAAGTCTCTTCTACTTCGGTATGATTGCACCTGCAGCTCCAGGGGCTGGAAATGCTTTGAGGGATTTGAGGAGGAGGGATTTGAGGCACCTCAAAATTTAGGGAGTGCTACCCATTCCGTACCTTTTTATGCATGGCATGGGTAAAAGGTAAAGGTTTCCCCACGACTGAATGGTCTAGTCGTGACCGACTGTAGGGGGCGGTGCTCATCTCCGTTTCAAAGCCTGAGTTGGCGTTTTGTCTGAGGACAAGCTTCCGTGGTCATGTGGCCGGCATGATTCTACGCCATAGCGCACGGAACACCATTATCTTCCCACCGAAGTGGTCCCTATACTTGCATATAGGTGCTTTCGAACTACTAGGTTGGCAGGAGCTGGGACAAGCAACGGGAGCTCACTCTGTCGCACAGTCTTGAACTCCCAACCTTCCGGTTGGAAAGTCCAGCAACAGCAGTTTAACCCACTGCGCCACCACATCCCTACCATTCCATACATACTACAGATTTAAAAACAAACAAACAGAGAGGCCTTAGTTTGAACATCTTCCACCCAACTAGTTGCATTTCTGTTAAGAAAAACAAATTAACTTGGTAATTTACTGCTTAAATTCAGATGCACAGTCCTTGTAAGTCAGTGGTATGTCCTTCAGACTGTGGTTTGTCATTTCATGATGAACAGTGTAAGTTCCTAACAGGCCCGGCATGTTCTGCAAGATCACAATTCTGCAAGAACACATCCATAAAGCACCATCTCAAAAATGAGGAGATGGCCGTAGTAGCAACGTAACACAAGGATGCTCCAGCATCCCTACGTCCTACAGGAAGCACAGTAGCATTAACAGCAAAGGGACAAAAGCCAAGAGCTGCTAGGAGTCCCTGCACCCAGGGTTCAGGTCCCCTCTTCCCACATTCTCACTCACTCACTCACTCACTCACTCACACACACACACACACACACACACACACACACACACACACACACAC